>AP027115.1:16091840-16691840 GCA_028142955.1 Pinctada fucata | reverse complement strand
GTTATACCGTCGAGGGCAAGCCCCGAAAGTGTATAACTGCGTTTCCAATAGTATATCCAAGGTATACCTGTCGGAACAACAAAATACAGTTGGTTTATCCCCTAAGTATAATGAAGACGACATCACCTAGATGCTTTAGTGTTTGGTGTTTGAAGGATCCGTATTCCAGCAAATAGCTGGCATTCCCATGGGTACCAATAGGCGCCTTACTGCTTGCGGACTTACTTTTTATATTGAAACGAATCTGACTTCATCCAGACTTTGCTTTCGACTAGGCCATAGCACCTTGCATCTCAGTTCAATTTTACCTTCAATAATCCGAATTCTAAGGAAAATCTACATGAAATCAATCATCATGAACTAGAGATTAAGGAAACAACCGAGAGCGACAGATCCGCTTCGCACTTATACTTCTACCTTTCGACATAAACAGCCACTTGAACACCTCACTGTATGACAAACGTAATGTTGTCAGCTTCCACATAACTTACTTCCCTTTCATGAGTAGCAACATTCCGTCTTTTCCTGCTAATGGCGTTTTTGTTTCTCAGATAAAACGGTACACCAAGGCATGTTCCAGATATCAAGAGTTATCGTTAGAGCCAGACGGCTTACAAGTAAGCTACTGGTTCAGTGTTATATTACACAGCGGCTGAAATCATCATTGCGCAAGTTCATCGGTCGCTACGGGAATATTATAGAATCGTATCAGTTCCCTCTTTCCAGAATGATCAGTAACATTCTGAATGACAGGGATTTGACATATTACATTGTTTAGATTGAGTATCACTACGAGGGTTAAGTACCCGAAACGTGCATGTCTGGTCCACGCTGCAAATTTATCAGTTCTTAAATGATGCTATTGAATTTGAAGACGTTTAACGTTTGAACCACTTGGTGAATGTCACTGCTGGTGGACCAGGAATTACCGACTTTCACACTCTTAGGCCATATTACATTGTTTAGGTTGAGGATCACTGAGGAGGGTTTAGTACCCGAAACGTGCATGTCTGGTTCATGCTGGAAATTTATCAGTTCTTAAATGATGCTATTGAATTTGAAGACGTTTAGCAATTGAATGGATGTTATAATCACCAAATACGACATGTTACCTGACATGTACATCGAGACAATCACCGAATTTGACAAGTTTTCATGGATCTCTTGCGACGGGTGTAACAAAATAGGAGACGCTGATTCTCCATCGGCACTTGGTCTCACTTCGGAATTTTGTTCATTCAGATGTTTGCAACTACGCCAATGGAAATTCTAATGATTTTGCCTGACTTTCTCGACTTCGAGACTGAATAACTGATAGTTACTTTGCCTTTTTTAAAATCATTTTGGTTGTGAGGTACCATTAGTAAGGTTTCATTTCCGGAATATGCATATCTTTTGCACTGTATTTGACAATTTTTCTCCGGAATTCTGCTGTCTGAAAGCAGAGTTGGACATCTCTGATTTTTCCTAATTCCTTTAATACATGCATGTTTCTGGCCATGAGTGGCGTCTAAAAAGTATTAATATAACATGTGTATAAGATGTGTCCTCCAATACGTTCCAATGAAGCTACATGTAAAAGCAAAAAGTAACAAGTTATGTAAGCCCTTATGTTTGCACATCAGTAGCCGGTTGTGCAAACAGACAATATGTGGAGCTGCATGCAGTTGTCGAATCCGTTTGAGTATGAAATAAGCATCAAGTACCATAAAGAGATTGAAATAAAAGATGACTTCCAGTTCTGTACTATAATTTAAAAGAGAAAAGAAGGTTTTTTTTCAAATTCAGGCATTATATTGATGATTATTGGCTTGTAAAGAATCAGATCGATACGAAAAGATGTTAACTTTCATCCACTGACTGATAAACAAATGTAATGTCAACGGATAACCGATGCATCAGAAGGAGAGCAATAAGCAATGGAGATTATTCTATATTTAAAAACACTTAAATTTGAAAAATCAAAATAATTCCTATTTCTTCTTCAGGTACACTTGTTGAGTTATTTAAGAAATGACTGTTTTACTCTGGGTGTTCATGGTAGTATAACTCTGGTTTATCACATGCATATTTTACGTGCAAATTTTCCGAGAATCGCGAAAATTTGCACGTGTCAAACCAGAATTATACTACCATGAACACCCGAAGCAAGACAGTCATTTTTTTTTCTTGTTCTTATTTTTATCAATCTTTGGAGAACATATGTGATTATGATTCTTACACAGAAAAATAAATGATTATTACTGCATGTACCCGATCAGCACGTGTTACTCAAAACGTTTCAAGCCACTTGATACCGTTATACAAGCCCTTAGATGCGCATCAAAGGCGTACGTTGTGGACGTTGCATGATATATCCTGAATTAGTCAATTCCGTAATGGTTACGAAATATTTTTTGACGAATTACGAAAAGTGTAACAGATTACAAAAAAGAGTCAATAAAATTGATATTGTGGATTTTGTCTAAGAAGAAGTACTGCAAATAAAATATATACCAACGAACTAACCAAATAATGAATAGAATTGAGTTACTTTTGAATAAACATCAAAGAAGTACCTAACAGTTATTCAGTCTCAAAGTCGAGAAGGCAAGGCCAAATTGTGAGAATCACGTTCTATCAAAATGTACAATGTCACTGATCATTCTGGAAAGGGGGATCTAATATGCTTTTATAATATCCTCGTAGCGACCGAAGAACTTCCGCAATGACGATTTCAGCCGTTGTGTGATATAACCCTGAACATGTAGCTAACTTGCACGCCGTCTGGCTCTAACGATGAAATCTTCATATTTGGAACATGCCCTAGCATACCGTATCAGCTGAGAAAGAAAAACGCCATAAGCAGGAGGAGACGGAATGTTGCTACTTATGAGAGGGAATTTAGTTGAATGTAAACGTCTTCAAATTGAATAGCATCATTTAAGAACAGATTAATTGGCAACGTGGACCAGACATGCACGTTTCGGGTACTTAACCCTCATCAGTGATCCTTAATCTAAATGATGTAATATGCCAAAAAAAAGTATGAAAGTTACTATGTCGAAAAAGTGTACCGAAAGACGTAGCAGGATGGGTGGGATATGATGCTACAGGACCCAATTTTCAGATATTTCAAGAAATTTTGATAACAGAAATTTAGAATGCGTTGAAGAAACGATCAACCGAAATTGATCGAACTTGGCTACATGTGCCCTCGGGGACTCCTGGTCCACCAGCAGTGACACTCACCAAGTGGTATAAATGTAAACGTCTTCAAATTGAATAGCATCATTTAAGAACAGATTAATTGGCAACGTGGACCAGACATGCACGTTTCGGGTACTTAGCCCTCATCAGTGATCCTAAATCTAAATGATGTAATATGCCAAAAAAAGTATGAAAGTTACTATGTCGAAAAAGTGTACCGAAAGACGTAGCAGGATGGGTGGGATATGATGCTACAGGACCCACTTTTCAGATATTTCAAGAAATTTTGATAACAGAAATTTAGAATGCGTTGAAGAAACGATCAACCGAAATTGATCGAACTTGGCTACATGTGCCCTCGGGGACTCCTGGTCCACCAGCAGTGACACTCACCAAGTGGTATAAATGTAAACGTCTTCAAATTGAATAGCATCATTTAAGAACAGATTAATTGGCAACGTGGACCAGACATGCACGTTTCGGGTACTTAGCCCTCATCAGTGATCCTAAATCTAAATGATGTAATATGCCAAAAAAAGTATGAAAGTTACTATGTCGAAAAAGTGTACCGAAAGACGTAGCAGGATGGGTGGGATATGATGCTACAGGACCCACTTTTCAGATATTTCAAGAAATTTTGATAACAGAAATTTAGAATGCGTTGAAGAAACGATCAACCGAAATTGATCGAACTTGGCTACATGTGCCCTCGGGGACTCCTGGTCCACCAGCAGTGACACTCACCAAGTGGTATAAATGTAAACGTCTTCAAATTGAATAGCATCATTTAAGAACAGATTAATTGGCAACGTGGACCAGACATGCACGTTTCGGGTACTTAGCCCTCATCAGTGATCCTAAATCTAAATGATGTAATATGCCAAAAAAAGTATGAAAGTTACTATGTCGAAAAAGTGTACCGAAAGACGTAGCAGGATGGGTGGGATATGATGCTACAGGACCCACTTTTCAGATATTTCAAGAAATTTTGATAACAGAAATTTAGAATGCGTTGAAGAAACGATCAACCGAAATTGATCGAACTTGGCTACATGTGCCCTCGGGGACTCCTGGTCCACCAGCAGTGACACTCACCAAGTGGTATAAATGTAAACGTCTTCAAATTGAATAGCATCATTTAAGAACAGATTAATTGGCAACGTGGACCAGACATGCACGTTTCGGGTACTTAACCCTCATCAGTGATCCTAAATCTAAATGATGTAATATGCCAAAAAAAGTATGAAAGTTACTATGTCGAAAAAGTGTACCGAAAGACGTAGCAGGATGGGTGGGATATGATGCTACAGGACCCACTTTTCAGATATTTCAAGAAATTTTGATAACAGAAATTTAGAATGCGTTGAAGAAACGATCAACCGAAATTGATCGAACTTGGCTACATGTGCCCTCGGGGACTCCTGGTCCACCAGCAGTGACACTCACCAAGTGGTATAAATGTAAACGTCTTCAAATTGAATAGCATCATTTAAGAACAGATTAATTGGCAACGTGGACCAGACATGCACGTTTCGGGTACTTAACCCTCATCAGTGATCCTAAATCTAAATGATGTAATATGCCAAAAAAAGTATGAAAGTTACTATGTCGAAAAAGTGTACCGAAAGACGTAGCAGGATGGGTGGGATATGATGCTACAGGACCCACTTTTCAGATATTTCAAGAAATTTTGATAACAGAAATTTAGAATGCGTTGAAGAAACGATCAACCGAAATTGATCGAACTTGGCTACATGTGCCCTCGGGGACTCCTGGTCCACCAGCAGTGACACTCACCAAGTGGTATAAATGTAAACGTCTTCAAAATGCTATTAATAGAGTGTTTCAACTCTATACCGTCTTGAAGAAATGTCAAATCAATTTATTATGAACCATTTTAGTATATTTGAATTTAATTTATTGCGAAAAGAAATAAAAGCCTCATGCTTTGATGTTTAAGACCACAGGATAACAAATGAAGTAAAAGTAATAAAAACGTCTATGTTGCAATGACTACAGGGATATATCAATTGTAGACATAGCATAGCAAAGTACTCCATAACCAACATGTAGTACAATCACTGTGTATTCGCCTGAATGCCGCTATTTGCGAGCCCGTATGCTTGCACATCAGTAGTCGGTACTATTTAAGTAAAATACGCATAAGATTCCATTTCCATTAACGTATGCACATTTTAAGATATTATTCAATTTAGAATAATTTTAGAAGCACTATAAAAGAGGCGAACCGTGGATGAAAAAAGGGCAGAAAGCTGCGTTTGTCTGTACAGATTTTGTTATGTTTATGACATCTTCGCCCCTACAACAGATCTGAATACTGTTGTAGCACATATAAAGTTTAG
Source organism: Pinctada fucata (assembly GCA_028142955.1). Lineage (NCBI taxonomy): Eukaryota > Metazoa > Mollusca > Bivalvia > Pterioida > Pteriidae > Pinctada > Pinctada fucata. Next base: position 16,686,288 of record AP027115.1, on the reverse strand, counting down.
GGAAAGGGAAGGGATGAGATCTCCAACAAGACCCCATTGCAGCATCAACAGCAAAACAGCAAAACACCCGATGCAAAAACACAAAAGACGAGTACAGCACGAGACGGAAAAGAGACACACGACATGTAAACATCAAACACAAAAGAATATTAACATCAAACCAGTACCTGACAGTTATTCTGTCTCAAAGTCGAAAAGGCAAGACCAAATAGTAAGAATTCCAATAGGGACGGCTGCGAACCCCGGAATGAACAACACTCCGAGGTGAGACCAGGTGCCCGGAAAGTAAGCGTCTCCTGCTTGCATGGGACTCTCGTCGCAACAGCTCCATGGAAACCTGTTAAATTCGGTAAGTATGTCTTGTTTGGTGATGACTACAGCGATTCAATCACAATGTAGAATGTTACTGATCATTCTGGAAATGAGGATCTGATATGATTTTATTACATCCCCGTAGCGACCGAAGAACCTCCTCAATGATGATTTCAGCCGTTGTGTGATATAACCCTGAACAAGTAGCTTACTTGCAATCCGTCTGGCTCTAACGATGAAATCTTCATATTTGAAACATGCTCTTGCGTACCGTATCAGCTGAGAAACAAGAACGCCATAAGCAGGAGGAGACGGAATGTTGCTACTTATGAAAGGGAAGTTAGTTATGTTGAGGCTGAAATCGTCACGATTGTCATACAGTGAGTGTTTAAATCAAATACATTATGAGTAATGATTGTGCGAAATTATACTGTAATCTGTAGGTTCGTAAATGCGTTCGGGCTTATGCACAGGGACAATGGTGCAATAAAAGTCCTAACGAGAATACAAAGAATTAAAAAAAAACCTTTTTGGCAAGATAAGACGTACAAGTGTAACCACAAAATAAATCAAAAGAGCGGTTCTTTCTAATGTCATAAGAGCAAGGGAGAATTTGATTAAATTTCCCCAAAAAATAGACATTTGTCAATGCTTCTTACATACCTTAAGCACTTCGTCCTTTTTATTTCTGACATTGATTTACAATTCTGCAATAGGATCCGAAGTTTCAATGCAAAATCGTTAAACATTTCACTCAAATTTTAATTTATGATATACATCTTTAATGAATAATGAGTGAAAGTCTATCTTGGTCATCGTGCTTCTAATTATGTACTCTTTATGAAACATTTAAATTTTCTGTTGTCGCCATAGATTCATCCCTTTATAGTTCTTTAGAATATTCTTTTTTTAAAAATGCTCATCAATTGATATTTTGTTTAAGACATCATAATTTTCACATAGATTTTTCTGTTGCGTAACTGTTCTGCATAGTCAATCGCTTTTACTCATTTTATGGCTGACGGTTGATTCCATTGATATAATTCTAATTTACAAAATGAAAAAGTGAATGCTAAGGTCCTAGACAAACCTTTCACTAAATTCTGCAAACATTCTGACACACAAAGAGATGTTGAGTATACAACGAAAAGGTTATACTTCAGTTTCATGCATGTTACCTGTGAAAAATCTGACATAGTTCCTTTTCTATCTAATTTAAAATGGGGAAATATCAAGTTTATATAATATCATAAAAAAAGTTAAGCTTTTTTTGCGGATAACACGTGCTTGACCCCCTTGCTTACTCCATAATACAAATGTTAAAACAAAACCTTACCAGTTAAGCAATAGGAGGAACCGTCGTACTCAAAAGACAAAAATCATAGTGTACCATTGAACCATATTATATCACATTTGTCAAAGTAAAAATAAAGTGTATGCAGAAATCAATTGCATTTCTATGCAAATTTCAAAGGAGAATTTGGAACACTTAAACGTGACGGTAGTCAGATTTCTCTTTTATATTTTCTATGTTGAACTAGACATTTCTTTGTTTTTTGTTCACAAAAAAAAAATTCCTTTACAATCACTTCGTATTGTAAAGAATGGCCTAAAGAATGAGTGTGCCAATGTTAACGTCTTTATATTCAATAGCATAATTTAAGAACAGATAAAATTTCAGCAAGGACCAGACATGTACGTTTCGGGTACCAAACCCTCGTCAATGATCCTCAATCTAAACAATGAAATATGGCCAAAGAGTGTGAAAAATATTATGTCCAAAAATGTACCAAAAATGTAGCAGGATGGGTGGGATATGATACTTCAGGACACACGTGTCAAGTTTCATGCTTTCAGCTGGACTAATTAGAAATCAAAACTATCATCGAAATTAAAGGAGGTTAACATCTTAGCACAATCTCTCCGATGTAATTTTGAACATAGATTTTATTTGGATATGCTACTGAATCGACCCTACCGGAAATTTGGAGCCGAGCACTCTCTGTAAAGTAAATGTCTACATTCATTCAAAAAATAAAAGAGGGCGCTACTGAAATGAATTTTGGTGGCTCTCCTGGTAGCATCACTGATGAGAATTTAATATTCGAAACACGTGTCTGGTGCAGGAAAAATTGGTTTGAAATTTTCTTTATGAAGGTATAGAGTTGGAGCACTTCCGTATTTTCATTAAATACAACCATTACATTTCAGATATAACTATAACTGCGGTTCAGTCTTTTCCAAAACTCAAACATCAAAGTAAAACGGAAATTAAAAAACGCCGACTACAAGCTTAACATGCCTGGATCACGAAACTTCAAACTGTGTACCCTATTGGTTTAAACGTCTATTTGGCCTCTACTAATATAAATGTATTTTTATTACGCTCAAACACTGAACGGAAGCATAGGTCTCACGGAAGACGACGAAACCAAAACCTCAAAACATGAGCTAGATTACACCGTACCCTCAACGATCTTTTGATAATTGCACGCAACCGTGACAGACATGAACTGCTTCATACACTCTCATCAGTTCAATTGAAATCTATCTTGAATGAAGCAGATGTTGCATTCTTAAGAAATACTGACTGATTCAGTTGATTCAGACTTAATATCATTTTCGCATTTGCACAAAATAAACTTTATCCTGTTGTTAAAACATCCTCCCTAAGATGATTCATAAAAAATTCACTTATTAACAAAGGTTTCGATCTTCTAAACATTTTTAATTTTTTTTCGAGAGCATCGCATACGAAGTGCTATACCTCAATATTTTTGAGAATTTAAAACCTCCTCTTATTTGTTACAAGTAATATGAATTATGGCAAAGCCATTGTGAGGACGCAGTGAATAATAAACAAAATATGTCATACAATTTGTGTTCTTGTTATTCTTTTCCAGCATCTTTTTTACTTTATCAATCTTACATTTTTTTCTTGAAATCCATAATTATCTACTGGAGAGGGGGTATTTTTATAGAAAATTTCTGGATCGACAGCATGCAAATAGCTCGTGAATGCAGGGAAACAACTCTCAATGTCGGCCGGTTTGATGTCACAAAAGTTAAACAATCAGTAAACATGAAATCGCAATGCTTAATTTTGAAACATAAATGACAGATGAGAAGAGATCAAGTGATGTAATCTTAATCTATGTATACATCGTAAGTCCTTGGACCTTGACGAAAACTAAGGAAAAGAGAACTGTAGGTACAAACCATTAAAATTAAAAAAAAAGAAAAAAAATTTACTCTTTCTGAAGTATTTACATATTGTAAGATTTAAATATATCTTGATTATTCAATTCAATTAAACTTTTAAATGTTTATTTTTCATATTTCATGGGTGATGAAATAGAAGGGAGGAAATTTCCAACAAGACCCCGTTGCAGCATCAACAGTAAAACACCAGTTGTGTCAGGGATATGTATACCCTCCCCCACCCTCCCCGCACTCCCTTTAACTTTCACCGGAAAAATTAACATTCAGTTTGTAGAAGAAAGAGAGCCTCCTCTTCTGCGCCGTCTATAGTGTTATCAGCAATATATCGTTTTATGGGATGGCCTTGAGAAGGGGGTTATACTAAAAAAAAATCATGTATTAATATCACGGGATTTTTCCTTCTGAATAATGTTTACAAATGATTTTCCAATGTAATGTCTGAAGACAAAATTCACTCCTTCTCTATAAAAGAGGGTGAAAGGGAGGGAGAAGAAGAGGAGGGAGGAGGGAGAGAGGGGGTGCGTGAGGGGAGGGAAAGGTGCGGGAGGGGGTATGGGAGGGGGAGATAAGGGGCGGAGAGAGGTACCCTCTGTCTGTTACCCAACCCCATAAAAGGCAAGGATGAAAGGGAGGGGGAGGAAGGGGGAAGTGAGGGACGGAGGAGAGAAGTATTCTGTCAATTTCTTAGTAGAAATTCACCCCCTGTCAGCCCCTTCCCCAACAATTTACAATCAACCCCTCTCCCGTCTTTCCTAAAAAAAATCTGAAGCCTTCACCTCTCCTCCTTTTTAAATAACCCTGGATCCGTTTATGATTTACCTCAAAGGGGAAAAAATACCCATCCTTATTTTATGCTTTGAACAGAGCCCCAGTTTGTGTTCACCTATTTGCACTAAGTACAGCTGTTAATAATGACGTAAGTTGTGACGCGTTGTGTACAGTATCGAAGGCAGCAGACATTTAGAAGTTTGTTTTGGGATTTACACTGCATAGATTTCCTGTAGATTCTACATGTAGATCTTATACAAGTGGAGAGAAACCACATTATTCGATCTACAGGTATCAAAAGATCAGCTGCAAATCAATCATCCTCGAAAGCAGAATGAAGTTCGGTAAGTCGCTGATCGCGCTGATATTTTTTGTTTGTATTTTCATCCCAGCATCATGAGTTTACATGGATATGTCTGAGGGAGCTGTAGATGAAAGAAACTGAGAAAGTTCGCGAAACAAAGTTTAATGATGACGTCGCATGCTGAGGTCACGTTGTAATTTTCAAAGAGAATATTCGGACTAAACATGATATATGTTGAAAATGATGGTGCAATGTCAGTATTACGTGAAACAAAGTACAAAACATACATTAGGACACTGGAGGAGTAAGCCAAACGGCGAATATTCAAAGGAGATTGAGAATGAGTAAAAGAAGATCCTGACGATAATCTCAACGGCACTCACAATAGAGCACAAAATTAAACATCGACGAACCCCTAGAAAGCTGGAGGTGGGACCAGGTGCCCGGGAGGAGTAAGCGTCCCCTGTTGGCTAGCCGCACCCGCCGTCGATGTTAATGAAGCATGGAAATGTAAATATATAAAACTCATGCGTTGTCTGACGCTATGTCTATATAGAAAGTGCTATGGCGACAATGTCAGGGAAGTATATTCAAAACACTTACTGTCAAACCCCTCGCGGGGAACTTTTTTACGAGCTCTACACGGCAAAGGGCATAAGTGTGACACAAATGAGTTAAAGAAGATCCTGACGATAATCTCAACGACACTCAAAATAGAGCACAAAATTAAACATCGACGGAACCCTAGAAAGCTAGAGGTGGGACCAGGTGCCCAGGAGGAGTAAGCGTCCCCTCTTGGCTAGCCGCACCCGCCGTCGATGTTAATGAAGCATGGAAATGTAAATATATAAAACTCATGCGTTGTCTGACGCTATGTCTATATAGAAAGTGCTATGGCGACAATGTCAGGGAAGTATATTCAAAACACTTACTGTCAAACCCCTCGCGGGGAACTTTTTTTACGAGCTCCATGGTCATCAGAAATCATGGTCATCGATGGGTTTCATTCTGTCGTCAAGTGATATTATCAAAAAAATAAGCTTGCGCTTCACGCCGAATAAATGGGCAATGGGGAGAATGACGTCATTGACCACGATTTTGGAACCTATAGGTATAGCATAGAATTCAATTGAAAAACACGATTTTTCCAATATATATACACGTGTTACCTTAATGAGGACTACGTCTGCGCCTGCGGCGGGGACTGCGTCCTCTATGAAAACCTGTTAAGTCAAGCTGTATGTTGAAATAATTGTGTTACAGTCATGAAAAAAAAAAAAAAAACATTCCTGTACAGAAAAAGGAAACGTAACGTCATATAAGATCATATTTAAGTTGAATTATGTATGATCAAAAATATCAAAAATGAAGATTCTAATACTTTCATGAAATTTTAATTTTCTACGATTTTTCACAACCAAGGAAAAAAGCATATTTGTACAGGAAAAAGTAACGTAACGTCATATGACGTAATTCATCTAATATTACGGTTTATGTTGACCTCTGGATGATTAAATATATAAGAAATGAAGAACTTAACATTTTCATGAATATCATGCGATTGATCAAAACAATTAAACGGTTAAAAAATTATCAAGTGAAAAATTATTATTTTGTCCTTTAAATGGCGGTCACCTTGAAAATAGCGGTCAGTTTGATTTTTCGAGGTGGGTCCATAGCTAATATTGTAAAGAATGGCCTAAAGAATGAGTGTGCCAAGTTTCATGCTTTCCTGAAGTTTTGCATAATTTATGCAAGAATTTGCACGATTCAGCTGGACTAAATAGAAATTTCATATTTAACGACAAAGTAAAAAGTAACATCAGATCCATAATACTTGAAAAAAGTCCTGATTCTTGAGAATGTGCAACGTATGAAAACCTATATAAACCTGCTAGTCATACAATTACAGAAAAAAGGGGATCTCCAACAACACTAGGCTGCAGCACCCACAGCAAAATCCCATACAACACCAATACAAAAACAAAGAACAGACACCCACAGAAAGAGACGCAAAAGGGACAAGGAATACCAACTCACACCATAGAAACATGAAACATAAAAGACTACACATAAACCAACGAGACCAATGGGCAATCGGTGCCGACTTAGGACGGCCATCTGCCAAGTAAATAGCAGACGGTGTGGTTATCCTGGATTACGTGCGCACAACCCTCCCACTATTCCGATTTCCCAGAGGTCTCGAAGAACGCACAATTATGGTGTAAAACAACCTCCTCTCTGTTAGATTACCACACACAAACAAGACCGTAAAACACAGTGGTCCAAGCAACACAGATGAATATGTAAATGGATATAAAATTAGGACATGCGTAATACAGTCCGTGCTCTGCCGGCTGTAGCGAGCTCATATATGTTATCACCCGAGGAGTCCGACTGACATTCAGAGAGGACAGGTGGTCGGGGCCCTGTCTTCTCTAAGGAGGTTTGGACAGGGCCCGTCATGGAGTCCCGTCGTCACAGTCAGTCAGAGTGCAAGTCTTAAGAATGTGCTCGTACAAGACTGTAGATTGGTCAAGAACCAAGCTTAGTGTCCGTCTGGTGACATTGGGATCATATCAACGGTATAAAAGGCGTTTGATGACTCTGACGCATTTTCGATAAATATGCTTTCTACCTTTGATCCTTCTTATCTTGTTAATTATGTCACCATAAAATGCAGGTTGTGAAATACCTAAAGTAATATACTCTGTTGCTTGTATTGGTCCGAATTTCAAAAGAAGTTGGTCATAAATTTTGTAAAATTTCCAGAAAGTCTTTACTAGTTTGTGAAAGCGAAAACCTTGACCTAAAAGTTTCTTTGTAATTTGTAGATTTTTATTATGAAATTCCAAAACATCAGTACATGCTCTAGCATACCGGATGAGCTGAGAAATGTAGATACCGTATGACGGTAATATAGGGACATAACGGTCAAGCCAGGGGAAATTTACTATGTTGAATCCAAAATCATCTCGTTTGTCATGTACACTTGTATGAATTTCTCCATTGACAATTTTGATATTTAGGTCCAAATTGGTGTTTCTGTGTCTGTAACGTTTGCCTTGTTTAGAGTCAATTCTTTTGGATAAGTAACATCTTTATACTTTTCAAAAACAGGATCGATAGTAAGAATATCATCCAGGTACCTAGAAGTACCAATGAAGCATTTCTATGGTGTGAGTTGGTGTTCCTTGTCCCTTTTGCGTCGCTTTCTTTGGATTTCTGTTCTGTGATTTTTTGCATTGTATGTATTGCTGTGAGTGTTGCAACCTAGTGTTGTTGGAGAGCCCCTCCTTTCTTAGGTAATATTGAGTTTGATTATGCTGATGTCTTCAAAAGAACGAATAGTAACTATACATGTAATAAAGATAATATCCACAAATAATTATACAAACCATTAGTTTAGTTTGAATTCAAAACGTTGAGTTAATTGAAAATCGAAATAAACGCTGATTGATGTGTAATTTGTATAGAATCTGAGCGATTTTATTTTATTCACTCTCTCAAAATTTGAAAACAATTTAAAGTCATATACTTTAGGTCATTTGAAAAGAAATGCCTCACATTAGTTTTTCCCATGCAAATCAGATGCATGATTGTGCAAGACGCATCTAATGAAATTCTGAAAAAAAAAAAATCATTTTAGCTTTTAAAATAATTTCATATAGATCTAGAAATCATATTACCAAACTCCCATTTATCTTACCTTAGAGATTCCGAAAGATTCATTTTAGAAAAGCCAAACCAATCTTTTAACCTAACGTTTTTACTTAGATTAAACGGAAGAATAATGAACCTGTATGAAGGGGAGGCAGTATAATTATCATTTAACCCTACAGAGATATTTATGATACAGAATTTATTGCTGATGATAAGATTTGATGAGAAATAGTTAGAATATTGGATAAGAAGTAAAAACCAGCCGTCAAATTTATTTTCTTCCAACGAAAAGACCATTATGACTGACCAAGCAAATATGATCTTAGAAATCCCAAAACCTGAATGTAACAATGTGCGTGCTCATAAAATATTTTTCGTCGGTTAATCAACGTCGATGAAATGTCCATTTCCTCGGTCGTTCTTTGCTTGGTTAAAGCCGTAAAACGAAAACATACTCGTCTTTAACGAACTAAATTATGCACAGGGGTTCCAACTCTAAATCTTCTTGAAGAAAATTTCAAATATTAAATTCTCATCAGTGATGCTTCTAGCCAAAATGCCGTTTATTCCCTATGGTTTCATTTTTAAAATTAAATTTTGTTTATTTACTTTACAAAGAGTACGCGGTTCCAAATTTTCTGTAGGGTCGAATCAGTAGTATTATGTTCAAAATAGCATCGGAGGGATGGTGCTAAGATGTTAACTTCCTTTAATTTCGATGATATTTTTAGATGAAATGACAAGTTTGCGAAATAGCCAAATAATATGTATGATGTCAAATTGACTAAGTGCCAAAACAAAGCTTCGTTCAGGCGACAGAGCAATTTCAATGTAACGTTTCGTCCATAAACCGCTAGAAATTGAATCAGAATGACAATCAATATTTACGTTAGAAGCCGGTAAATATTGTTTTTACGGTGCAAAGAAAATTATTTATGGCTCCTCCATTTCCGCTACTGGGCCGAAAAGTCGAGAAATTGGGGCAAGATCATTCGAATTTCCATTGAAACAGCTTCGAACCCCGGAAGTGCCAGGTGCATATTTTCTAATTTCATAGGAGAAAGAGAGAAATTGACTTTATTTTCCAAAAATAGACAATTGTGTAAGAAAATTTGAACACTTTTTTTATTGTTTCAGTCATGAATTCACACTTCTGCAATGGGATCTGAACAAAGTTTCTTTACTTTTCATTTCAGTTCATAATAACTAAAAACTCTCTCTCAAATTTTAATTTATTATAGACATATTTAGTTGAAAATGAGTGAATGTCGACCTAGGTCAACTTGCTTCAAATCACTTACCCTTCATTTGACATTTTGAATTTTCTTTGGTCGCAATAAATTTATCCGTTTTTAGTTCTTTAGAATAATCTTTTATAAAAGGTTCATTAAACAATACAATTCAAATTTTGATGAAGACATCAAAATTTCAAGCTCAACTTTTTCTGTTGCATGTGTTTAACGTCTTCAAATTCATTAGCATCACTTTAGAGCAGATAAATTTACAGCATGGACCAGACAAGCACGTTTCGGGTATTTAACCCTCGTCAGTGATCCTTAATATAAACAATGTAATATGACATAACCACTTTGCATATTCCAATGTTCTCACTTACGATTTCTCAATTATCATACTTGAATCCTGTGTCATGCATAATTTTCGCCATCATTGATGCCCTATGATCTAATTTTCATGAAAATAAATAGTTTGTCATGTCACAGTGTGAATCACATAATATTTTCTCAGATTTTAACAATAAGTGTATTTAATTCAATCCTCATGTATTTTGATTAATTCTGTTGTGTACGTAATTGCACGTCTACCATTTGCCATATTGTCAAAATTGTTAGGTGAGGGCAATATTATACAATTATTGACTGGGAATGAGGGCAATATATGATTTGTTGGACCTGAAGATAAAATATTGCCCGAGGCCGAAGGCCGAGGGCTATATTTTGTCTGAAGGTCCAATAAATCATATATTGCCCGAATTCCCAGTCAATAATTGTTTTGTTATACCTTGCATCAATACTGCAGCAACGAACCGATTAGCCCGGCATGTTTACGTTCATTTTCTTCTATAAGAGAAAGAGCGCAGAAAAACAGGTAGAGCTTATAGCGTCATCAATGACGTGACGTCACAAACGATGTACCGTTTATCGGTCAATATTTTTTTAAATATTGCCCTAGGGCCAATATTGATGTAAATATTGACCGCTTGGTCAAATATTCGAATTTATAGGCATTATTCCTTTGGGGATTTTATATAGAGATACTGACAAGGGTATAACAAAATATCATGTATAATAATGTTGTGGAAACTTTTGCCCAATCCTTTTTCTATTATTTGAAATAAAATATTATTAAACCAAACTAACAAAAATGATAAACACAGAAGTGCTATAAATGTGAAAAGACGATGACTGATCTCATTATGACCCAACAAATGTACCTTTAGAAGAAATTGCAATAATTTTGATTTTTGGAATTTATGTGTTTTCAAACATAGACTAAACTCCATTGCTCATTGTACGCCCTCTGATGGCGTGGTTCCTTGGTTATCCGTTGACATTATTTATAGAATTACTGTCTTTTGGAATGTGATTATACTGATCCAGGAATTATGAGAAACAAAATTCATGGATCCATTGTAGATTATCACAGTATAATCATATTCCAAAAGAAAGTTATTATATATTTTTCACGCTTAAATGTCGTTTAAATACGTTTAAGACTCCGTTTTTAAGGTGCTGTTACTACGTACCGTCAAGCCATGTTACAATGACGTCATCGTTCAAATAACGCCACCGCTGTTATACTCCTATAATCACAGTGTGAATTCTGTACAAAAGAATGGGCATATGTTAATATATTTGTTTATCAGTCAGTGGATGAAAGTAAACATCTTTTCGTATCGATCTAATTCTTTACAGGCAAAATGGCATCAATATAATGCCTGAATTTGAAAAAAAAATCTTTCTCTTTTATGTTATAGTACAGAACTGTAAGTCATCTTTTATCTTAACTTTCTTTTAGAATGAAGAAAAATCCGAACCCGTACTTGATGCTTCTTTCATAACTTAACGGATTTGACAGCTTCAGCTTGATATATTGTCTGCTTGCACAACCGCCTACTGATGTACAAACTTAAGGGCTTACAGGTCTCACTGGGGTAGATAAATCCCTATATGTTTCTAAAGTAACTTGTCAACTTTGATCACCGATATCTCAGCTCTGAGGAAAATGAATAAAAAACGCTTTCACACATGCAAGTCAAGCTTTCAGACTTTTTTCACGCTGCATCTTTCGAACAATTTGGCCTTAAAAATTGAGGACAATTTTGAAAGCACCTCTCAGTGCTCTCATTACTTAATTGAAAGGGAACAATATTTTCCAAAATCACATCCCATTCAGAAATATTGTCAAAGGCATAAGTCATTCTTTCTTCATTTTATCTCATATATTATTAAACATTCATTTAATATGAATTAATTTATGAGTGCGTAAAAAGTAAAATATGTTTTTGGCAATATTTCTTATCAAATTCAAAAAGTTAAGTTTTTGTTGACAGGAAAGATTAATTGGGGTGCAGACGACCGGTGCAATGTGTGACCTCAAAGTTTTGTAAGGGAATATTATAGATAAAGTTATAGGAATGTACATTTTATGCAAATTACACTTTCTATAATAAGTGTGCTACTTAAAGCGCTACATGTTGATAAATCCAATTCATGTAGCATAGACCATTTAAATATTCCGCTTAAAGTGCTGGCAAAGAAATTTGGAACTTAGACCAAAATGTCTTTATATAAAGATCCAAAGAGAAAAAGAATACAAGATGAAGATGGGATACTTAGACAATACCGAGCTTCAATGAATAAACCAAAAAGAAGATATAAACAACGAAAATCGAAGTATGATCCTGTAATATGGGATGCACTCCCTCTGCATAAATCTTCGAAAAGAATGGAATATCAAGATGGTAAACTTATCAAAGACAGTAAAGCAAAATCCAACGTAAATCCAGGAATGGAACGTACAGGAACCAAAAGTCAGTCTACGTCCTCAGCTCTCGATAGTGAGAAAAACAGCTTTGGCAAGTTCATTACTTTGCAAACGCAGTTGCAGATTCCTTTTATGCAAGAATTATCTACTTCTAATAGAGAAGGAAATGAAATGTCTATAGGGAAAGAGAAGACCGACATTGGACACACCTGTACTTTGGAGCAATCTGAAAACATTATGGATGATAATGGTAATACCCTCTTAGTACGTACAATTCTAGGATTCCTGTTGGACGATAATAACGTTGTTGATAAAAGAAACATGCTGCATACACTTATGCTTGATACAAGACTTAAAAATGCTTGTCTGACAGAAATTCAAAAACGTTCTCAATACCTGTCTACTGTTCGAGAAATTATTCTTCCAAAATTGAAGAAAGAGGAAACGTTGCTTTTGGGTGTTCTCAAATATCTAAACCCTTGCCAAGCTACAGTCACCATCGCTAATGCTTGCACTACAAACGAAGATCCGAAGAACAGAGATACCAATCATCCAAAGAACAAAAACACAGATGGTAAGTATATCTATTACATTTGATTTTATATGTCTAGACTTCGGTGAGAGTTTAGAATAAGTATTATTATTATTAGAATCTGATCATAAGCATTTCATTAGATTTTTGAAAAAGAAATTGCAACGAGTACCATTTTCAAATCAGTCAATTTCAAATTTTGACGCTCACTTGTCGACGGAAAACTTTTCTTAAATCCATTATGTTGTGTTTATATTAGAGATGGATTTAAACAATACATGCTGTCAGAATTTTACTTTGATTATGCAATGTTATAAAATATCAACTTAAACATGAAGAAATAGAGCGAAAAAGTTAATATTGCTTGCTTCCATGTTTCAGAATTCCATGACAAAAATATGCAAATTACGAAAAACTTCTTAGTCAAGGATCTAGATATCGTAAACTTCTAAAATCTTTTTGGAAATTGCCTTCATTTAATTGTGACCTTATAAGCAAAATCAGAAGAATCAAAGGCAGATCAAACTTCATCTACAAATGTGAGAAAATAGTAGAGCGCCTGCGTTACCGAGGATAGGATCCTAAAGTCATCACACAAACACTAGGCTTAGTACTGGACCAATCTACAGTTTTGTACCAGTGTCTTTCCCCACGTTGCACACAGGTCAACCGTTACGACGGGACTCCATGATGGGTCATGTTGAATTCTCGTAAGAGAAGACTAGGTCTTGAATCTCTGTCCGATCTGAAAGTTTGTGATTGATCTTGAAGCTAGCAGAACACAGACTGTTATACGCATGCCATAGAATTGTTTAGATCCATTTACATAGAATATGTGTTACAAGAGGCAGGTGCGTTTAACTATCTTGTCTGTGATGTCACCTTACAATGGGAAGTTTTTTATTTATACAACAATTGTGTGTCTATGGAGACATCTATAATTCCGGATAAGTGGGAGGGTTGTTCGCACGTAATTCGGATAACCACACAATTTGTTAATAGCAGATGGCCGTCCAAAGTCAGCGCCTGATGCACATTGGTCTCCTTCTTTTATGTGTTGTCATCAATGTTTGATGTTTCTGTCATCTGTTACGATTGTTTTGTAGGATGTTCTTGTGAATATTATTGTGTCTATTTGCGATTTGTAGTTTTGAATTATGTCATTTATGTGTCACTTTCTTGTGGGTTTGTTTCGCTGGGTTGTCATGCTGGAGATCAATCCCTTTCCTTGAAAATACAGTTACTAGAAAATTGTTTTCAAAACGGACAGAATACACAATCCACTGGAAAGTGTTTTATATTTAATAACAAGAAACGTTCAATGTTGATGGAACTTCGCCCTCTTCGACTTTATATCCATTCTTATCGCGATTGTTTACCTTGAAACGCATGATCAAAAAAAAAAAATGATCGGTTTAGAATAATCTTTGTTTATCTAACACATATTTAAATTTGCATGTGTTAATATAATTTTTTTTTCAATATCAACATATATGTATGTACATACTGTAAACGTGGTAATTTTCGCGCGGGGGTAATTTTCGCGTGGGGGTAATTTTCGAGTAGGGGTAATTTTCGCGTGGGGCAATTTCGCGTATTTCGCGAATCAAGGGACTTCGCGAAATGTCTACAACGCGAAAAAGTCCCCTCGGCATTCTTACAGTGGGGAGGGAATTTTATCGCGAATATTCCCACCACGCGTAAGGTCCTGATAAATCATTGCTAAATTTTTCCCCGGCGAAAATAACAACGTTTACAGTATATGTATTATTTACACCATGGTATTCATCAAGATGAAACAAAAGATGGCAACATTTATATTTCATTAATGTATGTTTGTCCCCAAACGTCTACGATATGATTGTTCAAAATTCATTAGTATTGGAGGGAAATATGACATTAGTCAATCGTTTCATATTGTTAACCATTTCCTTTACAGATTTAGCGATGGAACGAGTTGAAACATTATCATTCCTAACTTCAGTTGATGATAGAACTGCTGGAAACGAGACATTTAAAAACCTTACCAAGAAACCGACTGCATCATCATTACCGCTCGACCAGACTTTCTATTATGACGGTGGAAGCGTAGAATTGCAGGCAACAAATAATGAAGGCATAATACTTAATTTGGAATGCGACATAGATATGGTTGAAGCAAACATAAATTCATTTCAGGGATGGTCAGGTATGGACGACTACCATTTGATGTCTCCGAAACAATTAAGACAAAATGAAAAAGACACTGAAAATAAAAATCACGAAGTTGTTTCTGAAATGGTCAAAGATTTGGCGAGTATGAACGACTTTATATCGTTGTTTCCTTCACAATCGATGATTAATGAAGCAGATACGAATGAAAATACAGTTATGCATTATGCTGAGAATAACATGCCAAATAGTATGCCAAATACGATGCTGGATGATATGGCAAATAGTATGCCAAATACGATGCTGGATGATATGCCAAATAGTATGCCAAATGCGATGCTGGATGATATGCCAAATAGTATGCCAAATGCGATGCTGGATGATATGCCAAATACTACGTCAAATGGTATGCCTAATACGATGCCGAATCTTGTCGTAGACTTTGAAAGTATGCATAGCTCAGGCGACTCTAACACTGCCGAAATGATTCGCTTGGCAGAAATAATTGCGAATTCTACTTGAACATGTTGAATCTGTTTTAATGCAATGAAATAATTAGCGAAAGTGTTTCCCTTAAAGAGCGCCAACCGACATTGCATATATAAATAGGTTTAGTAGCTTATAGTATAACAATACAGAGGAAAGAAGGTGGAAATATCAAATACAGTGTAAACGAAATGAAGACATAAAGTATCACAATAACGTGAACAATGTAACCACAGGATGTGACTTTAAAATAAAATAGCTCAAGTTGGAATGAGAGCAACAAGGAAGTATACACGTAAATTGATTCAAATTATGTTTCAGACTCCTTTGTGAAGCATTCATTCATTATACGAACATTAAGCATTGCCAGTTTTAATAAATCACGCTTGCCAAACATATTTAGCTTAACAAGATATTCACAACCCCCCCCCCCAAAAAAAAACATTTTGTCATAAAGAACGTAACGTTAAAATCTAAATCTTAATTTGGTCCATCAAACATTTTTTGAAAATATTCTTCAAAAACGTATCGAATTGGTATAACCTGCTGCAGGTTTTTGCTTTTGCAAAAACACGTTATGAAGAATATAGAACTTGAATCTTGACCAATTGACCCTCTTAGCAACATATTTTTCCCTTGCTGCTCATTATCTATACGTCAAAAATATTTTGCTAGCAAACAGGAGATGCCCAGACACCTGATCTAATCTCCACTTGGAATTCACTTTTGTTTTTTTTCAGAATGTTTAGCTTAATTGTATTATAAATCTCAATGGAATGTTTCGTATAATCTATATTTATTGAAGATGGAGCTGTAAAAATCAATTTATGCACACACATGTTGAGTGTTATATATTTAACTATCTCCTCGTTATGGCAGATGCCATATATATTCCAGAAGGAATTATCATGGTTGGCGGCTAAAGGATCAATTTTAAACGTCTTCAAATATAGTTGCATTTTATCAATTATGAGGTATAGCTATTTCTTAATCGAAGTTACCCAGGGTGGCGCTACTTGCATCTTCATTAACTCATTTGTGTCACACCTTTGCCCTTTGCTGTGTTGAGCCCGCAAAAAAATTCCCCGCGAGGAGGGTTTGATAGTGTTTTGAATATTTTCCCCTGACATGGTCGCCATAGTACTTTTCATATAGACATAGCCTCCAACAGTGCATGAAGACTAGATATTGTATTCATTTTCATGCTTGAAAATCGACGGCGGGTGCGGCTAGCCAATCAGGGGATGCTTACCCCCCCGGCACCATATCCAACCTAGAGGGTGCTAGGGGTCCGCCGATGCTCAATTTTGTACGCTATTGTAAGTGCTGTTGAGATTATTGTCAGGATCTTCTTTGACTCATTGCAATTTTTTGGTCCTATCGTGGCCAAGCAACAGAACTGTTGGTAACACCAATATAGAAATATGGATGGTACTCGGGCTTCCTTTTGGTCCTTTGATGTAAACGTCTTCAAATTTTATAGCATCATTTAAAACAGATAAATTGGCATCGTGGACCAGACATGCACGTTTCGGGTACATAACCCTTATCAGTGATCCTAAATCTAAACAATGTAATATGTCAAAAAAGTATGAAAGTTATTATGTCGAAAAGACGTAGCAGGATGGGTGGGATATGATGCTACAGGACCCATTTTTTTTTAGAAATTTCAAGAAATTTTGATACCAGAAATTTAGAATGCGTTGAAGAAACGATCAACCGAAATTGATCGAACTTGGCTACATGTGCCCTCGGGGACTCCTGGTCCACCAGCAGTGACACTCACCAAGTGGTATAAATGAATGACAAATATGGATAATGACCATATCCCTGTCTACAGTACAAAATCGATAATTCAGAAAATCAGAAACGTACCGAAGGCATACAAAATCAGGATAAAACAGGAACCAAAGCAAACAAAAACAAAAACCTCCACCATATGAAAAGAAGCGAACTCCCGACATGAGAGTGAGACCATGCTTTACTTGCATAGATATGTTACATGATTCATGTAATATAATACAATTACAGTACTTTAATGAGGTCGATACCTGAAATAATAGACCTGAAAAAATCATATTGACCGAGGACGAAGTCCGGTATCATTATGTTTCATATATTTAGGTCTATAATTCCAGGTATTGACCTCATCAAAGTGTTACAATTGTATTATTATATCCAAGTTATCGAAGCTTTGTACGGCAATCATTCTGAGTTATGACATTATGTTTACTAAAACGGAAACGACCTTTCAATATGAAAACTCCTTCAATTATTCATGCCGAAAAAACTTGTAAAATCACCGACTATGGAAGTTTGCGGCTTTAAAATGAAATAAAGGACTGAGATTTGGCGATTTCCGATTTCGATACAGATTATGTATTATATCAAAATATGCTTCAACTATTTTTGTTACTAAATGAAAAGTCCTTCAACCTTTTGTAAACATTAATAGTACATCAAATCTATACGAGTTTTTACAGAGTATCATGTGAACGTCTTCAAATTGAATAGCATCATTTAAAACAGATAAATTGGCAACGTGGACCAGACATGCACGTTTCGGGTACTTAACCCTCATCAGTGATCCTACATCTAAACAATGTAATATGCCAAAAAGTATGATAGTTACTATGTCGAAAAAGTATACCGAAAGACGTAGCAGGATGTCATATACATATAGCAAATAGAAATGAACGAATGGTAATAGAAAAGTAATAAATGAAAATAATTAGTACTTCGCGTTTTATTAGCACCACCTGCAATACATTCTACAATGCACTTGTACTGGATATGGTTCATTACATAAAAATGTCATTCATGTTTTGAGGAGTTTGTGTCATTGTCTACGTCTAGTTCTCCTATTTTCTTTTCGTGTGAGAATGTCCTTTTTGTATTTTTTTTCCAGAATTCACAAGCTTTTCGATTGTGGTTTTTGGTTATATCTTTGACATTCATTCATTAATCACGTGTTTTTTTCCACGTATATGTCCCCTCTTAAATAAAGTTTTGTCCCACATGTATCTAAAAATCAATAGTAAAATTTCTAGAGTTTCTACACATGAGCTGACACTATATACACAAGCTTTTCATTTCGAAATACAGCCCCGACCAGTCGAAAGTTTAATGCCGAGATGACGAAATTTTGAAAGCTTAATGAGAAAGTATCGTTAACTACTAGTCAGCTTTTTTTTAAAGCTACTGAGATGATGAAATTTTGATAGCCCTAAAAAGCTTTCGAAAAATAGGTGACGAAAATTTCGTTAACTAATCTTTGTAAACGAACACTTTGAAAGCTATGAGCTTTCGAATTTTCATCATCTCGGAGCGTTTAAAATATTTGAAAGCAATCGCTGACGAAAATTTGAAAGCAATCGCAGAAGAAAATTTTGAAAGCAATCGCTGACGAAAATTTTGAAAGCTATCGCTCGAAATTTTCGTTCGCAATTAGCTTTCAAAAATTTCGACAGCTATAGCTGACGTAATTCTGTTAACTATAGCTTTCAAATTTTTTGAAAGCTAATCGCTGACGAAAGTTTAGTTAACTATAGCTTTCAAAGAAAAATAAAACCGTCGTAATTGAGGCTGCAGTAAAAATATAACATTATTTATAATGAAATATATCAACCCAATTGAACACATTTTTTTGCCATTTTAATTGCACACACATTTCTGGGGGATAATTAACTGTTAACTGATTAACTGATATATCTTTTCACAACACAAACATTCATTCTAGTGCTAAATTCCTATTTTTAAGACCTTACTGTAAATCATTGAGATTTATCGCGAAATATCCCAGTCATCTATTCCATTTATAAGCCATAAACTGCAATAGCTTATGTTTTTACAAATTGTTTTAATCCAATTTTATATTTGATATATCATATCGTTTTTTTTATTTTGGGAGATCGGGTAGTTGCAATTCCTTACGTCATCTTGTTGTAGTCGTGTCATAGTGATATCAGCGGAGTCTTTGTTGGGGAATTATTTTCTTATTGTCGTGTTTTAGAACAAAGGAGGGGATAGAGTCATATCTTCATTGTTATCCTTGCAAAAATCTTTTGAAATTGATATGAAATTTTTTAATAAAATTTCGATTTTTATTTCCGTGTTTTTCTTTCCTAAGTATTTTCGAATATAACGTTACATTCATTCATTACAAGGTTGCTTAAATTTCAAATAGAATAAGACATGGAAAACTAGCATGAAGAGTTTATTAAACTTTGAACCGTCTTAAATTATATCGTGCACAAGAAGAATAACCTTGGGCCATGAAGGAGAAAGTGACAAAGTGTGAAAAGGTCCCCCTATAAATATGTTTTAAACAAAAATTACAGGAAGCGTGTTAATTAGATCTATTCTCTGTAAGCATTTGCACTTTTATGAAGGACGCATGGCACGGCATGTCTCAGATTTTGATGAAATTTGTACATAAGGTTGAGTCTGACCCAAAATTAAAAATTTGTTAAAAATTTTCTAAATATCACATCCGGTTGCAAGGGAAACGGACTTTGAATATTGAAAAAGTGCATTTATGGGCGTTTTTGAAGTCACATGCATCATTTATGCAGCATAATGTAAAAAAAAAAAAACACCGATGAAGTATTAGTATCCTATCATTGCTCTTACAAGTTAAGTAATAATAATGTTGGGTTTATGGTTTTATCTATATGTTTCCATAGCAACAACACAGGTACCCTATCAAAATAGTGTTTCGGCATTTTTTTTTTTCAAAATTCAAAGATAAATAACTTACATTTTTTAGTTTTTTTTTCATGTAAATAAAACATAAGCATTCACATTGGGACAAAGTTTCTGATCGTTGTTATGGCAACATGACCTCAAATCGCAAAAATGTAAGCGATTTTGGACATTATTTACTTTTACTTTTTTACTAGATAATTGAATTTTAATTCAAAGTGATGAAAATGAATTAATGTATTCAAGTTGATCTTTCATTACATGAAAGAAGTGTTTGAAAAATATTCAGGAAATAGCCTGCTAATTAATATGAAGACGTTTAACATTACATAAAGTCAAACATATCGTGAATCGAAATGAGAAAGGATAAGTTTTATTTCTAAGCCCTACACTGTATACTAAGAGGTTCAAAACATCTAAAAACGGTAAAATTATTGAAAATATCGTTAAACGTGCAAAATCATAATACAAAAAAAAATGAAATTAAGATTGTTCCAGCTCTTGTCCATTATAATTTTTATACAATGACAAATATGGATAATGACCATATCCCAATACATAGCACAAAATTGATAATTCAGAAAACCATAAACCGAAGGCATACAAAATCAGGATAAAACTGGAACCAAAGCAAACAAAGAAAAACCTCCATCGTATGAAATGAAGCGAACTCCCAAAGTGTGAATGAGACCAGGTGCCCAGGAAGAGTAAGCATCTCCTGTTAGCATGCAACACTCGTCACATCAATTCGGTAGAATTGTCACATCCGATTACTTCCAGTTCGGAAGATACAATTATTTTCGGTGGTTGGATAGTTCAAATGGTCTAAGACAGAATATCATCCACCATTCTGGAGAGTGGGACATCATAATGTATGACGAGTTCCCCATATCGACCGTATAACGTCCCAAGTGACGAGTTTAGTCGGTCACAAATGTATCCCTGACTGAGAAGCTTTTCTGAAAGACGCCTAGCTCTAAGAACAAAATCTGTATATTTGGTACTTGCTCTACAATAGCGTATCGACTGAAATATGAATACGCTATAAACTGGCGATAATGGGATGTCGCTACTCAGAAAAGGAGAGTGTGTGATTTTGAAATTGAAATCGTCACGTTTGTCATAGAGTGAGGTGTTCATGTGACCATCATTGTCGTAGGACAACATTATGTCCAGATATGATGCTGAATTATTTGTCTCTGTAGTACCTTTGACTTCGAGCTCCGAAGGATAGATTCTGCTGAGGTAATCCGAAGGACAGATTTCGCTGAAGTAAACTTTTAATTTGCATTTAAAGTTTTTTGGGCGAGGCCTGGTGCGCACTCGAATTTCAAAGATTTGTACGACTGTTTTCCGTTATTTTGGTAAACCTTGAAAATAACAAAAACAAACAAAAACTCAAACACTCCTCAAAGGAGCAAAAGTTTGTCTACAGCTAAGCTGAATTCTGATGCCTGTGGAGAGATAGAATTATCTGCTTAAGCTATCCTTGCAAGGTTAAAACAGGCGAAATTTGTTATTCCATTATTCTATATTGATATCGTTTTTGATTCTCTTTTACCTAACATGTTCATTTCAAATAAAGTTAATGAGTTCTCCTTAGATATAATCTTATTGGCATTGTTTCTCGATTGCTATCTTTGCTCTCAAAATGCCATGGTGACTCGTAATGGCGACGAAAATTATATTCATTTGCCCCAAGCGTGTGTTATCCGCTGTAGTCATTGGATTATCGTCATATTGGGGGATCTCCTCCTTGTCGATGACGACATTGATTTTACTTCTATCAGTACATCAGGGATTTCTCATCAACGTAGTTCGAAGCTATCATCATAATCAAATACATCTGCAAGTTTCACCCTCAAAGTTTTTGTGCACATTTACGTTATGACGTCATAAACTGAACACGATCGAAACGTCACGTTACGTCGCGCTACATTCATTGATAGGCACAAAACATGGTGTAATGTCTTTTGCGAAATATGCTTGTTTGATTTAAGAAAATTAATATGGATATTTGATGGAGAACGTAACGAGCAGAGATAAATGTGTACATTATGTCTAAATATAGTCAATGTAATTTCACCGGCTCGCAATGAGAACTGGAAGCTTTTTAGAATATATGGTTATATATTTACTATTTCTAAGGAATAATTATAATAAATATATAAGTATTAGATACTTTTTTTACGTTTTTGTTACATTGGAAATTATTGTTTACTTATTGAAATCTTTTTTAAAATTCTTAGAATACGACTTACCTCTCTTTAATTATTTATCTCTTTCATTCCCACCTCCTCCATCTCATCTTATTTCTTTATTGTTATTGCCTTATAGTACCATAAAGACGGACGGAGGAGACTCTTCCTTTGATCACTCTTTCTCGCTCTCCTTGTTGCTTGTTTATGTGCTCTATTAGGGAGGGGGGCGTGTCTGATCAAAAAGGGGAATGGGTTGCTTAATAAAGTTACATGTACTTTTCTCTTTACTTTATGTCAGCTCCACATGATATTTACATGTAAGTCGGCGGTTTTTTTTTTGAGAATTTAGGAATGCAAAGTGTCTAAATTTATTAATTCAGTAGTTCGATGATGACTTAAAACAATATTTTCATTTTATATATCGGCAATCAGAGCGAACCGGAAATGATTTGAACATAAATTGAAAGTTATTTCCTATAATATACTGTTTTTTTTTTCGGAAATAAAAGATTGCGTCACAAGGAATCTAAATGAGAAATGTATAAACCCTACCCCTTTCAATACAATACATTAAAAATATATGTATTTTTTGAATGATAAGTCAAATGTCAAGGTCAAGGCCGTTAGTTGAAAGATGGAGTGAAAAAATATTAGCACGCAGGGTTCATCCCGCCATGTACAGGTATTTATTAATACTCCTTTTAATTTCACCTTTTCTTTCGCTGTTGGCTAAAACAAATTTTTCTATTTTCTATCTCAAGGGCATAGTTTATCGATGCGTTAGATATGTCTCATCATGAGTCATGGACCAGGAGTCCCCGAGGGCACATGTAGCCAAGTTCGATCAACTTCGGTTGATCGTCTGTCTCTTCAACGCATTCGAAAATTTCTGTTATCACAAAATCTTGAAATTTCTTAAACGAGGGTCCTGTAGCATCATATCCCACCCATCCTTCAATGCTATTGAATTTGAAGATGTGAAACATGGTCTATCATCATTTAAAGGCTTAAATAGTTGATCCAATCATTTTTCTCCAAACAGAATATAACACAACACCTCTCCCAATATGTTAAAGCACAGAAAGCTGGACGGATAAATGGATTTCGACATTTCATAGACCGGATTTTGCTTCGAAGCTCGACCAAAAATCATATATATAAAAATTAAAGCTTCTCACAATTAGGTCAAACTCCGAAGTCAAGGCCAAAGTGTAAAAAATTTGGAGTCTTGTTAACGGGGATACCTTATATCATGGGAAATTGTACTCTATGTCTTCCGGAATGGAAATAACCGGATGTGACAGTTCTACCAAATTGAAGCGGTGGGTGTTGCATGCAAGCAGGACAGGAGATGCTGACTCTTCCTGGGCACCTGGTCTCACTCCCATATCGGTTGTTCGCTTCTTTTCATATGGTGGAGGTTTTTGTTTGTTTGCTTTGGTTCCTGTTTTATCCTGATTTTGTATGCCTTTGGTTCTGATTTTGGGAATTATCGATTTTGTGCTGTATACAGAGATATGGTCATTATCCATATTTGTCATTTGAAAATCCCAATAATTGTCCCTTCATATACATGTATAACAAGCTATAAGGGCCAACACCAGTTTTGGTCGACAGGCAGACAGGCAAAAGAAAATAAAACCAATGACAAAAGGACAAGGCAAAACCTATATGCCCTTTTACTTTTATATCTTTCTTCTGATTATTTGTCAATTGTTATTGTTGTTGTTTTTTTCTTGTTGCCGTCTTCAGAAATTCGTTAACTCGGAGGAATTCTCATTTCAACAATGTTTAACAACAGTAGGCGTCTGAACGTTATAATGAGCGTAATAATTAATAAATCAATTGTTGTTAACTATAACAGAACATTACTTTGTGAAAGAAAAGTCCGATTCTGAAAAGAAGTATTACATGTATTCAGATGCTAAACTTCTTGATCGACCACAGTTTTGTGGTGTTTGGTGGAAATGTCTTGAAATTCTAAAACGTGGGTCATGTAGCATAATATCCCACTCATTCTGCTACATCTTTAGGAATATTTCTGGACACACTAATTTTCACAATCTTTGACCATACTTAGTATTAAATTGTTTAGATTCAGGATCACGGACGAGGCATATTTGGTCCATACTGAAAATACATTATTAAATGATGCTATTGAATTTAATGACTTTTAACACTTCTAACAAATTGTCGGAATGTCAATGGGAACTAATTGTGTCCAACAACTTGTCGATATTTTCTTTATTCGTACAAAGATGAATTCAATCTTTGGTATCTGAAAATATACTTAGCTTCTGACTCTAACAGAGACAAATAATTCAGCATCCATTTTAACATAATGTTGTCCACTGACACTGTTGGTCACATGAACATATCACTCTATGACTACATGTAACGTGACGACTTCAGTTTTAGTATCACAAACTGTCTTTTTCAGAGTAGCAACATCCCTTCATCGCCTGATAATGACGTATTCATATCTCGATTTATACGCTATGCCAGCGCAAGTACCAAATATGCAGATTTTGTTCTGAGAGCTAGGTGTCTTTCAGATAAGCCTCTCAAGCAGTCATCGTCACTGATAATGATTAAATTCTAATGTCGAAACAGGGAACTCGTCATACACTACGGTGTCCCTTTGTCCAGAATGATGGATGATATTATAGCTTAAACCATTAGAACCTTTACTTGTATCTTCCGAAACGGAAGTAACCGGATGTGATGTTTCTGCCGAATTGAAGCGACGGGTATTGCATGCAAGCAGAAGATGCTAACTCTTCATGAGCACCTTGTCTAACTCTATTGGGAGTTCGTTTCTTTGCATGTGGTAGATGATTCTGTTTGTTTGCTTTAGTTCCTGTTTTATCCTGAGTTCGTATGCCTTTGTTTCTGATTTTTGAATTATCGATGTTTTACTGCGTATTGGGGTTATTTTCCATATTTGTCACGTATACACGTTTTTCAAAATGAAAGACGGGAGGAGATCTTCAACCATACCATGTTGCAGTACCAACAGCAAGACACCCGATGCGAAAGCACAAAGACGAGCATAATATACACACAGGCAAAAGTGAAGCAACGGTGAAATTGTTCTCAATGCAAAATGCAGGTAGAAAAAAAGTTTTGAAATGATGTATCATGATATAGATCTGACTATCAATGAAGACACTATTACCCCATTTAACAGATTGATATTATGCAAGTTATGTTAAATCGGGATCGAAATGGGACGGGTACGATCTATAACAATTTTAGTTAGATATAAAATATGGTTACAGTAAATCAAATTATTAATCCAATGAACTTGAATACTGAATATGTGTTAAATATTTAAAGATTTTATTAGTTATCTCGTAAGGTAGAGGATCCCTCAGGTCAGAATCGCTGGTAATTTTTGGCCGGGATACCCGAATATTGTTCAGATTACCAAACTAATGTGGTTTTGGAAAAAGAAACCTTCCAGTTACATTTAATCACCTCTAAAAAGGGATTTTCTTACTTTTCCTATAGGGTACAATGTTAAATTTCAAACGGCTTAAGTTCTAGGTATGATCATGAAACCAAGAATTATACTTTGTTTGTATATCAGGTTTAACATAAGATTTGAACATATGGAAATGAAAATATTCTCAAATTTGTATTTTAGGAAATATGAGCATCTGAGACCTGAGGAATGCTGTAACTTGCCGAGAATTTTAAAAACTATTTGAACTTTAAATTATGCCGGGTGGGGTATCATTGATCCTTTGATCAATATTTGTTTTCATTTTAATTTAAAGTGATTTTCGTTGGAAAAAAACATATTTTCGAATTCGAACGTCTATACCGTCTTTGAGGATTAAAATTTCGATATCTTCGTGGAATATCTCCATGAAAATCGTATAAAATTTTGATCAAATCTTAAATTTCATGTTAACAAATGTTCAGGCTATGTCTTCGCATACAGTTTTGTTTGCGCCGTAATTAGACTGCATTAAGTCATAATATGGATGTTTTGATAACGAACAGGTCGTAGTATTAACGCATGCATAATTCTTAGAAAGGAACGTCTGGCAAAAATGCAAATGAATTGCATCATAAATATATAGAACGTTTTGTCAAAAGGTTAACTGAAACTTGTTTATAGACAAATGTGTTAAAGATGTTGGGTCAACAGTTGTATTGGGCGAAACACAATGGCATACAATGACCCAATATATTATGGTAGTGACCCCCTGTAAGATACTGTATAACGAATCTATCCTGTCTATGGTTTTTGGTGTGTACATGTTACACTAATACAGTAGCGTTTTTCAAAAGCATCGCGGCGACGTTATCATCCCAAAGCGGCTTAGTAGAAGCGGGATATTAAACAAACCCCAACTTGTCAGGGTCAACATGATTTAAGAATGTTCTGATCAAATTGCCAGAAATTTGCCAGAAATGGAAAGAATTGCCATATCTAGTTGACTTTGAATGCCCGATAAATAAAACAACTAATGATGTATGAAGAATGTCGATGTCCGCTTTGGGATGCATGATTGAGATATGGAAATTGATGAATTTCAATTTGAAAGATTTCTAAGAACTGCTGTTTAATTATTGTATATACTAGATTATTTACTTAAAAGTTATGTGATATAACATGACAAATATTTAATCTTATTTGTGTTTAAATGTTTTTCAAAAACAATAGCATTCGGTCTGATGGTTTCTTCAACGATCCGAAAATTTCTGTTATCAAAATTTCTTGAATTTTTTAAAGTTGGGTCCTGTAGCATCATATTCAGCTCATCCTGCTACATCTTTCGGAACATGTTTGGACATAACAACTTTCACACTTTTTGGCCATATTTCTTTCTTTAGATTGAGGAACACTGTTGAAGGTTAAATACCCAAAACGTGTATGTCTGGTCAATGCTGAAAAATAATCTGTTCTTAAATGATGCTATTGAATTTGAAGACGTTTAACATCATGTAATATGACCAAAGAGTGTGAAATTAATTTTGTCCAAAATGTTTCGTTAGACGTTGCAGGATGGATGGGATATGATGCTACAGGACCCACGCTTTAGAAACTTTAGAATAACAGACATTGTTGCACGGTATACATTGTAGACGGTAATTAGCACCTTTCCAGACGGTGCAATATTTTTCAATGTGAAGCAATGATTGAATTAATTATTGAACTGCTCATTGGATGATCAACTGAGTCGTTAACTGCCTCCCATTTTGAAAATTTAACTCGACAAAAAAAGGAAAGGAATGTTCTCTTTACAATGTTTACGTGAAATTACTTAAAAGGAATGAAAATAAATCTCGCAATTTGCAGGTTTCAAGTACTATATTCAATGTCACGGGCGGATCTAGATTTTTTCCTCAGAAGGTTGGTCTAGCCCATGATTTTGAAAGAAAATACGCAAAAACGGGAAATCGCGTGTGTGTGTGTTATTTTATTTTATTTTTTTTTACAAATTTCAAGGGGGAGGGGCAAATACCGGAGAAAGGAGTGTCCTAACTCCAAGCCCGCTCTAGATCCGCGGTTATTAAAATGTTTTAATGTGCAAAGGATCAGCTACACATGAAACCAGACAAAACTCGTAAGATTTCAATCGAATGGTTTACTGACTGGTACCCTTGAATACTTTTGAGCAGAAACAAAGATATGATAATATCATAAAAGCGGAATGTTCCTGTAGTTTTGAATATTTTTTGGAAAACTTGTACAGAGGAATCCTTAGCCGCATCTCCTGGAATCCACTGCAATTTTAAAAATCAAACATCAGTTCCCCTTTTGTTTTCTTAACTTTATTTCACCTCATTTCACAAATACTGCACCGAATTCTTACCGTTGTTTTTTTTTTAAATCTACTTTTGAAATATGTGAAATTCTTAACTGATTACTGACCATGAGTAGTTTTCTTCTACTTGGAATGACGACTTATTATTACTCAATCAACGGTAGTAATTGTTTGATGGTCTTACAATCGCCGTGCAACAAGCGGGTTATTCAACTGCTCCTCGGGCTACGCCCTCGAAGACCGAAGAATAACCCTAACCTATCGAATGCGTTAAACAAACTATAAACTGAATGCTGATCGAACTTGGCTACATGTGCCTTCGGATGTCACTGCGTACAGTTGATTTAACTTTGAAATTCTAATCAACGAAGAGAACGACATTTGTCATTTGCAAATAAAGAATAACAAATAGGTCAGACGTTAACCCCTATAAATATGAAGGTATATAACTTTTCTAAAATTTCTTTTTATGGATATCTCAAAAATAGACAGAAATCAGACACAATATACTCATATTTCCTCTATTTATGATTTGGCCTTTCTCCGATGTATTTAATTCATATTTTACATGAACGTTAAACACCTTCAAATCCAATTGCATCATTTAAGAACAGATTAATTGGCAGCATGGACCAGACATGCATGTTTAGGGTACTGGACCCTCGTCAGTGATCCTCAATCTAAACAATGTTATATGGCTTAAGAGTGTGAAAATTAGTATGTCCGAAAATGTAACGGAAGACGAAGCAGGATGGTTGGGATATGATGCTACAGGACCCATATTTTAGATATTTCAACACATTTTGATAAAAGTAATCAGAAATCTTATTTCCTGTCTTAAATCAAAATTAAAGGACGGGAATTGGTCTAAGTAACTTAAATACAAGCGCATAGCAACCACAAAACACTGTAAAAGCCAAGTGAGAGTATACCAGCACATTCTTGAATTTGTCATAGAATTCTCATTAATTATGATATCGTATTTATATCCAAGGGCTACCGTTAACCAAAATTAATACAATTTTTTCATAAGTATCGTTCAAAAGCCGATGTTTGCAACATTATTTAATTTTAATTAAAGTAGTTCCGATCGATTTCGGGATTTGATCGTGTTTTATTTCGAAAGATCAATTGACCAAACAAAATGCGTAGATTCGTATACACAAACATTTTTGGAAGAAATATCCATGTATATAGTGTTTAATTCTACAAAGCAATAAAAAGTTGGGCAAATCAATTAAGTTTTATTCTATCCCGTCTGATAACATTCATTATTATAGCATAGATTTTAGAATTTTCTTCGACGTACTTCTAAAAAAATCTCATGGAAAATCTTCAGGTAATCTTTATACATGTGTATCCGTTTTAGGTCCACTGGAATATCCTCCTGACTTGTTTGGTTGTCCTAGAGCATTTTGTTTCAACAATTAATACGCGCTCTTTAATTTGCAGGTCCATTTGTACAAACGTTGTTATTCAAAACATCTTTTATATCCTTTTTCATAGTGCCGAAGTTTATTTCATGTATTATGCCCAATATAACTTGACTTGGACAAAATTGTTGATATCCTTACTTTCCTCTTCCCTCTGTATTTTTGATCAGATTTGATTAATTCAGTTGAAAAGATTATACTTCAATTCGATTCAGTTTAATTCAAGAAAATAAATGGTATATAAAATTTATCATTTGCGATACATTGTCATTGCCATA
Source organism: Pinctada fucata (assembly GCA_028142955.1). Lineage (NCBI taxonomy): Eukaryota > Metazoa > Mollusca > Bivalvia > Pterioida > Pteriidae > Pinctada > Pinctada fucata. The sequence goes on along the minus strand of AP027115.1, from coordinate 16,656,446 downwards.
TCATATAAATGTTTGATCATAATTTTTTGATATAATAAGATTTTGATACGAGGTTTACTAACTCTATACCTTCATGAAGGAAATTTAAAACTATATTTTTCCTGGACCAGACTAGTGCTGTATATTGATATTGGAATATTGAAGAGTATCGATTCTTTGAGATTTTCAATACGTATCGATACACAAATGCTAAGAATCAATACTTTCAATACATTTGTTAAGAAAATAAAATCCTAAAGTTTTAATTCATTTTTGGATCTTATTTTCATATTTCTTCTCTGATCTTCTCTGATCACATTAACGTTAAGAAACACGAGTTCAAATAAAGTTTCTATTATAACCCGATAAATTGGGTTTCCAATGTGACGTCACGTCCAAATGTAGGGAGAATTTGCAAACGATTGGTATACTTTTGACGCTTGAATTCGCTGTGTTTGCTATGTTCATGCAAACATAGGATGTCTAATATCATATCCAACCCATCCTACTACGTCTTTCGGTTCATATTTGGACATAGTAACTTTTACACTCTTTGGTTATATTACATTGTTTAGATTTAAGATAAAGTATCCGAAACGTGCATGTCTGGTCCATGCTGAAAATTTATCTGTTTTAGAAATGTCTTAGTTTCGGTGTTTATAGGTGTATAATTCGCGATTCACGGAATTTGCACGTTAACAGTCACCAACCAGAATTCTTTGGTAGACAAATAGACACTTTCCATACCTGTCATTGTCATCTTTTTATCCTTTTTTGTTTTTGAAATAATGAAAAACATAAATTTGTTCTTTATTTTTGTTCTGTTTTATAACGTTTTAATGATTAAAAATTAACTCCATTTATTGATTCATTATTATTACTTATTTGAGAAAAAATGTAAAGATACGTATTGAAAATATTGAGTATTGAAGCAAAATGTATTGTATTGTACTGAAGACATTTATTTCAATATACAGCACTAGATCAGACACGTGTTTCGAATATTAAATTCTCATCAGTGATGCTTCCAGCGGAATCACCAAAATTCATTTCAGTAGCGTCCTCTTTTATTTTTTGAATTAAGATTTGTACATTTATTTTACAGAGAGTGCACGGCTCCAAATTTCCTATAGGGTCATTTCAGTAGCGTATCTAAATAAATTATATGTTCAAAATAACATTGGAGGGATGATGCTAAGATGTTAACCTCCCTTATTTTCGATGATAGTTTTAAATGGAAGGACAAGTTTTCGAAACAGCAAAAATAATATTTATGATATCAAATCGATAAAGGGCCAAAGCGAAGTTTCTTTCAGGCGACAGAGCTGGAAAGAAGTAATTAATGCACTTCTAAACATCAAGTCACGGGGAACGATTTAAACTGCTCCAACTGCTACAAGAAATAAGTGAAATAAACTTTTATGTTGTATTTTGGAATATCTAGGTAATGACATGCTGTGATTCTAACCATATAATACACTTATTTTTTATTTGTACAACGCATACCTTAATCGTGTTCATTGGTGATGTGAACGTTTGATTTCGAATTCGAAATTCGATTGGTTTTTCAAAATGCTTAGATCGAGTTAACAAACTAAATATATATAAAATAGAAGTAATATATATATTTTCATTCTACAGAGCAATAAAAAGTTGAGCATGCAATCGAGTGTCATTTTATCCCGTCTGATAGCATTTATTGTCATAGAAAAAAAAAACAACAACAATAAGCATGGACTTAAGATTTCTCTTCGCGGTACTTCTAAGAAATAACGTAAAGTGAATTAAGTACACATTTCAATCCCATGTGAAAATCGTCAGGTAACATTTATACATGTGAATCCGTTTTACATCAATTGGAAAATAATTCTGTTGTGCTTGGTTGTCCCAGAGCAGTTTGTTTCAATAATTAAAACGCGCTCATTAATTCCCGAGGTCCATTTGTACAAAAGTTGATGTTCAAAACTTCCATTACTATCCTATTTCATGGTGCCGAGGTTTATTTCATGTATTATGACCAATATAACATGACTTGCACAAAATTGTTGATATCCTTACTTTCCTCTTCCCTCTGTATTATTGAACAGATTTTTGTGATTCATTTCATTTTCATCAGCAATTTTGAAATAAACACTTACCCTAGAAGTCAGGCTCTCCGATTTCGATTGTTTCTCGCAAATATCAATCTAGGAATGATAAGTCAAACTGAGTATAATCCAAATTTTTAAAGAACAAAATCAAACTGAGTAAAATAAATCCATTTTTGTGTTATGGGATACGTCTGGTAATATTTAAATTCCAGCTCTATTCTTAATCATAAAGTAAGAAAATCAAAATTTTTATTAATCTTTTCCATCATAAAAGCAATAATTGTGAATGAATAACGACACAATACCATTAAAGATGGAATTTAGTTTTTTATATAAGCTTTACAGATAATTAAGTAATTCATCTTATTGATATAATTTATAAGTTACACAAATTCAATGTTTTTTTGCCAATTACTTTTATCAAATTAATGTTATATAAAATATTCATCGGATTATCATTCGAGGCACATTCTCATTGCCATTTCATATCAATTCAGATGGATTGTCAATTTTGAAATATATGTTATATAATGAATAACTTCAGTGCACCATTTTTGAATTTCAAGAAAGGAGGGGATCTCCAACAAGACTTGGTTGCAGGACTAACAGCAACACACTAAACACCTCAAGTGAAAACATAGAGAAGACACACACAGCAAGAGACAAGGAAGAGCAAACGAGACATCAATCATCGAACATAAAAGACAACACATAAACCAACGAGACCCATGAAAGAACGCTGGCAATGGAGAAGACATCAACTTTCAGCTAATTTTGCATTTCGATTCTCGTATAGAATATGTGGAAAATAAGTCAAAGCGCTAATTCATGATTACGCTAACAAGTCAATTTGCATACTTTTGCTGTGCTCCGCTAAATTGTGAATGCGCTAAAATAAGTACACGTACAATATGCCCTCCTTTGTTTGTCATCAATTTAAGAAATTGGTGTTACAGTGTCAGATATTTTAGAAAAGAATGAAACAGTTGTCTTAATTAATATGAAAAAAATTAGTAATTGTCGAAATACTTAATTAAGAAATAGGTGTTAAAGTGTCCGGTGGTAGTTTAGAAAAAAAGAAACTTAAGTCTTTATCAATAGATGAATAAATCAGTAGTTAATGAAATAGATTATTATAAATGTAAGGTGTTTTTAAAGTGTCAGATAGTCAAATTATGCCGCCAACATGTTGATGTATGATTCAAAATACAAGCTATAAAATCAAATTCAAGGAATTGTGGGCCCCTACTTCTGGGTGCTTGAAATAACCCACCATTCTTAAGTTTTCATAATATATCTTATATATTATCAACATTCTAAATATGAAAGATTGAGCTCCAAGAAAAGGTCAAAGGTCCAAACTTTTGTTTTGTTACAAAGGGACAGGGTTTATGAAAATGAATGCAAATGTGTTATATCAAAGTCCTATCATTTAAGTTACCATCCAAATCTTATGGTCGAGGTTGAAGATTTTAAATGTGGATCAACCTCCAAGGACGAGGTCACAAGGTCAAAATGCTGCTACAAACAGAGAGGTCTTGTCACAAGAAATACACATGTGAAATGTGGAAGCCCCATCACTTCCCGTTCAAAAGTTATGGTCAAGGTTAAAGTTTTTAAAAAGTATGTCAAACTCCAAGGTCAATGTTTCAAAACTTTTGGTATCCATGGAAATATCTTTTCACAAGGAATACACATGTGAAATATCAGAGCCCTATCACTTTCCATTCAAAAGTTATGGTCAATGTTAAAGTTTTTGATTAGTAGGTCAAAGGCCAAGGTCAAGGTCAGAAGGTCAAAAAGTTTTGTATCCATGGAATGGTCTCGTCACAAGGAATACACATGTGCAAAATTGGAGCCTGATCACTTTCTATTCAAAAGTTGTGGTCAAGATTCAAGTTTTTGATAAGTATGTCAAAGTCTAAGGTTAAGGTCACAAGGTCAAAAATTGTGGTTTTCCTGGAAAGGTCTTATCACAAGGAATACGCATGAGTAATATGAAAGCCCTTGCACTTTCCATCTAAAAGTTATGGTCAAAGTTAAAGTTTTTAATAAGAAGGTCAAGTGTACAAGGTCAAAAAGTTTGTTATCCATGGGAAGGTCTTGTAACAAGGAATACACGTGTCAAATATCAAAGCCCTACCATTCAAAAGTTATGCACCAGGTTAAAGTTTTTGTGACTGACGGATATACGGACGGGCAGACAGACAGACGAACCGATTTTAATGTCCCCGCGCTTTCGCGAAATCGGGGGACAAAAACTAAAGGTTTAAAAAAAGTAAATGGGACATACTTTTAAGGACTGTTTTTGAAATACCGGTAGGATATTAAGATGAGTTACACGTATTCCAATTACGGTAACATTCCCGCCTTTTTATCGTCCATTTAGATATATATGCGCTAGATATTGACACTTCCCGTTTATTCTAACACTTTTATACATGTCTGCAGCTTGAAACAAATATTTCATCTTCCAAATGTTCCGCAAAGACACAAAAAATGACTTAAATGAAAGAGTCAGTCTTTGCTGACATGGCAGTTTAACGATTTGTCCTCTTTTAATGTCTCATGTATCTGTTCGTCTGTTATCGCAAAGTCGTTTTCTTTTCTGAAAGTTCCCCGCGAGGGATTTGACAGTTAGTGTTTTGAATATATTTCCGTGACATTGTCGCCATTGCACTTTTTATATAGACATAACGTCAGACAGTGCATGAATTTTATATATTGTTTTTATTTTCCCGCTTAAACATCGACTGCGGGTGCGGCTAGCCAACAGGGGATGTTTACTCCTCCCGAGCTCCTATACCTTCCCGACGAAAATATCAACCCACCGTATTAGGCATCATACACGAGTTTCGGATATTAAATCCTCATCAATGATGGTTCTTGCAAATTGATTTTTGTAGCGTATACTGGTTATATTTTTTAGAATTGAATTTGTGCAATCTCAAGAAAGTGCGCGGCTGCCAATTTCCTGTAGGATCGATTCGGTAGCATATACAAATAAGATATATATTCAAAGTAGCATTGGAGGGATGGGATGGTACTAAGATGTAAATCTGCTTTAGTTTTGATGATATTTGTGAATGAAATGACAAGTTTCCAGGATAATATCTTTAACGTCAGATGTCGACGATAATATATTTCGAATAATAATGTAAATTAAATATACCATGCTATTGAATTGAAGACGTTTAACATTTAAGTAATTTAAAGACCATGAAAATTATGTAACTATTGAATCATGTCAATAACCAAAATTACGGAATTATCTACAAAACTTACATAAAAAACTTGAATTTGTTCTTGTTATTTTCCGTCTTTAGCCTTTCATTTATTTCTTTTTCGATGGGAAGTATGAGTCAAGACTCAATAGACATTTATCTACTTTGTGATAAAAAGCTCCAAGTTTAATCTTACCCGGAATATAAAGTAGCACAAGAATGGAATTTGTCTTATTATCAAATTTGGTTTTTCAAGAATCAAAGTAAAATTGAAAATACCTTGATTTTATGGTGAGTGTTTATTTCAAAATTGCTTAATTGAATAGCATTAGTCTATTTACTTAGTGTGATTAAAATGTGATTGAATATGCGGAGGAAGGAGAAAATCAACTACTGTGAAAGTCATGTTTTATTTGGTGATGGTATATATTCAACAAACAAACATCCAATACAGTGAAGAAATTGGATTAAAATGGAAGTTATGAATATAAATTTTTGTGTTGTTGGAGCTGGAAAATTATAAATATTCTTCAAAGTGTTGAAATAATTTGTTTTAAGACGATCCTTCAATACTGGAATATCTTCCAACTGACATAAAGCGGATTCACATATATGTTAAATACGGTTTAAGGATTTTTACATGGAATTAAGAGGTGTGCAAAATTAATGTGACATTTTAAGTATTGCGAGAAAAAAATTAAAATTCATGCCAGATATTTTGTTCTAGAATAATGTACTATGTGATCAGAATGGATAGAATAAAAAAGAAATGTGCTCAACGTTTTATACCTCGATAGAATAATACCCTATTTTCGACATAAAATGTGAAGTATTCCGAATAATTAGTGACTATCTTCCATGGTCATCGTCTCGTCTTATGTCGGGAGTATAATAATAAAGGTAAACATATACAATTAGGACATTCAACTTTTTAGTATCTATATTTACAATATGACAAAGGTATGATTTTATTAAAATGTGTTTAATATGTAAATTATCTCACCTCCCTGCCTTCAGCTGACATGTGATTCTTCACTTTTCGAATTTGGAATATTCATGAAAAAGGTATTTCTTAAATCATATAATGGCCGAGTTTACATACACCTTGGGGGTAAATGCCAGCATAATTCGAAATCAAGCAGATTCCGGTTATATTGACATAATTAAATCAAAACTGATGTCCGTATATATATTCTTGAAAATGTCAAATTACCTTCATTCCTGAAAAGCCTGAATAAATTCGAAAATATGTTCTGTTTCCGATGTTAAAGTAGGAGATGCTTACTCTTCCTGGGCACCTGGTCTCACTCCCATATCGGGAGTTCGCTTCTTTTCATATGTTGCAGGTTTTTGTTTGTTTGCTTTGGTTTGTGTTTTATCCTGATTTTGTATGCCTTCGGTTTCAGATTTTCTCAATCTTCTATTTTGTGCTTTATATAGGGATTTGGTCATGATCCATATTTGTCATTTGACATCACCGTGGCTGCAAATTGCTCGCTAAATATCCAGATGAATGTTATGATTCGAATTATTTTATACTCTATTCAATTTGTAACAAGAAATTGCATCGGTGTAATAAATTCGTAATTAGGTTTATGACTAATCTACTTTGGATATTTAGGGGCAATTTGTGATTATAGTAGGGCGAGGTGAAGCTCCGGTCCACGCTGCTAATTAATCTGCTTCTAGATGATGCTAATGAATTTGAAGACGTTAAACATGTGTATCATTTGGTAAGTGTCACAACGGGTGGACCAGGAGTCTTCGAGGGCACATGTACAATGTAAGCAAGTTCGATCAATTTCGGTTGGTCGTTTCTTCAAATGCATACGAAGATTTATGTTTGCAAAAGTTTCTCAAATTTCTGATACAAGGATTCTGTAGCATCATATTCAAGTCATCTTGCTACGTTTTCGGGATATTTTGGACATAATAATTACACATTTAGGTCATACTACATTGTTTGGATTTAGGATCATTGACGAGGGTTAAACACCCGAAACATGCATGTCCGGTCCACGCTGTGAATTAATCTGCTTTTAAATGATGCAAATGAATTTGAAGACGTTTAACATTTGTACAACTTGCTGAGCGTCAATGTTGGTGGACCAGGAGTCCCCGAGAGCACATGCGGCCAAGTTCGATCAATTTCGGTTGGTCGTTTCTTCAAACGCAATCTAAAATTTCTGTTTGCAAAATTTGAAGACGTTTAACATCCGCAATAGGCTAATCCGTTAGGCAAGTCCCTTAAGTCAGAAAAAGAGAGTTAACGTCATATTTTTGGCTGAACGCCTCTTTGCTGAAAACTCTAGCATGCTGTGTCGAAATATAAAACACAAGGCCATAGATATTGCTGAAATATTTAATATCGACAACTTTTGTAATTTCCTTCTTCGTCCTTTGTAATATCCTTGTCTTTCCCTGTAGCCAGGGGACGCAAATGAGAGGATTGCAACAGGGCTCGGTTGCAGCATTCAAACGGAAATATCAAATCACTCAAAATCGAGGAAACAAAAGTGGACAATCATATCATTGGTTAAAGAAGATCCTGACGATAATCTCAACATCACTCACAACAGAGAAGAAAATTGAGCAGCGACGGACTTTGACCAAACCAGAGGTGGGACCAGGTGTCCAGGAGGAGTAAGCATCCACTGTTGGCTAGCCGCAACCGCCAGCGATGTTCATGATTGAAAATGAAAAAAATACATAAAAGGCATGCAGCGTCTGGGGTTATGTCTATATAGAAAGTGTTATAGCGACCATGTCAGGGAAAATATTCAAAACACTTCCTGTCAAACCCCTCGCGGGAACTCTTTTACGCTCACACACGGCTTTGTGTTTGCAGCATCTGGGGATATGTCTAAATAGAAAGTGTTAGGGCGACCATATCAGGAAAAAATATTCTAAACACTGTCAAATTCCTCGCGGAAAACCTTTTTACGAGCTCCACACGGCTTTGTGTTTGTGTTTCTTCTTAAATTTTTGTTTCTTCTTAACTCTTCTTGATTAAAAAAAAACAAACATATCCCTGACTGAGAAGCTTATCTGAAAGAAGCCTAGCTCTCAGAACAAAATCCGTATATTTGGTACTTGCTCTGGCATAGCGTATTAACTGAAATATGAACACGCCATAGGCAGGCGATGAAGGAATACTGCTACTCAGAAAAGGAAAATGGGTAATGCTGAAATTGAAGTCGTCACGTTTGTCATAGAGTAAGGTGTTCATGTGACCATCAGTGTCGTAGGACAACATTATGTCCAACTAAAATTCTTTTGTCTAGAAATTACACCGAGAGGATTTACAATCCGAAACATATGTCTGAGGATAAATATTTGTTTCAAATGTTTCAAACGAGCTGGAACATTACATAAATCAACGGGACGAATAAGATAGCTAATTCCCATTGTCAAAAAGCAAAGCTTTTTTTCAAAAATGAAAAACAGTGAACGATGAATAAAAAAGGGTCTTTTTGTAATTGCTACTTTTTGTTATATGTTGAACGTCTTCAAATTCAATAGCATCATTTAAGAACAGATTAATTTGTAGCATGAGCTAGACATGCATGTTTCGGTTACTTAACCCTCGTCTTATGACAATAGTGAGAGGCTCAATTTTTCATGTAAAGCCCGTTTATATCGTAAATACTATAAAAAAAGTATTGACTAGATGTGCAACTTTTTTTATTGAATGTCCAAAATTGAAATATTGTTTTAAAAAGAAGAATATTCATATACAAAATGTATAAGATATATACATATTATATCGAGTGAAACAATTGGATAGTCCTTATCACGTGGACGCCTTCTCCTGCTTCTCAAATCTTTGTTGGTAGACGCTACTATAAGGTAACGACTATCTAATGTTTCTTGACGTCATAGTGAATATTTTCCATACGGAAATAAAAAAGATTTTCGCTTAATGTCCTTTTTTCAAATTTCAAAAATGAATTCAGTCTTCAGTTTGTTCGTTTTGAATAAAACATTTTTAAGCAAGATCTTTGTAATAAAGAAAATTTAAAAACCCAGTCATGAATGATTTCGATTTTGACGCCATTTTGAAATAGCATTTTATACATGAAATGGTGAAAGAATCATACAGTTGATATGGTATATTGAATTTCGTTATATATTCATGTGTATGTGTGATCATCCTCTATTACAAGTGAAATATTCAAGTTTTTCACGTACCTCACATAAGTATAAATCCTGCGCATAAAGTGAAAATCACGAGTCAGCTTTTATATTGATTCATGTTAATCATGTTAATAGAAAATGTGTCTAAACAATACCGCATTGTTTGTTTCTGAGAAAAAGATGAAACATCATAGATTTATACATCGTCAAATGATGCAATAAAAGGTCAGATACATAAATTTCAAAGGTGTTACTTATGACAATTCTAATAAAAAAGTATATTGAAATGTATGTAAATAAATACCGCAGTAATGGCGCCAGAAGTTGGTATGTTCAATAACTGGAGCTGCTTCCCTTTTGAAACTCTATCTGACGTAGATTTAATGCGATGTCATCAAAAACTAAGGAAGCGATCCTTGAAATGTGGATGCGAAATAGACGTTACCATACCAAATTCACATAATGATTTAACGGAAAAAGCCGTCTCAAACCGGGGAGAACTGTATTCTGAAAAGACAATTACTTTACATAAGTAGTCAAGATAAATATATGAGAAGTACCAATCAGCTATTGAAAGCATGTCTGTTGGACCAGACATGAACGTTTGATTGAGATTTTTGGATCCTTATATGGGCTTTCGTGTTAGACTCTCATTCAAGTAAAAGATATAAATACCATAGCGGTCCATTCGTAGAGATGACATAAAGGTGAACGAGTCTTGGTAATAGCTGATTTTCCAATAGAGCCATAAGGCGGACAGACACCAGACATCACAAAAATTGGCGATATTTTCATTGTGACGTCAAAATAGAAAGCATGAAAACACATCAAGGTGTTTCAGGACAGTGCAATCAGATGTGACATCACAGTTGAAAATTGTGCCAAATGATGCGATGTCTGGTGTCTGTGTATATAAAATCAAGGTTATAAACGGTCATAGATATTTTCTAGAAAATGGATTATTGAGCATGTATCATCGACCTCACGGACCATCACCCTGGATAGACCGAGCAGTAGAAATATTTCCCCGGATAAACTAGACTGAGACGCAACGCGCTGGATAATGGGCTAGCTTACAAGAAGTGCCTTATGCACGGAAGCTATGCAAAAATATGAGCGATTGAATCACATCTATTTCATTTGATTCAATTTCTCCTCAAACACAATTCAATTGACCTTTTGACCAAGCGTCTGATACATTGAAACATTTGCAATTGAATCAGGCGGATCTTTAAGGAATTGTCTATGTGTCTAAGGTACAACCAGTCAGTTATTATCATGTCTATATCATCATTTAATTTCTGATGTAATAATTAAACAAATGCCTTCAGCCTAAGGCAAATGAGATAACCAATATGATAATATTCTATGGACTATTACAGAAAGGAAACGTATGACACGGAAGGCCATTTTGGTTTTGCCTTGGACGAGGAACCATGATTTATATATCTGCTTCTAAACGATGCTAATGAATATGAAGATGTTTAAAATTTGTACCACTTGGTATTTTCACTGCTGGTGAACCAGGAGTCACCGAGGGCACATGTAGCCAAGTTTGTTCAATTGCGGTCAGTCGTGCTGTTCAGATTGTCGTCCGGATCTTCTTTAACTCATTTTTGTCACGCTTATGCCCTTTGCAGTCTGGAGCTCATAAAAAGCGAGGGGTTTGACAGTAAGCGTTTTGAATATTGTCCCCTGACATGTTCGCCATAGCACTTTTTATATAGACATAACCCCAGGCAGTGCATACTTTCAGTTCCGAGCATAAACATCAACGGCGGGTGTTGCTAGCCAAACAATGTGCTTACTCCTCCCGGGCACCTGGTCTCACCTCTAGCTTGCTAGGGGTCCGTCGATGCTCAATTTGATGCTCTATTGTGAGTGTTGTTGAGATTATCTTAAGGATCTTCTCTCTAGCTCATTTGAACCAAATTGGAAAAATTCTAGGTCCTGTAGCATCAAATCTCACTTCTCTTTCTACGTCATGCGGTATATATTGGACACAAGTTTTACACTCATATTTCATTGTTTTGATTGGGGAGGATTAAATACTCGAAACGTGCATGTCTGGTGTATGCTGCAAATTTTTCTGCTTTTTAATGATGCTAATGATTTTGAAGACGTTTTACATTAGCAAATTCACAACGAAGGGAATATTTTAGAGCAATTGTTTTTATTACTGGAAACAAACTTGAATGAGACAATGAAAACATAGATCTTCAATATCTTGTTTTCAACTATACACAAAGGCAAAAGTTAAGCAACAGTGATATTGTTTTAAATCCAAAATGCTGATTTGGACATAATGTTGGACATAATGTTGTCCTACGACACTGATGGTCACATGAACACCTCACTCTATGACAAACGTGACGACTTCAATTTCAGCATTACAAACTTTCCTTTTCTGAGTAGCAACATCCCTTCATCGCCTGCTTATGGCGTGTTCATATCTCAGTTGATACGCTATGCCAGAGCAAGTACGAACTATACGGATTTTGTTCTGAGAGCTAGGCGTCTTTCAGATAAGCAGATCAGTCAGGGATATGTTTGTGACCGACTAACATCGTCACTGAGGAAGTTCTACGGTCGATATGGGGAACTAACCATACACTATGATGTCCCGCTCTCCAGAATGGTGGGTGATATTCTGTCATAGACCATTTGAACCATCCAAGCCAAGATTGTACTCTATGTCTTCCGAAATGGAAGTTACCGGATGTGACAGTTCTACCGAATTGAAGCGGCGGGTGTTGCATGCAGGCAGGAGATGCTTACTCTTCCTGGGCACCTGATCTCACTCCCATATCGGGAGTTCGCTTCTTTTCATGTGGTGGAGGTTTTTGTTTGTTTGCTTTTGTTCCTGTTTTGTCCTGATTTTGTATGCCTTCGGTTTCTGATTTTCTGAATTATCGATTTTGTGCTGTATGCAGGGATATGGTCATTATCCATATTTGTCATTGATAAACAATAGTTGAGAAATATGCATCATGATATACATCTGACTATTTCGAAGAAATAAGGTTTTACGACGATATCTATTATGATCGCCTTCTACTTTTTTTTATCTCTTAGGTACAAAATGTAGCACCTTTGTGACCATTTTTTCTTGAACTTTTCATTTAACCCCAGTTTGACCATAATCTCAATCTTCATCTAGGACAACCAATTTAAATTTAGTATAATGAAGAACAACAGATGTCTTAAACGAGAATAATCTGTCATATAACAACACAAGCCATTGAAAGAGGATCATGGGAACAAATCTCAACCGAAAGTCAACTGAAAGAATAATATTATGATGCTTTCCGAAAACCATATTAGATTCGTGAATGTTTTTATTAGCTTATTGTGGTTTATATCCTTCTTAACTAACTGTTACCATGATTTTTCGGTACTTCTTTTCCAGCTTTATTTTTCCCTCTAAATAACATAATTTTCATTTGCTGCTCTATCCTGGTCCATTTTTTCATTTCGAGATCATTTTAGGTTTATATGTTAACAAAAGAGGTAAGGTAAGTTTTGTATTTTGTAAGATTGTACGGTTTTGTAAGATATTTTAAGGTTCCATTCTTGTAAGGAGAGGTACCTTGAAAAAAATTAACAAACAATATGTAACATATCATCATAAAAATATTAAAATGTTAAATCTATAAAAAGAACACAAAATGTGCCTAGCTTCGTGTCTATGGAGGCTTTGCGTCTCCTAAACCAACGAGACAAATGTATAACTGATGTGTACGAAGGACGGTCATTTGCCAGGATAGTAGTGAATTGCTACTGAATCGACCCTACAGGAAATTTGGAGCCGCGCACTCTCTGTAAAGTAAATGTACAAATCTAAATTCAAAAAATTAAAGAGGGCGCTACTAAAATGATTTTGGTGGCTCCGCTAGAAGCATCCCTGATGAGATTTTGATTTTCGAAACACGTGTCTGGTGCATGGAAATTGGTTTTGAATTTTATTCAAGATGGTATAGAGTTGCGACCCTTCAACATTATTTGTGTAGTTTTCCGGATTACATGTTCGCAATACCTCAACTTTTCCGGTTACCAAGAGGTCTCTAAGAACGCACATTTATTTTGTATGATAGCCTCTGAAGTGTAAGATAGATATCGATATAAACGATATAGCAAAAAAAAAAAAGAAGTAAGAAATGCATGAATATGTTAGTAGATATCAACATCATATGGTTGCAAGACAAAGGAGGGGATCTCAAACAACACCAGGTTGTAGAACCCACAGCAAAATCCCAAAACACTCAATGCAAAAACACAAAGCAGACAAGCACGGAAAGAGACGAACATCAACGCACAACACAGAAACATCAAACACAAAGGACTACACATTAACCAACAAGACCCATGGGCAACCGGTGCCGACTTAGGACGGCCATCTGCCACGGAAATAGCAGAAGAAAAACGGTCTGTGTAATGAAGAATGGAGATCTCCTTTGCTTATCTAATCTCCTTGTACAAAAGAACAATAACACAGTGTTTTCTATTATCACTGTGTGTAAATCTCTGTACAGAAAAGTTTGAATTCTTTTTAGCTGTAACATATTTAATTTGCACTATAAGTAGTTTAATTTAAATCAGTACATGTACGTGCGCTTCCTGTAGTTTTTGTTTGAGCAGACATATTCATAAGGAGGCCTTGTAACGCTATTGTCACTTTCTCCTTCACGGCCCAAGGTGAGTTATAATTCTTGTGCCCGATATACTTAAAAGATGTTAAAAAGTTAATAAACTCTGCAAACATGTCTCCAAATTATAAATAAAAACACTATCACGTATTTAACCAAATTTAGGTATAAATATATTGTCTCATTAGAAGGGAAATGTTTGTACTTACATTGACCAAAATTTCGAAGATAAATGACACTTATCGGAGATAATGTTTGTACTTACATTGACCAAAATTTCGAGGATAAATGACACTTATCGAAGATAAATGACACACAACGGGGTCTTGTTGGAAATCTCCTCCCTTCTTTTTATCGATAGAGTACACCTAAGCAAAAAACCTCTTTTATCTACTCAAGCCAAAGTTTGACATATAAATGAAAAATACGGGTAATAATCATATCCCAATACACAGTAAACATGGTAAAAATTCAATAATCAAGAAAATCGTAAGCCGAAGGCATCCAAAATCAGGATAAAACAGGAACTAAAACAAACAAAATAAAATCTCCTCGACATGAAAAGAAGCGAACCCCAAAATGAGAGTGAGACCAGGTGCACAGGAAGAGGACTACTAAGTAGAAGGGGATAACGCCTGTTGAAGATAGGGTCAGATTCACTATTCTTCATCAGTTGTAAAACTGTTACGGCTGTGTAAAAGTTTTTGGAAACATTTGTCAAAGATGACTGTCTTACTTTTATTGTTCATGGGTGTATTTTTTGACGTAATAATTTTCACACACTTTGGTCATATTACATTGTTTAGATTTAGGATCACTAACGAGGGTTCAGTTACCGAAACGTGCATGTCTGGTCCATGTTGCAAATTTATCTGTTATTAAATGATGCCATCGACTTTGAAGACGTGAAACATACATCTGTACATCTATTTAATTTTAGAGATGCCATCTGTGATAATTTTAAATTCAATGATCAAGTCTCTTGTTCTTGTGTTTTGTTATCGTGATTCTAATACTGTGTTTTATATTTATTGCTATAGGTTGTTTCTACATTGACAACACTGTCACGAGGATTTTCACCTGGTTATCAATGAGAAGGGAGGGGGTCTCCAACAAATACCTGTCGCAAAACCGATAGCAAATCACCAAAACACCTGATGAGAAATCAAAGACGACGAGGACAGAAAGGGACATTCGACATAGAAAAATTGAACACAAAATACCACACTTACACCAACGAGTCCAATGGGCAACCGGTGCCGACTTAGGACGGCCATCTGACTAGCAAGTAGCAAATGGTATAGTTATCCGGATTACCGTTATCGGGAATTTTTCGCGTGTGTCTAATTTTTGCTAAATTCACGAGTATTATCAAATCGCGAAAAATAGACATAGCGCAAATAGAAGGAGGAGATCTCCAACAAGACCCCGTTGCAGCATCATTAGCAATGAGTTAAAGAAGATCCTGACGATAATCTCAACAGCACTCACAATAGAGCACAAAATTGAGCATCAACGGACCCCTAGCAAGCTAGAGGTGGGATCAGGTGCCCGGGCGGAGTAAGCATCCCCTGTTGGCTAGCCGCACCCGCCGTCGATGTTCATGCAGAAAAAATGAAAACAATATCTAAAATGCATGCATTGTCTGAGGTTATGTCTATATAGAAAGGGCTATGGCGACCATGTCAGGGAAAATATTCAAAACACTTACTGTCAAACCCCTCGCGGGGAACTTTTTTACGAGCTCCACACGGCAAAGGACATAAGTGTGACACAAATGAGTTAAAGAAGACACCAAAACACCCAATGCAAAAAAAAAAACACAAAAGACGAGTACAGCACGAGACGGAAATGAGACACACGACATGTAAAGGTCGTGTGTCTCTTGTAAAGGCAAAGTGTGTAAAGGCACATGTCTTACCCTTGACCTTATTAATGATCCTGAATAACGCTTAGATATACGGTTATATGAAACTGTCCCGGGGTGTTTGTGAGTGCTCGTCCGATTAAGATGATTATATGACAAATATGGATAATGACCATATCCCTGTACACAGCACAAAATCGATAATTCATTAAATCAGAAACCGAAGGCATACTAAATCAGGATAAAACAGAAACCAAAGCAAACAAACAAAAACCTCCATCATATGAAAAGAAACGAACTCCCGATATGGTTACAGATAACATATAACATTAAATCAATTTGATTACCCAGTTTAAATCAAACAATGCTCGTTGGCTTTTATATTAAACCACCTGTTTTCATTCTAGCCGTTATTATGAAATTTAGCCTTTTGATTACCCGTGTGTTTCTCGCAAGAAACTAAATATAAACAATTATTTTGGAGTAAAAGGCCTTTTTTGTCACAAAATTATATGACTACTTGCGTCCAAAACCACAAGATATAACCAATGATGCTTTAAACGAGTTAACTGTACGTACATACATGTATTGATACGTAAACGCAGTAGAAAAACGTTCTCAGTTTTATATATAATCATGCATGATCGTATTTCATTTCACATTAAATAAATCTTTGAACAAATTTTAATTTTTTTTGGTATTTGTAGATTAGCGAAAATTAGACTCGGTGAAAAATAACACAACTTTTTTTTGTTATTTTCGCGAAATTTGCCAAACGCGAAAATTACCCGATATAAGGTACGTCCGCACAACCCTTTCACCTTTCCGGTTACCAAAAGGTCTGAAAAAAGCACAGTAATGGTGTAGAGTAACCTCTTCCCTGTAAGATAACCACACTAACAATACAGCAAAACGCAGGGATCCAAGCAACACAGATTAATATGTAAATATATATAAAATGGGTATGGGGGCGTACGTAAAATAGTTCGTCCTCTATGTATCATCTATTAACAAGATATTCATATTTGTTATATTGTTGGCACTATGTATGTGAAGTATTTCTTTGAATTAAAAGAAATTCAGTTTCAAGTGGAATTTGCAATTATTTCTGCCAAGCGAAACATTTCGTTAGTGTTCGAATCACTTGAACTGTGGATTCTGTCAAAGTCTACGTCTTGATTCTGCATAATATTCGGCATATTTGGCAAATTATTCTCGGAATAATTCAATGCAGAATTTTCATTTATGTCTACATCATTATTTGATGTTTGAGAAGGAAACGGCAAATGAAAATCGTTCATATCTGCAAAACACAGGGCCCTGTCCGATTCAACATGTGTGTTTCGTCCATTATGTCCT
Organism: Pinctada fucata; assembly: GCA_028142955.1. Taxonomy (NCBI): domain Eukaryota; kingdom Metazoa; phylum Mollusca; class Bivalvia; order Pterioida; family Pteriidae; genus Pinctada; species Pinctada fucata. The sequence continues at coordinate 16,639,144 of AP027115.1, read as the reverse complement.
ATGTTACTTCCTACAGAATGTGTTTTGCTTTCATGATTTGTATTTTCATCCATGTCTTCTTCTATTTGTGTTGATTGTTGAGGAGACAACAACAGGTAGTCTTCCATCCGTGACCAACCCTGAAATGAATCTATGCTTAGTCCTATTATTTCGTTATCCCAATGCTGTGTGATGTCCTCGTTGTTTGTTGCATACATTTCTTCACTTTCTTTCGTTTTATTTTGGTAAAACGACTTAGCGAGTGTTGATAACAATACATCCTCCTTGAAGTTCTCAGTTCGGGTATTTTGTCTCTCGTTTACAATAATACTATCATCACATGAAGTCGGAAATGATAATATTTCATTCTGAATGATCGAGAAATCTGTAAAAATAAAGGAGAAAAAGAGTACATACATGTAACAAGAAACACTTAATATTATATTTCTCTCAAATACTTTTGTATTTGATCTATACCGCAAACGTATGGGATCAAAGAGATATTAGAGAGGTTGAGATTTCCTACGTGTAACTTGTACGGTACGTCTATTGTAAAAGTTGAATTACACGTAACTGTCTTTGAGATTTCTTTTCAAAGACCACTACGCATACTTGTAAAATCTAAGTGAACTTGAGCTGAATTTTGTACAGTATAAATTCAAGAGGAACATCAAGTTCGGTTAAATCTATATTGAAATAGAAACTTGAAATCATTATGAATTGAATTACATACTTTTTATACTATTTGATAGAATAAAGGGGATGAAATATCTTGAAGTAAAGACCTACATGTATCTCGCACTTTACAAGTTCACTTGCGACGTGTAACTTGTAAAGCAAATGACGTCAAACGCAATAAATGATGACATCACAATAGCCGACCAGAATACAAGTACACGTACAAGTAACATGTAGGAAATCTCAACCTCTCTATTGGTATACCGTCTTTTCGATTTTACAGTCCTACGTTCGATTTGTGCAGGTATCTGACGTAAAAGCATTGTGACGTCATTAAATTCCTTTGAAAACGTCATATATGTAACCCTGTTTCCCTGAATTTTTATGGTGGTTTCTGTAGAATTTGATGACGTCACAATGGGTTGACGTCAGATACCTGCATAAATGGGAAGTAACTCTGTATTTCGAAAAGACCGAATTGGTATGTTTCAATATGATAAATGCCACGGTACCAATAGTATATGTGGAAATTCAGAGTTTTAGTCAATAGAAAGGAGGGGACCTCCAAGAAGTATCGGTTGCAGCACCAACAGCAAGACAATGACCTGTCAACTCAAGTTCACTGACAATTTACAAGTTCACGCAGTGGTCTTTGACAAGAAACCTCAACAACAGTAAGATGTACTTCAAGTTACTCGTAGAAAATTTCATGCACTCTATTCTTTGATGTACCCTCAGAAATAAAATATGTTAAATATCATTTGAATAAAAATGTATCTGGCTGGCGATTGTGGCACGCATGGAATGTATAAATTAAAAAAAAAACTAAATGAATAGTTCTTTTAAGATTTGCCATAGTGTTATTAAAAGGAAGAAGATTCACATGACAAGACTAATAATTTGTATCAACATGTGGAGGGGTATTTATAAATATGAACAAATGAAACTTATTTCAGAAAAAAAGCAGGACAGTTAGATGAGTGGGTTTCATTTAATTTTAAGACAAAGGACATTTGAAAATTTTGAACGAGTAGTAAATAAATCTAGATAACAAGAAAATCACCAAGATGACAGCTTAAAAGTTTTCACACACACACACATGTTCTTAATCATTCGACATGATAAAATAAAACTCAATAGAACTTTGATCGTTTGTCAATAAGATCATTATCAAACAATGAATAAGGATCTTCATGATTTGATATCTATAGTTTTAACAATTTTATATACATAATATCTGGTAAACATTAAACAAAATTAACTGAAAAGATAGCGGAATTTGAAACCTAGCTATTCTAAGACATACCTAAATTTTATAAGAATATGTACTACATTTTAATTTTTGCATATTTTTTGAAGTATGACGTAATTTAGAATACCTTAAGCTCATTTCAACAAATAACGTCTCGTTGTTAATGTTAGAGGCCGAAATATGTAAAACTTAATATAAATCTATATAAATTGGAGCGGAATAATACTGAATTGGACTTATATTGATTTCGAACAGGGCAGAATATTGAGTTTTGAGTAAATTAAATAGAATGACAAATATGGATGACCATATCCCTGTATACAGCACAAAATCGATAATTCAAAAATCAGAAACCGAAGGCATACAAAATCAGGACAAAACAGGAACCAAAGCAAACAAACAAAAACCTCCACCATATGAAAAGAAGCGAACTCCCGATATGGGAGTGAGACCAGGTGCCCAGGAAGAGTAAGCATCTCCTGCTTGCATGCAACACCCGTCGCTTCAATTCGGTATAACTGTCACATCCGGTTACTTCCATTTTGGAAGATATAGAGTACAATCTTTGGTTGGATGGTTCAAATGGTCTATGACAGAATATCATCCACCAATCTTGAGAGTGGAACATCATATTGTATGACGAGTTCCCCATATCGACCGTAGAACTTCCTCAGTGACGATGTTAGTCGGTCACAAACATATCCCCGTCTGAAAGACGCCTAACTCTCAGAACAAAATCCGTATATTTGGTTCTTGCTCTGGCATAGCGTATCAACTGATATATGAACACGCCATAAGCAGGCGATGAAGGGATGTTGCTACTCAGAAAAGGAAAGTTTGTGATGCTGAAATTGAAGTCGTCACGTTTGTCATAGAGTAAGGTGTTCATGTGACCATCAGTGTCGTAGGACAATATTTGATGAAAATTAAGTCATGTTGAATAGAGTAAAATAAGTGGAGGATAAATTTGAAAGTAATAATTTCTAGTTTATTTTATACACAATAAATGATTGAATAATTATGTTTGGCGATTAATTTCAGTGTTCATTGAAAAATCTTGGAAAGATTCCTTCATGAGAAGGACTGAATCGGAAATGACAGAGATAATTTGATACTTAGAAATAAAAGTAAAGCGTATGTTGCATATTAGAAATAGAAATGAATAATAGTGCATCTTACATAAAAATGTGTGGAATAGCGCCTTCCTTCACTATCGTTTTTCTTAAAATATAATGTATACTTTTTGGTGTTACAGAACTTTATTTTAATTCTATCTTTTTTCTTATGTAATATTGTCTTGCTGTTTCGAATGTTACAAAAAGTTAGGAAATATTTATTATGTGACGCAGCTTTTTCGCTCTCTTCATTCAAGTTGAAGTTTACATGTTATATCATTATGTAATCCTACAGAAATTCTAAAAGAATGTTATATTAAATTTATCTTTAAAGTTATTTTAAACACAACATTATGTATTAAGAAAGTTTTGCATAGACAAGTAAGAGTCAAAATGGGTAGGGCAACGAAGCCCCCAAAACAGCCCTGCAATTTTCTTTAAAATTAAAGTTAATGAGAAATACTTGATATATTACATAAATGAATGTTTCCCGCTTTTAATAAAAGAAACATATCACGGACCGAAGCACCATAGGAAGATATATGACGTCATCAAATGACGGCTTTTTGACTTTATTGACAAAACATGGTCAAAAATGCTCAAAAATGTGTTATTCGCGGAGAATTTGTACGTGGCCACATTCGTCGAGAAACATAAAACTTTGATGACAAGAAGATATAATGGTTATCTTTCATTTGTAACTTTTTCGTGTTTCTCGATGCATGCGGCCAGTGCTAATTTTAAATAAAGATGTAGGTTTTGTAGTAATGTGACGGAACATTGCCGATTTTGGGGTTTTCAAAGGATACATGTACATGCATTATTTACAAGATCTAAACACATGATTTAGTTAAGAACTGAACAAAGTATCAAGTCACGAAAAATACTCAATCAATTCAAATGTTAGGAAACAGGGCCGATTTGGGGTTTCGTGGCCCTACCCCTTTTCTCATTTGAAATTGTTCTTTTTGCAATTTCCTTTTAAAAGACCGTATGAAATATATACCTATGATTAGATTTAAAACGTTCATATTTAATTAAAAAAATCAGCTAAATCTTAAATTTCTAATATACGTACCATCTGTTTCTCTGTTCTTTTGATTAGTATGATTGGTATTCTCGGGCGCATTGCCGACTTTTACTGTAGATTGGCATGGGTTAAGGTATTTGAAAATATCAAGAAGAAACTTTCCTTCTTTCTTCAATTTTGGAAGAAAAACGTCATGCAGAGTGGACAAATATCGACGACGCGTTTGAATTTCCGTCAAACAGGCATATTTCAGTCTAGCATCAAGCATTAGCGTATGTATCATGTTCCTCTTTTCAACAGCGCTATTTTTGTCGAGAAGGAATCCAAGAATTTTACGTGCTAAAAGGGTGTTACCGTAATCATCCTTGAAGACAGTACTTTCTGAACAGGCTAGACGAGATGCATCCTCGCTACTAAGTATTGTCTCTCCATTACCTAGAGTCGACATCTGTACTATGCCCTCTCCTTTTTCGGTGGAATAAGATATCTTTTGATTGCAGGAAATTTCTAATTGAGGTTGCACAGAAGCGATATTTCCATAGGAATCTTTTTTTGCGTTGATTTTTTCTTTATCGCCTTCGATGAAATCAGCATCTTCATGTTCCATCCTTTTTGAGGATTTATGGAGAGGGAGAGAATTCCATAATTCGGGGTCATACTTCGATTTCCGTTGTTTATATTTTCTTTTTGGCTTACTCATCGAAGCGCGGTATTGTCTAAGTATCTCATCTTCATCTTGTATTCTTTTTCTCTTTGGTTCTTTGTGTAAAGGCATCTTGTCCAAAATTCCAAAATTATTTGCACTTTGAGTAGAGGGCTGAACATTATAATCCTCTCTGTTACATGGGCTGGATTTATCAACCAAATGACTGTCCATGTAGCGCTTTAAATGACGCAATTCTGATGGAGTGTGATTTACATAATATGCATATTTAAATATCTACTTTAGAGTCACACTACGGACTGATTTATCGTCTTCTCATCAAAATTTTATCTGATGTGTCAACAAAAAATATTAAGTTCACAGAGTTGATAAAACATATTGCCAGCCATGAAAATTATTTTTTTTTCCATCAATAAATCAATTTTAAAACAAATGCATGATATACTATGATATACTATGTGAAAAAAGCAAAACAATTATAATAAAGTAACAAGAACAAAATGATCACGAGGTGCACAATATACGCATTTTATCAAAATTAATATATCAAATAGAAGTGATATTGCTTGCAAAAATACAAGATAACCAATGGGAAAGTTACATCAAATTTGATGAGCGTAATATAGCGCTTTTGTTGCCAACCAACTAAATCTTTCACCTTTGACCTTATTCTGAAATAACGGTCAATATTCTCTCCCAAGGAGCAGGAAATAAAATCTGAAGGAGGCCTTGGTCTTTTGTCAGGACATAAGTCATTACATAAACCAATTTGTGTTTTCAAGTGAATGTAACCATATGGCCTCTCCCCCACAATAATTAAGCTAATTAATCATTCATATTAATTAGTTACATGTATATGGAAATTGCTAACTTGAGTTTTCTATTTTAAAAGGGGAATCATTATAACTTAATTTCTTGACTTTAAGTTTGAACTTCATATTGAGACAATTAAATTCTAGTTTGTAAATTCTGTAATCTGTTTAATTTGATTCCCACGATGCTGAGAACACTGCAGTATACGTAATTGGCACACTTGCAAGTACTTTAGTCTTTGTTTTTCGTACGAGTTAATTGAAAGCTAATTGGAAATCTCCCCGTAAAAGCCGTTAAGGTTCTATATTTGGAAGAATCTAATTTCCAAAATGTCTTTTTAATCAAAAACCAATAACTTATTATTTTATGCAGGTGTTAGCAATTTCCAATCGTCCACATATATACTCGGCGCATCGTTTTGCAGATCACTCCAGTTTCAGTTAAGTTTCGGTTAAGTTAGACTCCAGTTTCAGTAGTGTTTAAGTTTAGGTTTAGACTCCGCTCTCGTACTGTAAGCATGTAACGTTTTGAATAAACTTAGAACTTTATTCGGACTTCGGTTTATAGTTTTCAAAATGACTATCTAATACACAACGCGAACTACACCCAACCTGTAGGCTATAGGCTTACAAGTTGTATTTTGGCGCCGTGACCTAAACGAACCAGGGAAAATATGATTACAAGTTGTATTTTGGCGCCGTGACCTAAACGAACCAGGGAAAATATGATTACAAGGTTAAATTTGGCGCCGTGTCCTAGACGAACTAGGGGAAAAATGAATAAGTTTATTGCCGAGAATGCAGACGATGCACGCCGCGGAACCAGGGTATAACAACCAGAGGATGAACACTTCGCTTTAAACGAAATTAGTGATAAAGGTAGGGCACATTTACTTTCTCAAAGTACTCTCAGATTGATTGACCATGTATTTTTGTAAATGTTATTTTAATTTTTGAATGTTTTAAGCGAAAAAAGTTTTAAAGAAATTGAATAATTTTTTTTCTATCAGATTTTCATGAAGAAATGACGGACATAGACAACGAAGCGTTTCGGATTTTTGGAATCGGTCGTGATCCACGTAGTTTTGGGTTGATTAAAGATTTAGGCTTCGGTCGTTTTGAGAATTTTGGTTTTTCTCCGCCGCTGAGTCAGGGTCTAGATCAGGGTCTCGTTATGTCGCTAGAACGCCGGGTATAGGCGTGGGACCGTAGTAAGAGACGGGGGAGTATCCGTCTCTGTAAGGTTTTTCAAGATGATAGAACATTACAATTAAGAGGATACTTCGATGGAACCCATATATTCCAGTTTGTTAGGTGATGAGCTGTTGAATTTGCTCGGTATATGGCGATGAAACGCCGAAAAATGGCACCAGTAGAAATTTCTGGGAGCGTAGAAAAATCGTTCGGGTTTGCTGTGTATACAACCCTGTCATTTCTAATTTGTGCTATGTGAGAGCACGTAATTTTTTTTCGGATTATATGACACCATCGTAGTATTCATCATCTTATGTATGTTTTGTGCTATCATTTTGGAGGTCTTGATTTTTTTATTTCAAGAAAGGGAGGAAATGGTAAATATCTTAAATTAAAAAAAAATCGGTCAAAGTTTTATCGGAATTTTATGTCAAAGTTAATCTGGAGTCTATCGCGATCGCGATGTATATAGTAGCAACAGTATACCCTTAGTTTGCATGTTTTTGTGTTTAACCCCAATAGTACTCTGCTCCTTGCACTTTGTAGTTTCATGTTACAGTTCTCACTCATCATTCAATGAGCGCTAATAAGTTTGACCTTTGTTGCCCCTTTTCCCTGTGTTGGAATTTCATTGACGGTCTTTAGTTTCTTATCGGCTGCAGATGTGCAGTATCAACGAGAAATCACTACGCTGAGACATTAACGTTTGACTAGCGACATACATAGACAATGTATTTCATTTCAGAATTTCAAAAAAAAAAAGTTTTAATTGCTTCACTTTTATAACTTAAATTTTTGTATTACTTTTTAGAAAATATATTCAGAAGCCTGCATTTTTCATATGTATAAAGTCATAAGTATAATTTTACAAAGTTTTCAAAATGAAATTTTCTTTTTCTAAACATTGATAAAAGCATCATTTTGGAAATCATTTATTCAGTTTTGGTACAGGCATCTAAATCATTTTTGTAAATTCAAAATTATGGTCAATTAGAGATACAGAGAAAATCCGGTGTCATAAACTACCTGTAACCAGAGACAGTGATGTGAAACTGATCAGTGTAATAATGATGCAGACTTTATACTTTTATCGCTTGGAGAAGACGACAATGAGATAAGCAGTTAAGTTCCAGATGTGCAGTCTTATTTAGCTCCTTGGTTATTGGAATCGCCTGTTGTGATACGAGAGACAAATTAGCGTACAGGTTTATCACCAAGGCATTAAATCAAATCAGACGGTAGCAGAAAAGAAGTCTGAAGCAGTGACGTCAGGTATCTCTGTGCACGATGTTATCCGTGTGGCCGGATGTCAAACCAGCCCGTCACTATTAACATTATTTCGCAGCTTATATGACAGGGTGAAATTTGTCATAGCGAAACTGAAGACAGCAGAACCAGATAGGACATTTTGCACTTAATGACCTGCTTGATCGACGCTTTGAATGAAAGCATTGAATACCCCGTCGCTTTTCTGGGTGCATGGCGTCATTCAGATTACGGGAAGATCTTGGTAACGTCACTAATACCAAGATGCGTCAAAGCAGGGTCCGGATGGAAGATAAACTCCAAATTTGGGTAGAGGAGGAAGACGAAACAGATGACGATTCGATGATTATTGGTTTACAATTATAATAAAGTAACAAGAACAAAATGATCACGAGGTGCACAATATAAGCATTTTAACAAAATTAATATATCAAATAGAAGTGATATTGCTTGCAAAAATACAAGATAACCAATGGGAAAGTTACATCAAATTTGATGAGCGTAATATAGCGCTTTTGTTGCCAACCAACTAAATCTTTCACCTTTGACCTTATTCTGAAATAACGGTCAATATTCTCTCCTAAGGAGCAGGAAATAAAATCTGAAGGAGGCCTTGGTCTTTTGTCAGGACATAAGTCATTACATAAATCAATTTGTGTTTTCAAGTGTATGTAACCATATGGCCTCTCCCCCACAATAATTAAGCTAATTAATCATTCATATTAATTAGTTACATGTATATGGAAATTGCTAACTTGAGTTTTCTATTTTAAAAGGGGAATCATTATAACTTAATTTCTTGACTTTAAGTTTGAACTTCATATTGAGACAATTAAATTCTAGTTTGTAAATTCTGTAATCTGTTTAATTTGATTCCCACGATGCTGAGAACACTGCAGTATACGTAATTGGCACACTTGCAAGTACTTTAGTCTTTGTTTTTCGTACGAGTTAATTGAAAGCTAATTGGAAATCTCCCCGTAAAAGCCGTTAAGGTTCTATATTTGGAAGAATCTAATTTCCAAAATGTCTTTTTAATCAAAAACCAATAACTTATTATTTTATGCAGGTGTTAGCAATTTCCAATCGTCCACATATATACTCGGCGCATCGTTTTGCAGATCACTCCAGTTTCAGTTAAGTTTCGGTTAAGTTAGACTCCAGTTTCAGTAGTGTTTAAGTTTAGGTTTAGACTCCGCTCTCGTACTGTAAGCATGTAACGTTTTGAATAAACTTAGAACTTTATTCGGACTTCGGTTTATAGTTTTCAAAATGACTATCTAATACACAACGCGAACTACACCCAACCTGTAGGCTATAGGCTTACAAGTTGTATTTTGGCGCCGTGACCTAAACGAACCAGGGAAAATATGATTACAAGTTGTATTTTGGCGCCGTGACCTAAACGAACCAGGGAAAATATGATTACAAGGTTAAATTTGGCGCCGTGTCCTAGACGAACTAGGGGAAAAATGAATAAGTTTATTGCCGAGAATGCAGACGATGCACGCCGCGGAACCAGGGTATAACAACCAGAGGATGAACACTTCGCTTTAAACGAAATTAGTGATAAAGGTAGGGCACATTTACTTTCTCAAAGTACTCTCAGATTGATTGACCATGTATTTTTGTAAATGTTATTTTAATTTTTGAATGTTTTAAGCGAAAAAAGTTTTAAAGAAATTGAATAATTTTTTTTCTATCAGATTTTCATGAAGAAATGACGGACATAGACAACGAAGCGTTTCGGATTTTTGGAATCGGTCGTGATCCACGTAGTTTTGGGTTGATTAAAGATTTAGGCTTCGGTCGTTTTGAGAATTTTGGTTTTTCTCCGCCGCTGAGTCAGGGTCTAGATCAGGGTCTCGTCATGTCGCTAGAACGCCGGGTATAGGCGTGGGACCGTAGTAAGAGACGGGGGAGTATCCGTCTCTGTAAGGTTTTTCAAGATGATAGAACATTACAATTAAGAGGATACTTCGATGGAACCCATATATTCCAGTTTGTTAGGTGATGAGCTGTTGAATTTGCTCGGTATATGGCGATGAAACGCCGAAAAATGGCACCAGTAGAAATTTCTGGGAGCGTAGAAAAATCGTTCGGGTTTGCTGTGTATACAACCCTGTCATTTCTAATTTGTGCTATGTGAGAGCACGTAATTTTTTTTCGGATTATATGACACCATCGTAGTATTCATCATCTTATGTATGTTTTGTGCTATCATTTTGGAGGTCTTGATTTTTTTATTTCAAGAAAGGGAGGAAATGGTAAATATCTTAAATTAAAAAAAAATCGGTCAAAGTTTTATCGGAATTTTATGTCAAAGTTAATCTGGAGTCTATCGCGATCGCGATGTATATAGTAGCAACAGTATACCCTTAGTTTGCATGTTTTTGTGTTTAACCCCAATAGTACTCTGCTCCTTGCACTTTGTAGTTTCATGTTACAGTTCTCACTCATCATTCAATGAGCGCTAATAAGTTTGACCTTTGTTGCCCCTTTTCCCTGTGTTGGAATTTCATTGACGGTCTTTAGTTTCTTATCGGCTGCAGATGTGCAGTATCAACGAGAAATCACTACGCTGAGACATTAACGTTTGACTAGCGACATACATAGACAATGTATTTCATTTCAGAATTTCAAAAAAAAAAAGTTTTAATTGCTTCACTTTTATAACTTAAATTTTTGTATTACTTTTTAGAAAATATATTCAGAAGCCTGCATTTTTCATATGTATAAAGTCATAAGTATAATTTTACAAAGTTTTCAAAATGAAATTTTCTTTTTCTAAACATTGATAAAAGCATCATTTTGGAAATCATTTATTCAGTTTTGGTACAGGCATCTAAATCATTTTTGTAAATTCAAAATTATGGTCAATTAGAGATACAGAGAAAATCCGGTGTCATAAACTACCTGTAACCAGAGACAGTGATGTGAAACTGATCAGTGTAATAATGATGCAGACTTTATACTTTTATCGCTTGGAGAAGACGACAATGAGATAAGCAGTTAAGTTCCAGATGTGCAGTCTTATTTAGCTCCTTGGTTATTGGAATCGCCTGTTGTGATACGAGAGACAAATTAGCGTACAGGTTTATCACCAAGGCATTAAATCAAATCAGACGGTAGCAGAAAAGAAGTCTGAAGCAGTGACGTCAGGTATCTCTGTGCACGATGTTATCCGTGTGGCCGGATGTCAAACCAGCCCGTCACTATTAACATTATTTCGCAGCTTATATGACAGGGTGAAATTTGTCATAGCGAAATTGAAGACAGCAGAACCAGATAGGACATTTTGCACTTAATGACCTGCTTGATCGACGCTTTGAATGAGAGCATTGAATACCCCGTCGCTTTTCTGGGTGCATGGCGTCATTCAGATTACGGGAAGATCTTGGTAACGTCACTAATACCGAGATGCGTCAAAGCAGGGTCCGGATGGAAGATAAACTCCAAATTTGGGTAGAGGAGGAAGACGAAACAGATGACGATTCGATGATTATTGGTTTACCAAACCAAGTAGACGACAAAGAGGTCCGAATCATTCGTTATACTCCTCGGAGGTTACAAAGTTCACGTAGAGGGATCGTAGACGAAACCAAACTAAGACGTACGGAACTAAACCAAAGACGGCCGTAAGAAGAGACGATAGAGAGGTGAATTAAACCGGTCTTGTGTTTAAGTGAGAAAAAGCAGAGTAAATGTATATACATATGTATAATATGCATCTTATTTATGTTTAATATTGATATTTGCTTTTGTACATTGCTTGTTATATAATCGAATTTTAGGATACGTATTGGCCTTGAGAAAGGTATTTCTTTTGTAGGTGATTGACAGTGAACATTGCAAATTAGATGAAAATCGGGTCACTCTTTGAGAACAGTGAAAAAGAACTCGACATGCAAAGACTTAATTTCATGTTCTTTAATTTGATATAATTTCAATTGCGATACTAAGAGTGAACCCTGATGATATTTCATTGAGTTATGCATTATTGTGGTGTCAAGGCCATGCGTTTAGAAAATAATCAAGTATTATAACAGATTCACAAGATTTTGGATGATAATTGAAAGTTATCTTATAGTTCATGATTGGTTGAAATTCAAACGATTTGAATCTTGGTTATTTTCTTAAGTGGGGGAGTATTGTAACCATATGGCCTCTCCCCCACAATAATTAAGCTAATTAATCATTCATATTAATTAGTTACATGTATATGGAAATTGCTAACTTGAGTTTTCTATTTTAAAAGGGGAATCATTATAACTTAATTTCTTGATTTTAAGTTTGAACTTCATATTGAGACAATTAAATTCTAGTTTGTAAATTCTGTAATCTGTTTAATTTGATTCCCACGATGCTGAGAACACTGCAGTATACGTAATTGGCACACTTGCAAGTACTTTAGTCTTTGTTTTTCGTACGAGTTAATTGAAAGCTAATTGGAAATCTCCCCGTAAAAGCCGTTAAGGTTCTATATTTGGAAGAATCTAATTTCCAAAATGTCTTTTTAATCAAAAACCAATAACTTATTATTTTATGCAGGTGTTAGCAATTTCCAATCGTCCACATATATACTCGGCGCATCGTTTTGCAGATCACTCCAGTTTCAGTTAAGTTTCGGTTAAGTTAGACTCCAGTTTCAGTAGTGTTTAAGTTTAGGTTTAGACTCCGCTCTCGTACTGTAAGCATGTAACGTTTTGAATAAACTTAGAACTTTATTCGGACTTCGGTTTATAGTTTTCAAAATGACTATCTAATACACAACGCGAACTACACCCAACTTGTAGGCTATAGGCTTACATGTAATCAGAAGGATATTCTGCATGGCGCATTAACCGAATTCAGCCTTGTATCAGCGAATTTCTTAAGTTGCACACTGACTTGATGGGGACCATTCCAAATCTCACAAGAGGTGACAGGGTCCTGACCACCTGTTCACTCTAATATCATGACGGGCTCCTCGGGTAATTGAATACATGAGATCGATTAAGCCGGCATCACACGGACTGTATTACATACGTCCTTAAACTTTCTCTTTATCAATTTACATAAATCAATTGTTTATAACTTTGACCTATGCATGAAAGTGACTAGTTTTGGTAGTAATCTTAATGTTTGAAGAATGATGTTTTAATACTGTATTTATTGTATTTGTTTTACTTGTCCCTTTGATGTTTCTTGTTGTGTTTATCTATTTGTGTTCTCGCATTTGTCTGTTTTATGGGTCTTTTATTTTCGAGAGCGTTGCAATCGACTCTTGTTGGAGATCATCTCATTCACTTTTTCATTAACATTCCCGGGCACCTGGTCTTACTCCCATATCGGGAAGTCGCTTCTTTCCATGTGGTGGAGATTTTGTTTGTTTGCTTTGGTTCATGTCTTATCCTGATTTTGTATGCCTTCGGTTTATGATTTTCTGAATTATCGATTTTGTGCTGTATATAGGGATATGGTCATTATCCATATTTGTTATGTAAGCACTCAGTGACCTACAATGTGATTATACACATTACACACTTTGCTTATGTCGCAAACATTGTTGAAATATGGCCCAAATCTGGTCTCCATCTGTTTCGGAAGGTTCTCACCTCATGTTGTCGGATCTGTGGTGTAGCTGTAATGTTGTTTGGTCACCATCTTCAGGAGTAACTGATTTGAGCTCGATGTTACCACGAGCCAGTTGACTGAAATTTTGACAAAAGCACATAAATTTCAACATTTAGTAATTCAATAACATGCTGCTGGTAGTCCGCGGTGATGTCGTTCCCGTATATTCACAGTGTTTCGACACTAGACTTGAAATACATCTGTAAATTCTGCCTCGCCGAGTTTGATAAATTGTTTCAAAGCTAAGGGGTAGTTCCCGGAAGGCATAGCTTTGTCCTCAGGTAGTTTTTTTTGCATAAAGTTTAGGTTATGTTTCGAATGTCTTAAGTTGCATACTAATCATTTGGATCTTTTTTGAGAATTGTCTCGAACATAACTGATTCGACTTCATTTGTTGAGATGCGTTTATGATTAAGTAAATGTTGTAAATTCGATAATATATTCAATAATAACTTCAATGGTATAAAGAAAACTGTTGAATGTCCTTGCCTATGGAATGACTACATATTAATGTTGTTTCATAAAGTTCCGTCCTTATGTAAAAGAATTTTGTTTTTGTTTTTTTTTCCGTATTGTGTTTAATTTTGGTCCATTCAAATGTATGACTTTTTACCACCTTTTTTACACCCGTTAAACTTTTAATTAAATAGATTGACATCATCTAAGAGCAATTCTTTGTAAAAGAAGGGATGGGATCTCCAACAAGACCCTGTTGCAGCACCAACAGCTAAACATCCGAAGCAAAAACACAAAAGACGAGCATAGTATGAGACGAAAAAGAGACAAACGACATGTAAACATCAAACACAAAAGACTACACATAAACCGACTAGACCAATGGGCAACAGGTGCCAACTTTAGACAGCCATTTGCCACGCAAGGAACAAATGGTGTGGTTATCCTGGATTACTTCTCCAATTACCCAGAGGTCTCGAAGAACGTACAATTGTGGTGTAAAACAACCTCCTCACTGTAAGATGACCTCACACAAACAAGACCGCAAAACGTAGAGGCCCCAGCAACACAGATGGATATGTAAATGGATATTAAAAGAGGGCGTGCGTAATACAGTACGTGCTCTGCCGGTTGTAGCGAGCTCATGTATGTAATCAACCGAGGAGTCCGACTGTCATTCAGAGAGGACAGGTGGTCGAGCCCTGTCTTCTCTAAAGAGGTTTGGACAGGGCCCGTCATGGAGTCCCGTTGTCACAGTCAGTCAGAGTGCAGTTCTCAAGGATGCGCTGGTACAAGACTGTAGATTGGTCAAGTACCAAGCTTAGTGTCCGTCTGGTGACATTAGGATCATATCCACGGTATAAAAGGCGTTTGGTGATTATGACGCATTTTCGATGGTTATGCTGTAAGAACAAAACATTCAATGACACGTTGGCACGGCATGTCATAGATACTAGCGATTTTTGGCTTGGAAGTTCAGTATGGAGTGCTAAGGTGAAAATTGTCTTTCTTTTGTAGAAAAATAGTGTCATTACCATGGTAAGTTTTAGGAATTTGAAAATTTCATGAGACTCATCATGTTTGTGACTTTTGCTGCCATGGTAACGGGTATATTTATCATTTGCAATAACTGATTTGTTATTCAATCGTCTTTGATGTGAATGTAAACGTCTTCAAATTGAATAACGGAAATCATTTTCACACTATATCGCTATGTCTTATGTATGAGGGGTCAAAGGGAATGCCTGAATAAGGGTTTAAAACTTTCAATTTTTGGATTGGAGAGACCTATTTTGCTTGTGTCTGGTGTACGTTTATGGTGTAAAATTTCATAAATATAGTTTTGAAGTTTTTCTTTTATACATGTATGTCCAATATGTAGTGTACTTGAACTACAAGAGAATGTAAAAAGTTGGCTTGGATAATGTATCTTTTTCACCAGAAACATTATTTAATATAAAGAGCACATGTAGCCAAGTTCAATCAATCTCGGTTGATCGATTCTTTAACGCATTCTAAAATTTCTGTTACAAAATGTCTTAAAATTTCTAAAACGTGGGTCCAGTAGCATCATATCCTACCCATTCTGCTACGTCTTTCGGTACATTTTGGACATAATAATTTTCACACTTTTTTGGCCATATTACATTGTTTAGACTGAAGATCACTGACGAGGGTTAAGTACCCGAAACGTACATGTCTGGTCCATGCTGTAAATTTATCTTGTCTTAAATTATGCTATCGAAATTGAAGACGTTTAACATTTGTATTACTTTGTGAGTGTCACTGCTGGTAGACCAGGAGTCCCCGAGGGCACATGTAGCCAAGTTCGATCAACTTTGAAATTTTCTGTTACAAAATTTCTTGAAATGTCTAAAACGTGGGTCCTGTAGCATTATATCGCACCCATTCTGCTACGTCTTTCGGTATATTTTGGACATAATAATTTTCACACTTTTTGGCCATGAGTTAAAGAAGATCCTGACGATAATATCATCAGCACTCACAATAGAGCACAAAATTATGCATCGACGGACCCCTAGGAAGCTAGAGGTGGGACCAGGTGCCCGGGAGGAGTAAGCATCCCCTGTTGGCTAGCCGCACCCGCCGTCGATGTTTAAGCAAGAAAATTAAACAATATATAAACTTCATGCACTGTCTGACGTTATGACGATATAGAAAGTGCTATGGCGACAATGTCAGGGAAATATATTCAAAACACTTACTGTCAAACCCCTCGCGGGGAACTTTTTTACAAGCTCCACACGGCAAAGGGCATAAGTGTGACACAAATGAGTTAAAGAAGATCCTGACGATGATCTCAACAGCACTCACAATAGAGCACAAAATTAAGCAACGAAGGCCAAATTACATTGTTTAGACTGAGGATCACTGACGAGGGTTAAGTACCCGAAATGTGCATGTCTAGTCCATGCTGCAAATTTTTCTGGTTTTGCATGATGCTATCGAATTTGAAGAAGTTGAACATTTGTACTACTTGTTGAGTGTCACTGCTGGCGGACGAGGAGTCCCCGAGGTCACATGTAGCCAAGTTCGATCAACTTCGTTTGATTGTCTGTCTCTTCAACGCAATTGAAATTTTATGTTACGAAATGTCTTGAAATGTCTAAAACGTGGGTCCTGTAGCATCATATCCCACCCATTCTTCTACGTCTTTCGGTATATTTTGGACTTGATAATTTTCACATTTTTGGCCATATTACATTGTTTAGACTGAGGATCACTGACGAGGGTGAAGTAACCGAAACGTGCATGTCTTGTCCATGATGCAAATTTATCTGGTTTTAAATGATGCTATCGAATTTGAAGACGTTAAACATTTGTATGCCTTCGGTTTATGATTTTCTGAGTTATCGATTTTGTGCTGTATACATAGGAAAGTAGGGGTTCTCCAAGAGAACTCGGTTGCAGCACCAGCAGCAACACACCAAACCCCCCAAGTGACAACAAAGAGAAGACACATACAGCAAGAGACAAGATACATGTATAGAGATATGGTAATTATCAAAATTTGTCATTAAAGAGTTCAATCAACTCTTTGAACTTCTGAAAATGAGGTGTGGATATCAAGAAAAGAAGGCATGAAAATTATAATTCTTCATCTTATCGCTTGAACAAAATTATAATTATCATATAAAGAATAAGTGTCTTAATTTGGGTTTCGTTACGGGTATTCAATGCAGCAAGTGCATTTATCGTACATGTGATATATGTACTTGCCGTGTGTTGGATACCCGTAGCAAAACACAAATTATTACATCTATTTAAGATATATATGCACCGTATCCTGTTTCAATCTTGTTTTCCGATATCGCATTTTCTAGGCAAAAGGGTGACGTCAAACTTCAAATCACCGTGGGTTCAGTTTGCTGGTAAGAATAGCCGTCGCGGCATAATTATTTAGATCTTATGCATTGTGATGTCATAAAAGATTACATGCAAAATAGAGCACGTTCCTTGTAATAGTTGCATTTCAGGGAATTTTTAAAGGTATTTTATTCAAGCCCAGGCGCTTAAAGTTGCTATGTCAACGGGTTATGACGTCAAAATTGAGATGATGAACTCAATGATCCCAACTCCGATTTTCTTTTAATATTATTTTTATGGACCTTACTTTTCAAAATTATACATCAGATGCCTGACAGAAGTCTGCATTTAGTGATAATTGACACTGAAAACGGTAAAAATCACATAAATATGACCTCTAAGATTACTTCATTTTGACTTGAATTTCATTTATTTTGGCTGGGCACACTAAGCGTCCTGTTATATATATCATAAAACTGAATGCCTTTTTAGGAAGGAGGTAAAGAAGCACAAAAGGTACGAACATGAGGTATATGCTACAATGGTATCCATGGAAACAAAGTATCTAAACGTAGGTCACTCAATAGTCTTTAAAGTGGCACAAAAAGACTGATCTCGTTGCCATTGCAACTGGAACATACATGGACCGAAAACATTAATTTTTGCAATCAGGACATGATATATACCAATTATGCAGAAAACATACAAACACCTTCCAGTAACATGGATACATAAGATAATTGCTTTTAATTGCAAAGATTGTCAACACATGTTTTTACAACTGTTTGTGACAAGCAAACCTAACGAAACCTGTTTTTATTTAGTTCACATTGTTGCGACATCTTGGCGTAAGTAGCAAAAAGGCCAGTTTGCATGGAGGGGATTTACATGTATAACATAAATGTGGATATTTGATGATCATCCACTAAACTACGTCCCCACGAAAATTCTAAATCGCAAGAATCCACGAAAATTGGGCCCCATGAAAATAAATGGTTTCACAGTATGTTGATGCATTTTTTTTTGCGATTAAGTGACAAAAGAATATGTTGAAAGTAAGATCAGTTTAACGGTTGTAAACAAGCACCGAACGACAAATGAGTTTACGAAAGGAAAATAATCCATATGCTTGAACGTTGTTACATTCGATTTTTGGATTTCTGATGTCAATAGTGTTCATTAATGCTCGGCCAATAATAGTGGTTTATTTATTTGAAGGGGAAATTTTGACGACCGTTTCCTGCATATTATGCAAAATTTTCTGTATTTTTCATAAAACCAAATCACCAGTTATCTATGTATGGTATAATGATACCTTTATGGTAAAATGACATACTGTTTTTCGTAGGTACAGATTCTTCTGATTTAGATTTAGATCAAAAACATCATATAAGAAGATTGGATATACTGCGAGAATGAATATTTTGGTACCTCTTAGGTAAGCTTAACTGATACATTTGTCCAATAGTACGATTTCTATATCTGTATGAAGTTCTTTTAAAAATCGAAATGTCAGTAGATGCGCGTTGCGCAATCATACGCTTGATTTGCATGAAAAAAAGTTTGTGTATGTCAACTGCCTATTCAAACGAGGAGACCTTAAATTGTTTTCCAATAAAGTGTAGGCAAAATATATCTCAATAAAACTTCCTTTCCTTATGGCTCATGGAAAGTAATGATACTTAAATCTTTACGATTGTTTTAGACAAATTCATCATCTATGTCGAATTTCAAACTAATTGCAGTTAAAAGGAGGGAGGAGATCTCCAACAAGACCCCGTTGCAGCATCAACAGCAAAACACCAAAACACCCGATGCATAAACAAAAAAGACGAGTACAGTACGAGGTGGAAAAGAGACACACGACATGTAAACATCAAACACAAAAGACTACACATAAACCGACGAGACCAATGGGCAACTGGTGCCGACTTTTAAGTCATGTACAATTACATTTTAACATTTTATTTAATAAAACATATACATGTTATTAGTTGTCTATGGATATCGCCTTAATTGAATAAACATCTACTTTATATTCGTCTGAAATACAAGTATTACATATAATGAAATATAGCCATTCTCTGCAAAGACCAAAATGGAGTGGCACGACATGTCATGGATTTTGATAATTTTCGGTATACATGTACATGTAATAGGTATATATTATGTATTGAATATGAAATTAACACTTTTCGACCAATGTGATCTCTGGTTGCCAACGTTACCGGATAATTCTTATATAGCACTTTTGAGATCATGGAATAAGCCAGTTTTGGATACTTCATTTCATGGATACTATAGTAACAGCTTGTTCATTTTCACATATTCTTCTATTCTGTACTTCCATACTTACTTAGTTCACCTAGTTATGTGATATATTACACGAGTCTTATTGTATAAATCCAAAATTAGTGAAAATTAAGCGAAAAATAAAGATGAAAATAAGGGACAATTTAGTATATTTCTTTGCCATTTTCGATCTTAAATATCACAAAAACCATTCATATTTATCAAAAACAAGATGATAATTCTATTGAGAAATTAAATGAACACAAAATGGAGTGGGTAGTTTTACCTACCTTTTTTGTCAAAAACCGTTGCCATGGGAACATTAGACCTTTTTGCTTGTTACATATTATCTTTGAAATTGAATTTATTACTGTTTAGAGCTACACATGACTGTCAACATGTACGCATGGATAGATATGATTTAACTCTTTCGCATAAAAGCAATAAAAGGTTAAAGGTCATCGGCTCGATGTTCTCGGTCATGTCTACTTTGAAACTCAGATGTTGCAAAAAGTATTGAATTTATACTTCATTTTGTCACCACTCTTAAAGATTTTTTTATTTGAATATTTTCATAGATCATATTGATTATGAAAGCTCATAATATAAGAAATAAAAATCTTCGAATTTATTGAACTGTAGCGATTAAATAGGAAACATGTTTCTGTCCCAAAAAAATGCAATTCTCGTTAATTTTTATGAAAGTACTCGCCAAAAATTTAGATATTCAAAGATATGAAGAAACTTTATCAATAGAAGTAAATGTTGGATACATCATTTTATGACTATTCAATATCTCAAAGTATTAAAAATATTGGTAGCACTACCGTCATTTTATGAAAAAATCATGATTTTTCGTCAAATCTGGTTACTTAAAGTTTAATGCCATTGAAATATTTCAAGGTCATCATTATATTAAAACGTCTCTGATAGATGTTAACATGAACTTCTATTCCAACATTATGTGTTAATAGTTTGATAGGGATTGTGTTTAAATTCATCGTATCGAAACCTTTCGGCTGATTGTTTCCATAGCAACTAAATTTGATGCTGCTTTGCATATAAAAGGACCAATTTGCCCAATTAAAGCTTCGTATGAATATATTTTTCAAAGATAATACTAATTGGATCTTAACTAGAATTTGGTACGAAAAAAAAAACATATGCTTTTATGAAATTAACAACAACCGGTCGTTCTTCCCTCCTCTGTATTTTTGGCATAGGGGTTTCATTATATTTTGCTTTGGGTGCTTCACCTAGTCTTTTTTTTAAGAAACTCTACTTCATCTTAATCTTAATCAAAAATAGATGAATGAATAAATAGAAAACAGAAGGTATAAATTCTTGCCTTTTGAAAGAAAATACATACATGACTCTTTACACACACCTAAACTATTCTAAGATTGTGCTCAAAATTTGACATTATGATAATTCTTGTTCTTCTTTGCATGATTTCAGACAAATGCACAAAAGCAAGTTTAATTACTCGAGTTCGAAATAAGATACATTTTAAGGGTTTTTTTTTTAAATCTATCAAAGAAATGTTTCGTAACCATGACGGAATCCACTATCTCAGCATTTTTCATGAAGAATCAACAATTTACGCCTTAACTGTGCATTTAATGGCTTGTGTAACTGTACCAAGTGGTTTAAAACTTTTGGATCACACGTGCTTATTACATTCATGTAGTGACTATTGGTGTCTTTTTACATCATTCTCATGAAATGCAATTTAGATATTCTGCTAAGGTTGATGAATAAAACAAAAACTCTAACCATAAATGGAGGACAATAAGAAAAAAAAATTAAGAATCCAAAATGAGAACAACCACCCCCGATGCTCGAGTCAAATATGAAATTAACTTACCCCATGTATCCTATATCAGGTAAACTACACACTATAGAACGATTTATCTTACCAAATGTATGGTTATTTAAATTTAAGCATTCTCATTTATAAAACAAAATGGCGTCTAAAGCAAAACTTCTTACATTCTTATTCGAGGCTGGATTTGAAAATTGTTTCCTTCACTAAAAAGATCGAATTTTGAAATGGTTTATTCAATATGAATAAACTGAAAATAAATCCATTTCAGGCTGATATGTAGAAATAGGGCATTTAGCGTAGGATAACAATATTGACATTTGATATGACGTCAAGAGAAAATTGGTATTCATGAAGTCATAGTAGCGTCTACTTTCACTTTATTACATAACCTGAAAGATACGTCTGGCAGTTTAAATCATATTATGTGAGTTGTCATGTCAGTACACGTGAACGCGTGTGACTTTGTGGTGTGAATATGGGCTTGTATAAATGTACCTATTGGTTTTTAATCTTTTATTCACACGTGCTTATTAGATACATATAGTGATAATAGATGTATTTTATGTAATAAAATGCAATGTAGCTATTCTGCTAAGATTGATGAAATAACAAATACTCTAACCATAAATGAAGGTAAAAAAAGAATTCAGAATCCTGAATTAAATCAACCATCTCCGTTCATAATTCATGAAACGTTAACGTCATATTGCATTATACCAATGACCAAATTATCAGTAACATAGTGTTCAGTTTACGTGATATAGCATATGCGGGGTAAGTAAAATTATATTGGACGAGAGCAAAGCTCGAGTCCCACATCAAAGGACCTGTTAAGATAAGGGGCCTATTTAGCCCTAAATCTCGAGACTTATTTCTTCTTCATGGCGAATCGTATACAGGAAAAACATTAATCATTATTGAAATATAATGTATTTACAGACCTTTTACATGTTTTACACTTCGTTAAAGAAACCTTCAGATTCTAAATTTAATGTCGAAAGAGGTAGGGGTGCACGGATAGAAGAACCGATAATATCGACAAAAAACGTAGAAATTTTAGAATGTTTTACCGAAAATTGATAAATATAAATTGAAAGACATCAAATATGTATACATTGTGTATCAGATATAGATTTCGAACGTTCCATCTCCTTTAATCGGTAAATAATGCAATCCGGAACTTAAAATACGGTCTCATTTTGTATTCAATGGCTACAATGTAAGCCTATTAGCGCGAAATAAACATTGGCGGAGAAATGAACACCATTCTTGCTTATTTCATTCCTAATTCTTGTATATTTCATTCAGTCATATTTGGGTTACATTTTTTGATGGATTAAAGAGGAAAAACAGTCAAATGTGCTATATTTTATGGTCGAAAAGGTCTATTCTTAAAAATGCACCCTCCTTTCCATTTTTGGTTTTTCGTCTATGGGGTAGTGTTCCCCCCGGAGATACAGAACCCCACTTTGCAAAAAAAAAAGTATCATTGATATACATCTCCAGTAAAAGTGGCATTCTGTTTTTCCGGTGGGAAGAATGTTAAAAAAAACTTTTCCGTTTTCTATTGATTTCTATGAGAAAAAGAGAAGTTTTGACCCCAAAATTAGCAATAATATGCAAAACAGATAAAAATTTACTTCATATTCTGAAGATATGCAGTATAAGTAAACATTTTACATAAAAAAGTTCTTGAAATTTCAATTTGCAAAATTCCACTTTTCAGGGCTGATTTTACGCCTTATATTAACAGCTCCTTAACTTACCCCATGTATCCTATATAAGATAAACTACACACTTTTCAACGATTTTATCTTACCATTTTAATAATTAACCTTTACTCATTCTCATTTATTAAACAACATGGCGTATAAAGCAAAACTTCTAACATTCTTATTCGTTGCTGGATTTGAAAATTGTTTCCTCCATTAAAAAGATCGAACTTTGAAATGGTTTATTCAAAATGAATAAACTGAGAACTAAATTCATTTCAGGCTGAGATGTACAAAAAGGATATTTAGCGTAGGAAAACATTATTGACATTTGATGATGTGATTTGATGTTCATTCATGATGTCATAGTAGAATGAGTACCGTCTACCTATATAAATTTGAGCAGCAGATATTAGATATATACGGCTTTCATGTGGTATGGATTATCCAATGGTATTCCAGTTTTAGAGTTATAGGTGTTGGTAAGATATATGGTCATACTTTCTTCCTGTCTTATGTATCATTTTCCTCTTCGTTGATTATCCGACAAGACCGAATTTCTTCGATGCATTACGATCTCACTTCCATATAACTAAAGATGACAAATATGGATAATGAAGATAATGGATAATGAAGATTTCATTTTATCCTAACACGACCAGAAGCGAACCAAGTAGTTAGTCTTCTTGAAACACTTTGCTCATTTACAATGCCTCTGATTTGTTACACAATAACGATTTTACATGTAAAATAGATATAGTATTTCTTTCACATGAAATCGTGAATAAAATATGAATTGATTATAACGACTAATATGTAATCTTTACTTAATAAATATAAATTTATTATTTAATTAATCAATATCATCTTAACGATTAAATGTAAAAGGAATACTAAGTCTATGAAAACTCATAACAAATGTAGGACATGTTACTTCATTATGTAATAAGCGCATGTATTGCAAAACATGAGGGATGAAATATATCATTTATCACCAGTTATACAAGCTCTCTTATTTTGCATTTAAAATTGCTATTGTGTAACAAATCAGAGGCATTGTAAATGAGCAAAATATTTCAAGAAGACAAACTGCATGGTGTGTATTACATTGTTTTTGGTCTCTTTTGGTCGTGTTACGAAAAATGAAATCTTCTGTAATATGGAAGTAAATAGAAATGAATTTCATGATAATGACATAAACAGGCATCTATTATAGGCACCTATAATCACTGCGTGTATCTAATCAACACGTGTAACCCAGAAGGTTCAAGCCAATCGGTACAGTTATACAAGCCCTTAAGTCCGCAGTTAAGGCGTAGGGCTTGGACTAAATGGAAAATGCAGAATTCGATTTCGTCATAGTTGCGTAGTAATATTTGGCTAAAAATACTTAAAGTGTATCAGATTTCAGAACTTTGAAAGTTGATCTTGTGGTATTTTTTGTCTCAAAATCATGCAAATAAGAAGAAGGATCATAAAGAGAATAAGTGTCTTAATTTGTGTATTGTTACGGGTATTCAACACACAGCAAGTGCGCACATATAAAACAAAGAAGGGAATTCGTGTTAGCGCATTTATTATTATTTTGATGCAATTGTTCTTGCGATAAAGTGACAAAACATTATATTGAAAGTAAGATCGTTAACGGCCAGTTCAATGGTTGTAAACATGCACCGAACGACAAATTAATTTACGAAAGAAAAATATTTCATGTGCTTTAACATTGTTACATTCGATGTTTGGATTTCTGATGTCAATAATGCTCGGTCAATAATAAAGGTTTACTTATTGGAAGGGGAAACATTTGACGACCGGTTTCTGCATATTATCCTTTCTTTTATATTAAATTCTCTGTATTTTCTCATAAAACCAAATCACCAGCAATAAATTTGTATGTGTTGTAAAATGATAACAAATATCTTTATCGTCAACTGTTTTACTGGTTCCCGTAAGTACAGAATTTTCGGTTTTTAATTGAGATCAAATACATTTTATAAGAAGATTGAGTATACTACTAGAATAAATATTTTGGTATCTATAATGATACATTAGTTTTCATAATACGGCTTCTAGATCTATTTGAATGCCATGCCAACATGTCATTGAAATTCTTTGGTACTCAAAGAGAACTGCTGTTAATAAGTTACCTTTTCTTAACTTTACACTGATTTTGCATTGAATATGAAGGTAGCAATATTTAATATTAAGGATGCGGATTTGCTCCACTTGTGTCATTTATCAACAGTGAATTAATTTGTGCTTCTTATGTGCCAGAAATATTTCAAGTATCAGCGAATCTTGCGCCATGTTGAGGTACTTCATGATCATGTTTTCGTGTATTTGTACCTTTCCCACAGCTGTACTCAAATTTTGTATTATTCTGTACTCAAATTTTGCATTATTCTAATTAATTCCACTAGAAGCAGGGTGATTGATTTCATAGGTTTCAACAGTTTAACTGTGTTTCAAGGTGATTTTCAAATGTTTCCTTCCCATCTGTGACATGTCTCCAGTTTTAGGCAAAAATTTCTAATTTTCACGATTCATTTTTCATTCAGTTTTAATAGTAATGGTGAAAATACAATCAAAAACAAAATTCAATTTCTAATTTTTTTACAGTGTTTCCGTACAGATGGTACTTCTTCGAAGCTGGCAAAAAATTTAACGTCGAACATTCGTTTGCTGTTAAGTCAAGCTAAGTTCTCCCTCCGCGGTATTATTTCGAATATAATGAAACGGGATAAAAAAGGACAGAAACAACTTAATCAAAACGTAAAATGTAAATATAAAGTGTTTCAGCTTTATGCGCTTTATCTGTTTGTATTGACAGTAGGGACTTCGTGCTTTACATTTTTTTTTTCCATTCCCTACTGCCAACACACACCGATAAAGCGTAAAAGCAGAAACAATCCTGAAATAATTGGATCTATAGAAATGGTTATAAAATATTCCTTTTTTTGCCAGTTTTGACACTTTTCTTAACGCAAAAGCTCTCTATTTAATCCCCTTTGACAGAGAGCCGAACCTGCTTCCTTCTTGAGCAAACAAGAGCTTTCGATATTGGGCAATATACCAAACGTATTTGGTATTTTACATTTAACTTAAGTTGTGTATGTAAGTTAATGACGGAACCAATACAAGATTACAACAAATAGATAGAATGGGTAGTTTTGGATAACAAGAAACACCAGAAAATAAATGAGCCTCTTGTTTTTGTCATTAGTGGGTTCATGTCGTAGTTCCCTTTATCATTTTCGTCTCTTGTTATGCTTGTCGCCACTGTTTATTTTTTGGTATATATTGTCACTATATTTTTATGTTATCGTTTGCTGTGAGTGTTTCACAGAGTCCTCCTTCTTCTTAATCTAAAAAACAATAAAAAATAGAAAGAGTAAATTCTTATCTTTTGAAAGATAAGACATGCATGACTCTTTAAACACAGCTTAACTATTCTAAGATTGTGCTCAAAATTTGACATAATTCTTTTTGCCATGCGCCATGCGCATGTAAAGGCTTGTATAACTGTACCAAGTGGCTTCAAACTTTTCAGTCACACGTGCTGATTTTAAACATGTAGTGATAATGGGTGTCTGTTCATGTCTTTATCATGAAATTGCAGCTGTACTGCTAAAGTTGAAATATATATAGTATATTACCTTCATCAAATAAAACATACTCTTTCGACCGCGTGGTCTTTATCAAGAAAATTTTACATACACAATATATAAAGCCTTATGTAACGTCCATCTTTTTGCTTGTAATGTTTGTTACACCACTTCCCTAAGGAAGATTACTTTGGACATTATATATACCTTCCTTAACCTTTTAGCGAGGACAATAAAAGAATCCAAAGTTAAACTACATCTTCAAGTGGTAAGTCATGAAATGCCATTTTGCCTTACATCAATGACAAATATGGACAATGATCATATAACAATAGACAGTACAAAATCGATAATTCAGGAAATCAAAGATCTTTTTTCATCCTGCGCTATGCATTATTTTCCTCATTAATTATCCAACAAGACTTAATTTCTTCGATGCATCGTAATATCACTTTCACAATGCTGAGGATTCCATTTTTCGTAACAAGACAAAAACTTACCAAGAACAATGGCATTGACATCATGCAGTTCGTCTTCTTTAAACACTTTGCTCATTAACAATGTTTTGATTTGTTGCACAATGACGATTTTACATGCAAAATAAGAGTGTTCATGTATCTGGTGAATAATAATACAACTCATTCCTCAGTTTTTGCAATACATGCGCTTATTATATGATGATGATTTAATCTGTCGTGAATTTATGATATGTTTTACTTTGACCCTTAATCATGACGAAAATATCATTTACTTATATGAGTTAAAGAAGATCCTGAGGATAATCTCAACAGCACTCACAAAAGAGCACAAACGTAATCATCGACGGACCCCTAGCAAGCTAGAGGTGGGACCAGGTGCCCGGGAGGAGTGAGCATGTATATGTATAACGACTAAGACGAAACCTCTAATACACTGCATATGCTATTTTTATTAAACAATAATCTTAAAACATCAAAGCCCCTGTTAGAAAACAAATCTAGCAATCTACAATTTATCGTACCGAATGTTTAACGTCTTCAAATTCATACGCATCATTTTAGAGCAGATAATTTTACAGCATGGACCAGACATGAACGTCTTTAAGGTATTTAACACTCGTCAGTGATTCTCAATCTTAACAATGTAAAATGGCCAAAATATGTGAAAATTATGTCCTAAATATAAAGAAAGACGTAGCAAGATGGCTGGGATATGATGCTACAGGACCCAGGTTTTAGAAATTTGAGAAAATTAAGTAAATAGAAATTTTCAAATACGTTTGAAGAAACGACCAACCCAAATTGATCAAACTTGGCCACATGTGTCCTCGCGGACTCATGGTCCACCAGCAGTGACACTCATCAAGTGGTACACATGTTTAACGTCTTCAAATTCATTAGCATCATTTTAGAGCTTATAAATTTACAGCATGGACCAGACATGCACGTTTCGTGTATTGAACCCTCGTCAGTGATCCTCAATCTAAACAAGATTGCTAGGATATGATGCTACAGGACCCAGGTATAAGAAATTTGAGGAAAGTTTGTAAACAGAAATTTTCAGAACTCTGTTCAAGACATTTTTGTTTGTTTATCAAAATAAAACTGAAAGTTAAAAACGCCGCTGACAAGCTCAACTTGCCTGGATAACCAAACTGCAAACTGCATACCCCCTTGGTCTAAACGATCAGATTTATGGACAAGGAAACATTTATTCGACCTCTTCAAATATCAATCCGCCCTAAAACTAAAAGGAATCATAGGTCTCACGGTAAAAGTCGAAACAAAAAACTCAGAAAAAGAGCTACATGTAGAGTACATCGTACCCTCAAAGATCTGATGATCATTGCACGCAACGGCGGCAGACATGAACTGCTACATGCTCTCTCTTCAGGTCCAGCAGTTCAATTAAAATCTATCTTGGATGAAGCACTGGTTGCATTCTTAAGAAACACTCTTTGATTCAGGCTAAACATCAGTGTTGCATTCGCACAAGATAAACTGTATCCTTTGGTTAAAAACACCTCCCCTAAAAGACGATTCATCAAAATTCCATTTATTAACAAAGGATTTGATCTTCTGAACATCTCTAATATTTTTCGGGATCATCGCGTTCAAAGTGCCATTCCTCAAAATTTTGAAAATTTAGAAATCCTCTTATTTGTTACAATTATAAGAGACCTATTCGAAATTTCGTTTTTAACTACAATAAAGTTACTCAAGATCCTAAAATACTTGAATCATGCCCTGCTTCTTGAGAATGTGCAAAGTCTGAATATCTATATAAACCAGCTGGTCATATTATCAAAGGTGACTTTTCAATTATCAAAGACAGGCAGCTCAGTCTTAAAAAAGGACCTAAATATAGAATCCCATCCAAGATAGATTTTATTAAATGTCGCTAAAGGAAGTGCTAAAGGAAGATTAAGATAACTATACCAAACGATGATGTAAATCGGAAGGAGTCGAATCGCAAGCTCTGAATGACTGGAAAAACCTCATTTTTGATATTACCGATAATGGAATAGATAACTACCACAAAATCCTCATCTTTTTGAAAATCCAATTTCTAAATATGAAAGATATTTCAAATCAAAGTTACTTAATTTACATGAAACATATGTCCTCGCGCCTGCAGAGAAAGCAGCCAACAACACCATAATTATTTGAAAACGCTACTACATATCAACTTTAGTTTCGGATCTTTCCTCTACTAATACTTTTATCGAAATCATCGAAAGTTTTCCTAATATTTTGAACAAACACAACGGTGAAATTTCTTCTTTTAACATCTCTATTTCTAAATTGGATCTCCCTACAATATACTGTATACCAAAACTTCACAAGTCTCCTTACACGTTTCGATACATTGCTACTTCTAGCAACTGCTATTTTGTCTAGAAATCTGACGTCAGCACTCACGGCTATAAAGGAACACGTGGCAAAATACTGTGAAACTGTCATGAACAGGAATGGCGTAAATTTCTTTTGGTCTATTAAAAATTCAGAAGATGAGATTGACAAAATTTGAAGGAAATACGATATCTTCATACGACTTTTCTAATATGTACACCACGCTTCCTCACGACAAAATAAATGCTCGACTGTCCAAACTCATTAAATGGTGTTTTATCGAGAGGGGAAAACTTATATTTGTACTTCCGAATCCGAATCGAAGGGTTTCTTTTCCGCCACATATTACAAATCATACAAATTATGGACATGTGGTTACCTGTGTATTGCCTTGTCCTTCCTTTTGGACAATATTTATGTAAGATTTGGTGAAAAACTCTACAAGCAGGTTGTACGGATTCCAATGGGTACTAATTGTGCGCCTCTTGTTGCAGATTTATTTTTATACACGTATGAAAAGGAATTTATCCAAAATCTTCAAAAGGAAAGAAAAAATGATGATATGAAATGCTTCATTGGTACTTCTAGGTACCTGGATGATATTCTTACTATTGACAATCCTGTTTTTGAAAAGCATAAAAATGTTATTTATCCACAAGAATTGATTAAATGGATTAAACATAGTAAATTTCCCCTAGCTGGACGGTGATGTTCCTAGATTTCCGTCCTATGGTATCTATATTTCACAGCACATCCGGTATGCTAGAGCATGTACTGATGTTTTAGATTTTCATAGTAGAAATTTACAAATTACTAAGACACTTTTAGGACAAGGTTTTCGCTTTCACAAACTAGTAAAGACGTTCTGGAAATTTTACAAAAATTATTCTTCTGAAATTCGGACCAATACAGGCAACAGGGTACATTACTTTGGGTATTTCACAACCTGCATGTTATGGTGACATTATTAACAAGATAAGAAGGATCAAAGATAGACAACAGCACTATCGAAAATGTGTCAGAATCATCAAACGCCTTTCATACCGTGGATATGATCCTAATGTCACCAGACGGACACTACGCTTGGTACTTGACCAATCTACAGTCTTGTACAACCGCATTCTTAAAACTTGCACTCTGACTGACTGTGACAACGGGACTCCATGACGGGCCCTGTCCAAACCTCTTTAGAGAAGACAGGGCCCCGACCACCTGTCCTCTCTGAATGTTAGTCGGACTCATCGGGTGATAACATACATGAGCTGGCGGCGGCAGAGCACGGATCGCATTACGTACGCCCTCTTTTTATATCCATTTACATATTCAACTGTGTTGCTTGGGCCCCTGCGTTTTACGGTCTTGTTTGTGTGTGGTCATCTGACAGTGAGGAGGTTGTTTTACACCACAATAGTACATGTACGTTCTTCGAGACCTCTGGGTAATCGGAAATGTGGGAGGGTTGATCGTACGTAATCCAGGATAACCACACCTTCTGCTATTTCCGTGGCAGATGGCCGTCCTAAGTCGGCACCGGTTACCCATTGGTCTCGTTGGTTTATGTGTGGTCTTTTGTGTTTGGTGATTCTGTGTTGTGCGTTGACGTTCCTTGTCCCCCTATGCGTCTCTTTCTGTGCTTGTCTGCTTTGTGTTTTTGCATTGAGTGTTTTGGGGTTTTGCTGTGGGTGCTGCAACCTGGTGTTGTTGGAGATCCCCTCTGCGCGTCAAATTGATGAAGATTGATACAACTAATACTAAAATAAAGGTTGACTTGGACAAATAATTTATCTTACTGTTATGTTCGTTTGGTTTACTGTAGTAATTTCATTCAATGAAATTAAATCCGACAATGCTATAAAAATTCACATTTGAATGATGGGATAAAATTCACTTAGTTAACATTCATCGCCCTTCATCGCCTGCTTATGGCGTGTTCATATCTCAGTTGATACGCTATGCCAGAGCAAGTACCAAATATACGGATTTTGTTCTGAGAGCTAGGCGTCTTTCAGATAAGCTTCTCGGTCAGGGATATGTTTGTGACCGACTAACATCGTCACTAAGGAAGTTCTACAGTCGATATGGGGAACTCGTCATACACTATGATGTTCCACTCTCAAGAATGGTGGATGATATTCTGTCATAGACCATTTGAACCATCGAACCAAAGATTGTACTCTATATCTTCCAAAATGGAAGTAACCGGATGTGACAGTTCTACCGAATTGAAGCGACGGGTGTTGCATGCAAGCAGGAGATGCTTACTCTTCCTGGGCACCTGATCTCACTCCCATATCGGGAGTTCGCTTCTTTTCATATGGTGGAGGTTTTTGTTTGTTTGCTTTGGTTCCTGTTTTGTCCTGATTTTGTATGCCTTCGGTTTCTGATTTTTGAATTATCGATTTTGTGCTGTATACAGGGATATGGTCATTATCCATATTTGTCATTATTTGAAAAACATAGACTTAACTGATGTAAACATTTCCAATGGTTTATAGATAGACAAATATAGACAAGAGCTATATCCCGTTATGGAGAACAGAATGGAAAAGTCGAATACCATAAACTGGAGGGCATACAAAATCATGATTAAACATGAACCAAAGCAAACAAACAAAACAAGTCAACTATAAGAACATAAGCGAAATCCTAATAAGGGAATGAGGCGACCGGGAGACCAGGTGTCCAGGAGGAGTCAGTTTCCCCTGATTATAGTAAGGCATACATGTATATATATGTTGCATAAAATGATTATAATGTATATCTTCAATAGCACCTGGTCTCACTCCCATATCGGGAGTTCGATTTTTTTCATGTGGTGGAGGTTTTTGTTTGTTTTCTTTTGTTTCTGTTTTATCCTGATTTTGTATGCCTTCGGTTTCTGATTTTCTTAATTATCGATGTTATCCATATTTGTCATATATGTATAATTTTGCATGTTGGCACAAATGAGTTCCATGTTGACGTGTCAAACGCATGTTGACTTAGTAACTTACATAATTATATCATATTGAAAAAAATTGGTGGGTCATATAAGCAAGAAGGGGATATCTAAGAACATACGGTTGCAGCATCTACAGCAAAATCCCAATACACTCAACGCAAAACACAGATCAGTGACGCACAGAAAGGAA
Organism: Pinctada fucata; assembly: GCA_028142955.1. Classification (NCBI taxonomy): domain Eukaryota; kingdom Metazoa; phylum Mollusca; class Bivalvia; order Pterioida; family Pteriidae; genus Pinctada; species Pinctada fucata. Next base: position 16,606,356 of record AP027115.1, on the reverse strand, counting down.
CACAAAAGGTACAAGGAACACAAATCACATAAAAACATTAAACACAAATAACTACACATCTACCAACGAGACTAATGGATAATCGATACCGACTTACGACAATTATAGCAGACGATGTGATTTCCGGATTACGTGCACACAACCCTTCCACTTTTCCTATTACCCAGATGTCTCGACTTTAACCATATGGTATCTTGCCCACAGTACCTATTTATTACTTTGTGTCGGGGATTTCGCACACCGTAGAAAGAGGAATAACTCTAGATCTAAACTTAATCGATGTATTTATCAGAACAAGACAGTAAATTTATTCCCTTTCATGAAAGAAGAATGATGTTAATATTTATTCACATAAAACAAAGGAGGGGACCTCCAACAACATCAGGTTGCAGCACGCACAGCAAAACCTCAAAACATCCAATGCAAAAACACAGAGCAGGCAAGCACAAAATGAGACGCAAAATGGACAAGGAACGTCAATGAGTTAAAGAAGATCCTGGCGATAATCTCAACAGCACTCACAATAGAGCACGAAATTAAACATCGACGGACCCCTAGCAAGCTAGAGGTGGGACCAGGTGCCCGGGAGGAGTAAGCACCCCCTGTTGGCTAGCCGCACCCGCCGTCGATGTTTATGAAGCATGGAAATTAAAATACATGTATATAAAATTTATGCACTGTCTGAAATAATGTCTATATAGAAAATGCCATGGCGACAATGTCAGGGAAGTATATTCAAAACACTTACTGTCAAACCCCTCGCGGGGAACTTTTTTACGAGCTCCACACGGCAAAGGGCATAAGTGTGACACATATGAGTTAACGCACAACACAGAAACATCAAACATAAAGAAATTGTTGAAACAAGGTTAGAAACACATTCAAGAAATTCTCGGTTTATAAGTTTATCTTAATATTTTAAGGTCATAACTGTGTAATCAGAATCAGGAAAAAAGGTAAATATTTTTGTTAGCGAAATGTGTCACCATTGATTAAAAACATCCCATTTCTATAAAGTTATTATCACCTATCCAATAAATTTATTTTCATTTTATTTTACTGATTAATATTAATAATTTATAATAGGCAATAGTTCAACGTTTTTTATGGAAAATGTATTCATTTCCTCCACCTTCGCTGACTGATTTATGCTCTCATGTATTATATTTTAGGAAAATAAACTGAGATATGGCAAAGTTAAGAAATGGTGTCATACCAGGTCAGTTTCCATGTACATTCTGTTGCCCATGCCCCTTACATAAAACAATTTTAAACAATATATGCCTGCTATGAAGATAAATGTTGACATTTGCTCCGAACACGTGTGATTCTATACAACGTGCACTTTCATTACATAGCTGCTATCTTTTCTTTTTTCCTCTCATAAATCTGATGTATATATTTGGAATTTCAAGAAATTTCTTAAACGTGGGTTTTGTAGCACCATGTCCCACCCATCCTGCTATGTCTTCCGATACATATTTTGACATAATAACTTTCACACCCTTTGGCCATATTACATAATTTAGAATGAGGATCACTGTCGAGGGTTACGTACCTGAAACGCGCATGGCTGGTTAATTCTGTAAAGGACCTGTTAAGATAAGGGCCGTATTTAGCCCTGAATCTCGTGACTTATTTCTTACGCATGACGAATCGTATACAGAAAAACATTAATCATTATTGAAATATATTGTATTTGCAGACATTTTACATGTTTTACATTTTGTCAAAGAACTCTTAAGATTGTAAAATTAAGGTCGAAAGAGGTAGGGGTGCTCGGATAGAAAAACCGATAATATCGACAAAAATAGGTAGAAATGTTAGAATATTTGACCTAAAATGGATAAATATAAGCCAAAAGACATCAAATATGTATACATTGTGTGTCAAGAATAGATTTCAAACGTTCTACCTCCTTTAATCGGTAAATAATGAAATCGGGAACTTAAAATACGGTCTAATTTTTCATTCAATTGCTACAATATAAGCCTTTTAGCACGAAATACACATTGGGGGAGAAATGAACATCACTTTTGCTTATTTCGTTCCTAATTCTTGTATGTTTCATTCAATCATATTTTTAGTATACAATTTATGGTGGATTAAAGAGGAAAATAGTCAAATGTGCTATATTTTATGGTCAAAACGGTCGTTTCTAAAAGAAATGCACCCCCTTTTTTATTTTTGTTTTTCGTCTCTGGTGTAGTGTTCCTCCGGAGATACAGAACCCCACTTTGCCAAAAAAATTGTATCATGGATACGCACCTACAGTAAAACTTGCTTTCTGTATATCCGGGGGGAACAATGTTCAATAAAAATTTTCCACTTTTTATTGATTTCTTTGAGAAAACGATGAGTTTCGACCCAAAAATTGGCAATATATTGCAAAACAGATAAGAAATAACTTCATATTCTGATGGCATGCCGTATAGGTATACATTTTACGAAAAAAAAAATCTTGAAAATTCAATTCTCATAATTTCACTTTTCAGGGCAGATTTTACGCCTTATCTTCACAGCTCCTTTATCTGTTTTTAAATGATGCTATTCATTTCAAAGACCTTTAATATGATACGGTCATATTGATCAAATTTTACCATAACTTTGGCAAGGTGTCTGTGTCATATTTGACGATCCCCCTCTTATTTAATATACTATGTATATATATAATATGTGGTCCGAATCTGCCTACAAAGAGAAGCCTTTTGGACATAGAAAAAATCAATTATATATGCATAAATGTTAAACGTCTTCAAATTCTATAGCATCATCCATAAACGGATAAATTTGCAGCATGGATCAGGCACGTAGGTTTCGGGTACTTAACCCTCGTCAGTGATCCTCATTCTGAACAATGTAACATGGCCAAAAAGTGTGAGTTATTATGGCCAAACATGTACCGAAAGACGTAGCAGGATGTATGATGTATGATGCTTCAGGACGCACGTTTGAGAAATTTCAGGAATTTTTGATAACATAAATTTTCGGGTGCGTAGAAGAAACAATCAACCGAAGTTGAAAGTTGATCGAACTTGTTTACATGTGCCTTTGTGAAAAAAGCCTAGTCAGTAGTGAAATAGCAAAAGTTATGATTTGTTCCTTAAAATCCTATTACTATCCTTACGCCTTCTCAATGTCCTGATTAGTTTGTAAAAATATTTCATCGTGTTCTATACCTCTGACTTTCAAATTATATTTTCAATACTTATCTGCTACAGCTAATATATATCTAAACAGGAAGATAAGATGTCTAGGTTTTTTTCAATAAGGCACTCTTCTGTGTTTTAATAACATCTACTTGAGGTTTGACTGGAGTGAAACTTTAACGCTATATGGGAAAGGAGTTAATATCCAACAGGACTCTGAAAACCCCAAGCGAAAACATAGAGTAGAGATACACAACAAGAGACGTAAAGGAGACAACGAACACTAGATCCGACATCAAAATACGAGGGCTGTCCGTAACTTCGTGGACAAGTATTAAATTAAGGAAAACTAGCGTCAAAGGTACTTATTTTTAGTATTTTTATAATCATATATTATTTGCGAGTACGAAATGTAAACAATTATCATATTTTGATTTTATTATTACATTTATGACTACGTAATTAGACATAGTATGGTGACCCGGGACACAGTTAGTTTTTACCGAAACATGTTGATTATCATTTCATTCATTTCATTTGCATCTTAATTGTAAAATTCCGCGGATAAAACGACAATTTATACAGTGTGATGCTGACAATAGTAATGACATCACAGATGAAAAACATTGAACGTTCAAAGTTTCAAAATGACAGAGATAAACCGGATCTGAAGGTAATAATTGTTCGAATAAAACGACTTTTTCTCGAGAGGTGGAACAGAGAGGAGTGATAAAATTACATGTATGTAAAGGCTTCAGAAAAACACCGACAGGGACCCATAGATTCCTTAAACAGTCGAAACAAATGATAAACATAGTTTTTGGCAAGTCTTGAAGTGGCAAAAAAGATTTTTTGGACTTTAGGGACAGTTTGCAGGATGGTCTGCGCTATGAACGGCATTCTATAAACGAAAATACTTCAAATGAAGAAAGTGACGTGATTCATAGTGATCGGCGACTATCAATTCGGGATATTGCAGGAAACATTAAAATTTAAAAAGAAATCGTGCAAAAGATATTATTCCATCACCCTACAACGAGTCATGTCTTTGTTTGGTAGGTACCGATAATTATTAGAATTTTAAATTAAGCGAGAAAAGTAGTATTGACAAAACAGAGAATAACGGATAACGGAATCTCTTGCTAGTGCTCCGGGTATGAGGAAGTGTTCTTTTTATATCGTACGGAAATAGAACTATTTGCGCTTTATTCATGTTGTTTGTGATGAAAGTATGCATATTATTGATATAAATCTGAATTTAATAAAAATGATACTTTCATCTATTTTACCATTATTTTCTAGCTTTTATCAAGGCAGTCCACAAACTTTACGGATAACCCTCGTATAAAATACAAAAGACTACAATAAACCAACGAGACCAACGGGTAAACGGTGCAGATATATGTCTGCATTTCACCGCATTAGTAGCAAATGTTGTGGTTATCCAGGTAACGTGCGCACAACATTCTGATCGCAGTAATTTGTTTTAAGACATATTGATTAAAGATGATGCATTTAGAAGACAGCGGAATTATCTCGAAACAATTTTGTTTTCATTCTCGAAGAAGAGAGGATGGCATTATCTTTGAAAAACATATTGACGTTTATGCATTTTCATTAAATAAGTTTGTTTTCACTATACCAAATAAATCTAAGTACCAAAACTCTCTACAAATTATGTGAATTTAAGAATTGAAGGTTGCTTCCTCAATTTATACTGATTCTTCTAATTTTTTTTATAATATCACAATACAATGCATGTTGTGTAATACAGTAATAAAGTAATATACTCTGTTGCTAGTATGGATCCGAATTCTAAAAGAAGCTGACTGTCATTTTTGTAAAATTAATAGAAAGTCTTAACTGGATTATGAAAGCGGAATTATTGACCTAAGAAGTTCTTGAGAAAGAAAAGAAACATAAAAGGAATTAAAGAGAAAAAGTTTATCAACGCATAAAAAGATGGAGACCAATATGTATCTCTTGCCAACCTTGAACGGCCATTCTCTACATTCAAACCAGATTGTAAAGTTATGCGGATTACGTTTGCTTATTCCTCCTATCTATTTGGATACGCAGAGATTTACAACTAACGAATAAAACAAAAATACTTCTTGCTGTAACGATACACTATATGAAAGAAGGTAGGAGATCTCCAACAAGACCCCGTTGCAGCATTAACAGCAAAACACCAAAACATCCGATGCAAAAACACAAAAGACGAGTACAGCACGATACGAAAAAGAGACACACGACATGTAAACATCAAACAAAAAAGACTACACATAAACCGACGAGACCAATGGGCAACCGGTGCCGACTTTGGACGGCCATTTGTCACGCAAATAGCAAATGGTGTGGTTATCTTGGATTATATGCGCACAACCCTCTCACTTCTCCAATTACCCAGACGTCTCGTAGAACGTACAATTGTGGTGTAAAAAAACCTCCTCACTGTAAGATGACCTCACACAAACAAGACCGCGAAACTTAGAGGCCACAGAAGCACAGATGAATATGTAAATGGATATAAAAAGAGGTCATGCGTAATACAGTCCGTGCTTTGCCGGTTGTAGCGAGCTCATGTATGTAATCACCCGTGGAGTCCTACTGACATTCAGAGAGGACAGGTGGTCGGGGTCCTGTCTTCTCTAAAGAAGTTTGGACAGGGCCCGTCATGGAGTTCCGTCGTCAAAGTCAGTCAGAGTGCAAGTCTCAAGGATGCGCTTCCACAAGACTGTAGATTGGTCAAGTACCAAGCCTAGAGTCCGTCTGGTGACATTAGGATCATATCCAATGTATAAAAGGCGTTTGATGATTCTGATGCATTTTCGATGGTTATGCTGCCTTCTCTTATTTTGTTTATCATATCACGATAAAAGACAGGTTGTGTAATACCCAAAGTAATGTACTCTTTTGCGTGTATAGATCCGAATTTTAAAAGAAGTTGACTGTAATTTTTGTAAAATATCCAGAAAGTCTTAACTAGTTTATGAAAGCAGAAACCTTGACCTAAATTGTTTTGGTAATTTGTAAATTTCTACTGTGAAAATCCAAAATATCAGTACATGCTCTAGCGTACCGGATGAGCTGTGATATGTAAATGCCGTATGACGGTAATCTTGGAACATCACCGTCAAGCCAGGGGAAATTTACAATGTTGAATCCAAAATTATCCCTTGTGTCATATACACTTGTATGAATATTTCCGTTTACAATTTTGATATTTAGGTCCCAAAACGGTGTTTCTGTATTTGTAACGTTTGCCTTGTTAAGTGTTAATTCTTGTGGATAAATTTCACTCTTATATAATTCAAAAGCAGGATTGTCAATGGTTAGAATGTCATCCAGATACCTAGAAGTATTATTGAAACATTGCAGATCATCAAATTTTCTTTGCTTTTGAAGATTTTGGATAAATTATTTTTCATAAGTGTAAGAAAATAAATTTGCAACAAGAGGCGCACAGTTAGTACCCATATGAATTCCTACAACCTGCTTGTATAGATCCTTACCAAATCTAACATTAATATTGTCCAAGAGGAAGGAAAAGGCATTACACAGGTCACTACATGTCCATGATTTGTATGATTTGTAGTCTGTCGAGGAAAAGAAACCCTTCCATTCAGATGTACAAATGTAAGTTTTCCGCTCTTGATCAAAACACCATTTAATGAGATTAGATAATCGATCATTACTTTTGTCATGAGGAAGTGTGGTGTACATATTAGAGAAGTCGTATGAAGAAATCGTATTGGCTTGGAAATTTCAAGATTTCATTTTGTCAATCACATCCCCTGAATTCTTAATAGACCAAAATAAATTTACATCGTTCCTGTTTAGAACCGTTTCACAATATCTAGTTATGTGTTCTTTAATAGCAGTAAGTGCTGACGTCAGATTTCTAGACAAAATTGTAGTGGAGCAGTTACTAGAATTAGCAATAAATCGAAATTTGTAAGGAGACTTGTGCAGTTTCGGTATGCAATATAGTGTTGGGAGATCAAATTTAGAAATAGAGATATTGAATGAAGACAGTTCACTGTTATGCTTGCTTAAAATGTTAGATGCATTTTCATTGCTTTTGATATATGTATTAGTAGACGAAAGTTTCGAAACCAAAGTTGATATGTAGTAACGTTTTCAAATGATAATGGTGTTGTTGGCTGCTTTATCAGCTGATGGAAAGACATATTTTCATGTAATTTACTTAGTTTGGATCTGAAATATCTTTCTGATTTGGAACGTGGATTTTGAAAAAAGATGAGGGGTTTTATGGAAGTTATCTAATATTCGAATATCCGTTATATCTAAAATGAGGTTTTTCCAGTCATTCAGAGCATGCGGCTCGACTCCTTCTGATTTACACCATCTTTTCGTATAATTATCTAAGGCTTCCGTAAGCACCTCACGGCATTTGACAAAATTTATCTTGGATGGGATTCTATACTTATGTCCTTTTTAAAGGAAACCATGGAGCTGTCTGTCTTGGATAATTGAAAAGTCACCTGTGACAACATGGCCAGCTGGTTTGTAGAGATATTTAGAAGATGCGAAAAGTCACCTGTAACAACATGGCCAGCTGGTATGTAGAGATATTTAGAAGTTGCACATTCTCAAGAAGCAGGACACGATTCAAGTATGTCAGGATCCGATGTAACTTTATTATTAAAAACAAAGTTTCGAATACGTTTCTTGTACTTATAACAAATAAGAGGTGGCTCTAAATTTTCAAAATATTGAGGAATGGTACTTTGTACGCGATGATCCCGAAAAATATTAGAGATGTTTAGAAGATCTAAAACGTTGTTAATAAACGGGATTTTTTATGAATCGTCTTTTAGGGGAGGTGTTTTTCACAATAGGATAAAGTTTATACTATGCGAATAAGACAATGATATTAAGTCTGAATCAGTCAGCGTTTCTTAAGAATGCAACCTCTGCTTCATCCAAGATAGATTTCAAGTGCAGAACTGGTATTGTAACAGCTCATGTCTGCCGCCACTGTGTGCTATAGTAAGTAAATCGCTGAGAGAGCGGTAGATTCTTGATCGTTTTCTTTTTTGTCAGTTTCGTCTTTTCCCGTGCGACCTGTATTTCCTTTTAGTGTTTGGGCAAATTGAAAAGATGTTGATATTGGTTGAAGCGGAGGAAATGTTACCTTGTCCATAGATTTGATCGTTTAAACCAAGAGGGTACGCAGTCTGAAGTTTGGTGATCCAGGTAAGTTAAGCTTGTAGTCGGCGTTTTTTAATTTCGGTCGTACTTTCATTTTAATGCTTTGGAAAAGTCTAAACTGGGATAATGGTGATATCCGAAATAGAATGATTATATTTAACAAAGTGATTATAAAGAAAGTTTCTGTGTTTTTGTTGACGTGAGGAAAGAAGCACTTAATGCTTAAAACGAATTCTACATATTATTATAATGAAGGCAAGTTATCAACTGTTATTCAAAATCTTGAAGATACCTCTAAAAATAATAATATAAAAATAGCGACGCGAACGCTGCAATATACGCCCGTCTGGAAATTTGTTTATAGGAAATAATTCTGCGAATTAAATTATGAATTGTATTATTCCAACATAGCAATTCAATCGTTGCAAGATAAGGCCGTCAGGGTTTATTGGTCATTATTAACCCCTTATGAATAGCATGATACATTACAATAAATGCAGATAAAATATGATAAATACACAGATAACATGGACAATGCATACCATAACATAAGAAGCTGGCCATAGGTTCAAGGTTCATCCCTCAGCTATCGATTCTGTAGCAGAAAAGGCTGCAAAAATCTATGAAATGTTTGAAAATTCCAATATTCAAGGCCCATATTTCTGCTAAAAATAGTTCAATATTCCCAATACAAAGTGGATTCTGTAAGTACTTATTTTGAATTAAAGAAGATACTAACGACAATCTCAACAGCACTCACAATAAAGCACCAAATAGAACTTTGACGGACCAATAGCAGGATAGAGATGGGATAAGGTGCCCGGGAGGAGTAAGCATCCCCTGTTGAAGGCATATACCAAGTTTCTGTACTATAGCTGCGAAGGCTGTGGGAAAAATAATCCGGAAAGCAGTACAATTGTTGGAAAATTCTTATGAGCCATTCTCTGTAAAAACCAAAGAATTTTATAGGGGTGTTCAAATGACCATCTCAGATTTTCGTGATTTTGATAAATTTTGGTCAACATAAGACCTGTATTCAAAATTGATATCATTTTCATTCATACATGTAACGGTTGCCATGGTAACGCACTGACTTGTTTGGCCCAATTTCAGGTGGTAAAAAATGTGACAAAATGAGGTAGGTTTGTAACCCCACTGTTTTTAAATTAACTTATCAGCATTAGATTTAATGCAAACATTTGACAGAGTAACCCAGGAACTTAATAATGAAGAAGAAAAATTAAAAGAAAATTATTTCCAAATATGTAAATTTTCAAGACAAATATGCGTAATTTTGCCAAAATTCACAAACTCATAAATTAGCACTTTTCATGAGGTATCTACAAAATGATGCAGGCACTCGCGCCTGATATGATACTGTTTTCAGATAATTCAATCTCTCCTCATAACAATATAGAAAAATTGGAGATGTTATTTTTGTTTAAAGAAAATAAACTTATTTTGAAAATTGTTACCATGGCAACATCTGCATTTTACTCGATTTCTGTTTTACGAGCAGCATTTCAAATTCAAAAAAGATAAAAATACCAAAATAGTATGAAAATCAAAGTTAGAGATCTCATGATATTCTTACGTTAATTGAGGCTGTATTTTGTAATCGGTTGCCATGGTAACCATGTCAAAAAGTTACAATATTCACTATTTTCAGCATTTTCAAGTCATTTGTCTTTGTTCCTGTGCCTTATAATAAACGGAACTTAACAATTTCATTGTTTTCGTATAACAGGTATATCATATTTTGAGGAAATCATTAAATTGTAGAGGAAATATATGAAAAAATCACATATTTCTCCATAGCAACGCAGCATATTCAGATGTACCGAATAGCAAAATGTTCATGAGTATGCTTTAATTTTCAGTTTCTATAATATTATCTTGAATTATTCTATACTAAAATCATATTAAAACACATACCTAAACGTAACATTTTAGAAAGGCGCACTCGTAGTGTCTGATATTGTGAAAATGTCTGGTTACCATGACAACAAAATTAACTAATATTAATATATCAATTTCAAAATGTTTCTGTATTTTACATATTTTCCTTCTCTCTTAATGGGTACATGATAAGATTTTTTTTCAAATTGATGGTGGATGCTATAAACTCTATCAAAATACATGAAAAAAAGTTTCAAAATGATAGTAGTTGCTATAGTAATTTGGCCATACGATCTGAAAAAAGCATTTTCCGCTATTTTTGAAGCCTTTTCCTTGAAAAAAGAAACATGCTTGCACAACTATTTTTACATATATGACAAAGCAAAGTCTTAACTTTATTTTAGATTAAAACATTTTCAGATTTCTTGACCTTTGATGCCCGTATCCAAGGACTCAAAGTGGCCTTATGTACATATTTACACATATGTTTCCATAGCAACGGACTATTTCCTAAATATTTGTGTTGAATTTTCTTCCATGTAAAGAAATGTCTAATTGAATACATTTATTAATTATCATCACTTTCAATTAAAGTTCAATGATCTAGTAAAAAACGGACACTAAATTAAGCCTAAAATTACTTTTATTTCTGCTATTTGAGTTTATGTTGCCATAGCAACGATAACAAACTTTGTTCCAATGTGAATGCTGATGTTATATTTGCATAAAAAAAACTCAAAAATAAAAGTTATTTATCATTGAATTTTGAAAAAAAAAATGCCAAGAGCATTTTTTTGATAAGAAACCTTTGTTGTTGCTATGGGAACATATAGATTATGCATTAAACCCAACATTAATTATCTAACTTGAAAGAGCAATGATAGGGGACTAATAATTCATCAGTGTTTGTTTTAGATTATGCTGCATAATTGATGTATGTGACTTCAGAAACGCCAAGATGTGCATTTTCTCAATGTGTAAAGTCTGTTTCCATGGCAACCTGGTGTGTTATTAGGAAAAAACAATTTTTTTACTTTTTGGGTCAGACCCAACCTTATGTATATTTTTATCAAACTCTTAGGCATGCCGTACCATGCCTCCCCAATAAAAGTGCAAATACTTAGTACAGAGGATAGCTATTAACACTTCCTGTCATATCAAATGCATGGTTGAATGATAAATACATGAGCTACTGTCAAACTATCAAATCGACAAACAAATCCAAACCTCCTGATCATAACTCCTGATGACTAACGGTTCTGCTCAGTAAATTTTTGAGATGGATATGCACTATTCATTGAAAAGAAACAAAAGTCAAGGCCAAAGATAGATATTTCATAACACCATTTTTATGTCCCCGTAATCGAAGATTCGGGGGCATATAGTTTTTTGTCTGTCCGTCCGTCTGTCTGTCTATTTGTCTGCAAAAACTTTAACTTGGCCATAACTTTTGAATGGTAAGTGATAGGTCTTTCATATTTCACATATGACTTTCTTGTGGCAAGACCTTTCCTTGGATACCAAATTTGACCTTGTGACCTCGACCTCAAAATGTGAACTACTTTTCAGCTGTTTTACCGACAAAGATACCAACGGGGGCTTTCGTGTTTCACAAACACATGTTTTTTTTCAGCTCCGTGTGTTCAAACTTGCCAAAGAGCCAACTCTAAATATGTTTATCCATGGTATACCAGAAGCGCAGCATAAACCTTGATTCTTGATTTCATAACAAGAAAATTTAAGTCATTTGGGGGGTTACAACAATTTATTTCATCAACACACAAACTTGTGAAATATGGCATTGAGTTCTGTGAGACTTGAAACCTAAAACGTTCTTTCTTTCAAACACTGAACCCTGATAAAAGCTATGTTTTTTTTCCTCGTTTTGCATACTTTTTTCCTAAAAGCAATTTTCTGGACACATCCTCCCTTTCGGAATAAAAGAAATCTGAATCTGCTAATATCAAATGGTCTTTTCAATGTTTTCAACAGAGAGGTTGTGATCCTTACTGTGTAAAACAATGATTGAAACGGGACATTAAAAAATTAATTGCATATCTTTTCATGAATAAAAAAAAAAGACACCTTGTATCATCAGTATCGCTGTACAATTGAAACCAATGAACAATTTACCACATTGCAGTTAATGTAAGCGAGATATCTGAACTGCTTTCTGATAAATATTTATAGGATGGTTCCTATAATTTTGTACTAAAAGATCCAATGGACAGAAAAGAGGGATACAGTTATAGTTACCCTTTTGGTGTATCCAAAAGAAACACCTCCCCTGCCAAAAATTGTTGTTTCTCAGTTTTTACGTATAACTGTACTGAAGTCCATAGGTTTGACCCCCCTCCCAACCTGATGCCTCTGATCCCCTTCCCTTGAATGTTTTTCTAGAATTGCTCATGTACCATAATTTGGAAATAGAATAGAATTGCGGAAAACCTGTACATCACACTACCAAAAGAACAATGGCAACTAATAAACCAGTTATGACATAACATTTCCTTAGATAACAGGAGAATCATCATTGATAAAATTGTACAAAGATACTATCCCTTTTCAATTAAAAACTAGAACTGCCCTTACAGTGATGAATTATACCCCCGCGGGATGTTTGTCTCTAAACGGATCCCCTATCCCTTATAGTTTAAAAGTAGGTCAAAGGTCAAGGTCACTAGGTCAAATGTTTTGGTATCAAAATGTCGTACTTATTAAGGTTAATGTGTTTTATGAAATATGAAAGCCCTATCACTTATACATTTGTACTTGAAGAGTTAGCTTTAAGAACTTCTTAACCGGACGGACAGACGGACAGGGTGTTTCTTAAAAAAAACCCCAAAATTTGTTTGCGGTGAGTATAATTACAAATCTTTATTTTTTACATGTACGAGAGCTGATTGATATGTTGTGAGCCTTGGTTTTCTGACCAGTCAAGATAAGGATTTGTTACACACCGATGGCAAAAGTGTAAAGATACTGAAGGGGATTATGTAGAAAAATAATGCAAAACGTCTAATAAAATTTAAATCCATCAATACGAGGTTCACAACATATCAATCAGCCCTCGGATAGAAAAAAAAGAAACTGTTTCCCTTGAATTCTCATGGATCTTTTACAACTACAAAAACTTCATACCATTTGATTCAATGCTCAAAAGGTAATAGAGATATTATGATAGAAACAAACTCATAATGGAAATTTTGTAGTGTGCAAATCATGACTATGACGTGTTGCTATTGAGAAATATTCATTTTTTCCATTCTTTACTGTCTACCGTAAATTTAAAAAATTAGAAAAATTAAGTACCTGGAAAATATCTTATACATTATATTAAAAGGTAAAGAGACTCCAAAAGATGATAGATTATAAAAACTCAAAATTTGGCAATTAAATTTCACAAAACAGTAATCTTGAATGAGATGTATACACATATCTATATAGCGTTTTCCATCGAGTATTTGCATTTTCAGAATTAAAAAACTTTGGAGTTGTGGCAAATACACATTGAATGGTTGTCATGGCAACCGATCTCCAAATTAGATAACTTGATATTCTTAAATTAATGAAACTGATATAAAGATTAGCATGTTTGATCAAGTTTGTACAATAATACAATCTTATATGTTCAGGTGTTTGTTTGAAATAAGAATATATGATTTAAGAATTTATTTCCCAGTTTTTCGTGATTTTTCTTTAAAATTTGCTATCTTCCCTTAAGTTTTATGACTCCTTTTTTCTACAATTTCTGTTAAAAGCTTCCTGTCATTTATTTATTAAAAATTAATCAAATTAAACTTTGAAATATACACGATGAAAGATAGAAAAAGAAAATTTTAACATAATAATGAAAATTTCACTGTCTATTGATGATAACAATGGTTCGTTGCTATGGAGACATCCTAGTATTTTTCATATATTTTCCATTGATTTTAGTGATATTAGAAAAAAAAATATCCTATATGAGTGAAACAAAGAAATTGTCTTTCTTATTTTCATAAAAGGCAAAGAAATAACAGGAAAAGACGGAAAATTGCTTTTAAAAGTGTCAATTTGGCCTTTTTAGAGATGGTTACCATGGCAACCGATGATAAAATATAGACTAAATTTCAATAAAAATGTCAGAAAAATTGAAAGCTTCAATAATATACAAAAATTAAATGTTTCTGTCTTCTGTGATCTGAGATACTTTATGTTATCCATCAATCATATAAAATGCAGATGTTGCCATGGTAACCATTTTTGAATAAGATTTATTTTCTTCAAACAAAAATAACATCTCTGGATTTTTTTATATTTTCCTAATAGATAGTCAAACATTCATTCAACAATATTCAATCACTTTACTTAGCCTGGGTTATTTTGCTATGCATAGCCGAAAATGATGATTTTTTGTGTTTTTGTAAAATGTCAAAATATTGAAACTTTGTCGTGAAATTTGAATGATTTTAAAAGTTTTTCGACCTTAATTTAATGACACAACTTAAAGGGCAAGTTATCTAGTTTTACAATTTGGATGAAAAATTGAACAATTGAAAGGCTTTACCTGAGCAAATTGTACTTGAAAGTAGTTCATTTCATGCTCGTCAGAGCCCCCTTTTCTTGTCAAAATGGGATGGGGTGGTTACCATGGCAACGGATTGTCGTATACAAAAACAAATGTTATTTTTACTATCAGGGGGTCAAACTTGGCTCAGACACTCAAAATCATGAAAATCTGAGATGATCGTTTTTCGACCACTTTGGTCCTTACAGAGAATGGCTCTTATTATGTCTCATAATTCTGCTAAGAAAAGGTCAACATTTCCGAAATTCGAGCTGGATCTGTAATTATTCATTATAAGGGAAGGCATGAACGAATTTTCAATTTAATAACTCCAAAGACTGTGAAAAAAAGTCTGGAAAACTAGTGAAAGGTTAAGACTTTCTATGTTCAAGGGCCATAACTCTGCTAAAACAGTGAACTGTTCCAAAATTTAAAGTAGACATATAATTATATATTTTGAAGACAAATACAAGTTTCAATTCAATAACTACGAAGCCTGTTAAAAGTCCGCAAATTTTTTAAATTGTTGAAACGTTATATGTTTTAAAGATACGTCAATATTCCTGAAATTCAAAGCGCAATTTACGTTTATTAATATGGAGTCAAGTTCCAATTTTTAACACAATACCTTACTCAGCTTCAGAAAAAAGTCCGAAAAACATAACCTTGGACTGATGGACGGACGGACGTACAGCGCCATAGTAAAATGCGTTCCCTCTAATGACGGGTGTTTAAAAACTGCGAAATTTATGCGTCTAAGTACGTGGTGAAAATAAAAATCAGTGAAAGGATACAAATCTGCTTCGATAAAACAGGATCTGCTTCCTCATCATATGTACGTCTAGCTTAAACGATTTTTAAAAAAGAGAAAACAAAATAATTTTATAGCATCCATGGCATTTTGTTAAGATGAAGAGACGATACGGCCGATGTTAACGGGAACACACCATAAAGCATGCCCCCTGAAGAGATAAAAATAATGGGAGGTCTACCGACAGACAATATATAATTGGAATATCGTAAGACGGCAGGGGGTCTTCGTGTTTCACAAACACCTGCTTTTTAGTCGTCTAGGCTGATATCGAAAGTATACTAAGCAGTATTTGTTCGTCTTAATAATTTGAAACTTAGAATTAAGAATTTCAGATTAATTTTTAAGTGAAGCACAAGATGATTTCATTTTTTCGTTTTACGTTTTAATGAAATGCAGTGCAGTGTACGTGACATGCATGAACTGACTTGTATAACTCAAAACGTTTTCCTGTTTCTGCCCGCATTTAGTAAAATATATTCGGACAAGGACAAAGATTCGATACATTTTTTACAAAGACATAGGTCACTTTAAGTAAGGGGTGCGACGATTTAAAAGAGAAATTTAACGTTCAATTGCTGCCTTTGTAACAATCTTATGGAATAAAATAATGTTCCTGAAATTTCCGTTTCCATAAGGTGTTTGGAGAAAAATATACTCGTTTTTCATACTCGCACGCAACACTACAGATAACAGAAAACAGATTTTCATACAAATTCAATTCACAAGCCTTAGGATATCCAATGCTGTTAATGTAGTAAACAATTATTGACTAGGAATTCGGGCAATGTATGATGTGTTTGACCTGAAGACAAGAATTGCCCGAGGCCTATAGTTTGTCTGAAGGTCCAACACATCGTACATTGCCCGAATTCCCAGTAAACGTTAAACGTCTTCATATTCATTAGAATCATTTAAAAGTAGATTGATTAACAGCTTGGACCAGATATGCGTATTTCGGGTATTTAACCCTCGTCAGTGATCCTCAATCCAAACAATGAAAGATGGCCAAAATGTGTAATGATTATGTCCAAATTATACCAACATTACCAAATAATTGTTTTGTTTTACATGTATCTTACTTCAATTCTGAAGTAATGAATCGAGTGGCCCGGCACTTTTACATTCATTTTCGTCTATAACAGAAAGAGGGCGGAGAAAACGAAATAGTTTATGCCGTCATTAATGACGTGACGTCACAGACGATGTGACGTTTATTGGCCAATAGTTTTCGAACTATTGCCCCAGAGCCAATATTGACAAAAACAAAGAAAATATTGACTGCTCGGTCAAATATTCCTACGAAGATTTTATATAGAGATGCTGATAAGTGTATAACAATATCTATTATTCTCAAATATGAATCATGACAAAGCCTTAGTGAGGACGCAAGGTAACATTGAAAAAAATATCACTTTTTCAAAAATTGACAATATAAATTCATGAATTAGAAGCAGACGAATAAATGAGCATGTAAATAAAATACCAGTGATAGATAAAGAAATGAAAATGAAAATGAATAAAAAAATAAATGAAAACGAAAGATGAAGGAAAATAAATAAAAAAAGTATACTTCAAGAAGCGAATACGGGATATTAAACGTGGATTCCAAGGTATAAGTATTTAAACCTTTCAAGTGTTTATTTGGTAAGGGATATACTTTTAACCTCCTCTACGTCCAATTGTTAGTATATTTTGCATATTTGATCCTTTAACCTCAACCAAGCGGCAAAAACAAAATAAAAACAAAATAAAATGAAAAAAAGAAAAAAAAAAAACCACACACACACACACACCCTCCCTCTCACACACACACAAAGAAAAATCGAAAAACTGCGTCCTCTATAAAATATGAAGCTCTAAAGTAAAGTTTAGACTCTTTGTTTTGGATAAAAACATGGCTTTTTTATAACGTTTGAAAAGGAATTTGGGTATTCGATGCTATCCCAGACAAGAATGAATAATGGAATGGTGACCAAATTCAGTGAAAAAAGAGAAACACAAACATACAAGATCACAACAAATGATGGACATAGCGCAAAAATATCACGCAAACAACCAGCCGAGAAGAACGCTAACACTGATGAACAAACGACCCAAAAATGACAACACGGTGCATGGATAACAGCACTTTTAAGGAGGAAGAAAATGCACAACAAGGGTAAATTTTGGAAGTTCATCAAATAAATGAATTTGAAAAGTTTTGGTTATGTCAAGTAATGAATGTTGAGATGCATAAATTATACATGTACTTATTCAAGCTATGTATTTTACTTATTTAATTTGTTGTGCGCTTCTTGAATTTTTTTATTTTATATTTGTTCAAAACATCTTTTCTGATAATATTTTCTGTTGTGCCGATAAAAATGAAAACAATTTGCATCTTTAACTCCCTCACCCCCGACAAACAAAATTAACTTCAATATGAAGACGTTTACATCAATTTGTCTTCAATGAAGGTATTTAAACGTTTGCATATCTATTCGGGCAAGAATGTCTGAGGAATTCATGAAAGTCTAATTAGATGTTTTAGTTCACATAGGTTACAGCATTCCTAGAAAAAGATAATTATATACCTTGAAATGAATGTGAATATAAATTATGGCGGACGCTTCCTCCTTAAGGTAGACGACCACGGAAAACAGTCAATTATGTTCTAATTCGCTCTGCTCAATTGCAAACGACACATAAAATATTTATCAACAAACAACCAACTCTCATATAGGAGTGAACCTATTGCCAGCTAGTAGCTGCGTTTAATTGAGATAATAAAACAATAAACATGTATCAAAACGCGATTCGTTGAACTCGATTGGCATTCTGGAAAGCATAAAACTGGCACTGTTATACACAAATCATCTGAAAGTAGATTAAAATAATATTTAATCTTCGAGGTTAAAAAGCAACCAGCTACTCTGAAGGCAAAGGCTCGAATGCTTAACCTTACCATACACATATGCATGAAACCTAACCTTGATATTAGCCAATCAAAACTTTTCAACATCACGTGACACATGAAAACTCATTTGAACACTCTCATTTCCCTTCTCTCTATCCATTTCTTCACTCTCTCTCATTTCCTATATTCGTATACCAATGTTGATAAATACATTTATGTTCTAATTCGCTCTGCTCAAACGACACATAAAATATTTATTAACAAACAACCAACTCTCATATAGGAGTGAACCTATTGCCAGCTCGAAAAACTAAAAGAACGGGAAAATAGAATGTAGTAAATTATTTATTATAATCCTAAATTCATTGAAACAGATAACAATGAAGTAATGTCTTCTTTTACATAACCATCTTTGGCTCTCTCCGAGCGCCATCGCCCATGTTTTTTGAATAGTCTGTCTGAAACACCCCTATTAGCAGCTGCTGTAGCTCCACCCGAGCGTAATGAGTGCAGACCATACTTAAAAATGTCTAAATCCAGATCATTTAATTTTTCAAGTAAAAGTTCTCTTGCTCTAGTGTAAGATAAATGTTCAGAACTTCTCAATTTGTAATCATTTGATGATTTACAAAATGACAACTGACGAAAAATAAATTCATCACTGCTTAAACTAATATGTGCACTTGACAAATAATTTTTTTAAAAATGTAAAAGCACATGCAGGCGAATTGATTTTTGAAATCAAAACCCAGTTACCCTCTCGATATTGATCGGTTTTACTCTTCTCAATGAATAATGAAACGTATAAATCGTGAAATTCAATATCACAAGCTCTGATATTTATCAATTCTGAAAATCTAAGAAATCCAGAATATGCCACAAGACACATAGTAATAGAACGCTTGTCGTATAAATTGGCATCCAGGCCATATTTTTTGACTAATTCCAAAAGTATATCAGGAGTAATTGGCTCTTTTTTCACCGTCGGTTTAGAAACCATTCTCTTTGCACCTTCAAGCACGTTCTTGACCAAAAAGGTATCACATGGATTTTTCATTCCAGCCAGCTCATGTGCCCATTTTATTGAATATACACAAAGATCTAATTTCGAAGACGAAGCATCACTCTGCATTAATGCTATTAAATACAAGCTCACGTGGTAATCTAAGGCAGGTAAAGCAGTAAGACCCAAGTCATTGCACCATTTACACCATTGTTTGAATCCTGTGTTATACATCTTAGACGTGTTCGCTGCTTTTGAATTCATCAATACTTTTGGAAGACTGGTACTTAACCGTTTTAGAGTGGCATTTTCTTCAGAAGCTAGAGACTCCCATCGGCCAAGGCGAAATACATCTGTAATATGTATTTACGAAACAAAAGTTAATAATTTAGATATAAATTCATGATAAAAGACTTCTATGGGAAAAGAGCATCTAGCTTCTGAATGAAAGCAGACTATACTGTATAACCCAGGTAACCACAACGAAAAGAATATATTTCTATGAGGTAACAAAGAGGATACTCCCTCCTCATACGTAAGCGTAACTTGACGTATAATATAAGTGCTTCCATTACCAACATCTTCATAATGTACATGATCATTAATGTGAACCAAGTGGTTATATATACATAAATGCTTCACTAGTCCGTACATCCACCAAATGGTGACATAGGCATAAGTAACTCAACCAAATAAAACCAACATCATCATCAATGGGAACCAAGTGGTTACCCACATCTCGGTGCATTACCATTATAGAAACCCAAATAATAACAAAAATCTTCATACATCAGTACTGGGAACCAAATGGTTTCCACATCATAACCTTGAAGTAAAAAGTTACCAACATAAATTACCATCATTGGGAACCAAGTGGTTACCCACATCTCTAAATATCATTAGTACCGGGAACCAAGTGGTTACCCATATCTCTATACCACATCATACTGGGAACCAAGTGGTTACCCATACATTTTTTGTATCTCTATACCACATCATAACTGGGAACCAAGTGGTTACCCATCTCTATACCACATCATAACTGGGAACCAAGTGGTTACCCACATCTCAGTGTAATCAACAATTGACATCTGGTAGTTACCAAAATTGTATAAAAAATTTTGATAAATATAATGAACTCATGATAATCATTATCTCAATTTATCTCAGCATTTTTTTTTTATCAAACATATCAACATGTTTCTTGCAAAAATAATCTATGAATGAGTAATATTAAATTGAAACTCAGTCTTTAATGTTCATATGCAATATGACATTTTATGAAAACTCACAGTCGTTTATCATAGTATTAATATGGAGAAATCCTGACAACCAAGACATTACTACGAAGTCTGTCAGTTCCAAATATTGATTTAGCATAGGAACCCGATACAAAAATATCTTTATCATTTCTAAATTCTAAAAACATCTGAAATGTAAGAATGACACTGCCAGGAATTACAAAAAATTAGCGTCCAAAAAGGCGCTGATGGCCATTTTGGTACTACTAAGGTACCTTCAGCGGATGACGCAACACAATGTTTAATAACTTTACTCGCTAAATAGATCGGCGGAACTAGCCAATTATTGTGCCCTCCCAAATTCATGGAAAATGCATCAACACCTGATGTACCAGTAGTGAAGAATTTTGAACAAAATATAGGTAGCTTAGTATTGTTAGAATCCGCAATTCTATCCACAGTATGAGGGCCATAAATACTATTAATAAACTTGAAGAACTGAACAGAAACTACCCAGTCGTCAAAATCGAACACCTTACTTAGTTCGTCAGCTTGAGTATTAAGTGACCTTGGGATCCATTGCATATCCAACGTAATAGATTTCTGTCTACAAATTTCTATTATAGCCAGAGAGATACGTTGTAAATGAAACTTCGAACTCCCAGTCGAAATAACCGAAACACAACACTTACTGTCTGTAAAACACTTAACCGTTTTACCAGAAAATGAATCTTTGAAATGGTCAAGAAAAAATTCTATAGCTTTCGCCTCTTTCCACGTGGAGCTCATTCTTGACTCTACGCCAGTCCACATTTTATGAAAAACATCACCTTCCTTACTCTCACAGTAAGCACCGCATGCATAAGAACTAGCATCTGAAAATACAACGATAGGCACTTCATACTGACAAAGCTTCCTAACATTCAGCGACCTAATATTTGACCTCCAGAAAGACAACTCATCCATAACTGTTTGATCAATCAGTGGAAATATGTGATCCCATGACTGTCTCGCTTCAATACACCTGTACAGGGACCTGGTCATAATGCGAGACACATTACCAAAAACTGGGGACATCGGTATAATACGACCAGAAACCTGAGCCAACATCCTAGCAGATACACTTAAACGGTCTTGCAAAACTCCTTCAATATTTAGTAACAGATCTAAAATTCTCTGATCAGGAATACATAATGAAAAATCTAACGAGTCCCATACAAGGCCAAGCCAAGTCAAACACTGAGTGGGATCAAAAATGTACTTCTCCCGATTAACAAGAAAACCTGCATCTGTAAGAGACTGGTAAACAAAACAAACATCAGCCAATGACTTATCATAAGTATCATTAATACACCAGCCATCATCTAAATAAAGTACGATATTCACTCCCTCAGATCTCCAGTACTTGACCATTGGACGTAAGCACTTTGTGAATACATATGGAGCTGATGTGAGGCCGAATGGTAACACAGTAAAAACGAAGAATTTTCCCTGCCAATGAAATCCAAGATAAGTCCCACACCATTCGGCCATATCGATATGATGATATCCAGACTTTAGGTCAAATTTAAACATATATTGGTTAGCCTAAAAATACGTTAATGCGACCTTGAATTCTTCAAAGGTGACCTTGCTTTTCCAGATGTAACGATTGACCTCATGCAAATCAAGAATTAACCTCTTTTTACCAGATTTGTTTACTGACACACTTAAGGGGTTTACAACTTCAGGCTGAACAGAAACTTGACAAATGCAACCTTTCACGAGTAATTCAGAAACTGCCTCTGTAACAAATTCAGGATATTTTAAAGCAGAATTGTTATTTCTATTAAATTTGCGAGGTGGTGCAGAAATAAATGGAATAGAATAACCATTCTCTAATATATCTAATACAAATGAATTTGCGTCTATTCTTTTCCAGAAATGTAAATGATTTTTAAGTCGACCCTTTACGTTATCAGAAGAGGACATTTCGTATTCAAATTTGTTCGAACACAAGTTGAATTCACATAAATCGTTTGAATAGTCAGAACAATGAAAATACTCATCATTAATGTTTGTTGGACTCTCGTTGTTTCGGGCAGTCCTTTCTCCAGTGTCCAGCCTCGCTACAGAAAAAACAGATGTCTGTAGGCTTGGCGCCGAATTTCCTGTAGGGACGAATATTACTCTCGGGGTTGGGATGAGTAGCAGACCAGAAGGAATAGAATAAGGCTTAGCAGTGTCGCTCCTTTTCCTCTGATTTGATCGAGAACGTTGTTTCCGAGAACGCATAGCACGGGACTCAGCAGAACGGATACGTTTGTCATCATCTGAATCGGACGCAAGGTCATCTGAAAGATACTCTCGAACGGTTTCCCAGCCTGCAGGCGACTTATCGGCCATCTTAATGCATTTATTGCGCTTATGGATAAGTTTAGTGACATCAGCGCAAATATCTTTAACAGAAATATAATCTTTAGCATCAGCTGCGCGTTGAATTTTGCTAATAGCGAGCTGAACCTCCTCGTTGAAACGGAACTGTTTCTCATTACCGGAATATTTGAATTTGTAGGAATGTTGAGTTTTTAATTTACTCGCTAATTCTGCACTTTTCTCCTCTGAACTTTCTAAGATATCTTTCTTCAAAGAACCCAGCTTTTTGTCTAGATATACTTTAAATAAGTCAAATGCTTCAAAAGCGTCACTGGACTCACGCACTGGAGCAGGTTGTATATTATCAGGCTCTACACGTGGCTCAGAATCGCTCATAGTTGTACAATAATATAGAAAAAAGCAACCAGCTACTCTGAAGGCAAAGGCTCGAATGCTTAACCTTACCATACACATATGCATGAAACCTAACCTTGATATTAGCCAATCAAAACTTTTCAACATCACGTGACACATGAAAACTCATTCGAACACTCTCATTTCCCTTCTCTCTATCCATTTCTTCACTCTATCCCATTTCCTATATTCGTATACCAATGTTGATAAATACATAGAATGGATAGTACACAAGTACCTAATCTCTGTTTCATAGATGTAGCAAAAGTTGATGGCAGTTCGATTAGGAAATTCCTACTAAAGGTGTTTCGAAATTCTACAAATCTATTTTTTGCAGAAATCCTCATTAAATATTTCTTTCACTAATTATTTTCCTTCTATTTTGGAAAAGTCATTCCAAGATGATAATTTTAGAATGTATTTTAGTAAAATCAGATTTGAAACCAAAAGAAATGTATTACAAAAGAGCATTTTTGTAGCTATTTATGATCAAGATAATTAAAAATATTCATAGATTTTTTTTCTGGCGTGATATCAAAGTTTATCCCACCTCTGGCAAATTTCTTACAATCTGATTGGTCGAGAAGAACCGAATATTATGTTGTATTATGTTATTGACAGGATATTATCTTAATATCCTGCTTTTACAAATACACTTCACGCTTTTGACGTCACCGATATGCGACGTAACATACACAAACCAAAAGCCATCGATTGGATAAATTCGTTATACAGAGTTTTGCAGGGCGGATGCAAAGATATATTGGGTCGATGAAAAAATATGTATTGGGCTCGGCTTCGTTCGCCCAATACAACTTTTTTCATCGACCCAATATATTTCTGTATCCCCCCTGTAAAACACTGTATAACTAATAATATTTGTTTGGTTCCCAAACAATGCAGATTTAAAAAAGGGGAAGAAATTAAAATGAATTTAACATTTGTAATTTACATATTTTTCACATTTCTACTTTCGCTATGACTTTATATATATCAACGTTGACACCATAAAAATGACGCTTATGATACCGTGACATATATAAGAACGGACAAAGAAAGAAAGCAAATTCTAATATATTGCTTAAATGATGCTATTGAATTTGCAGAGGTTTAACATTTGTACCACTCGGTGAGTTTCACTGTATGTGGACCGAGGTCACCTGCAGCCAAGATAAACTTCGGTTCATCTTTTTCTTCAGCGCATTCGAAAATTTCTGTTATTAAAATTTCTTGAAATGTCTTTAACCTTGGTCCGTACCACCCATCCTGAGAGCAGATGTTCGTCTTTCGGTACATTTTTGGAGATTATAACTTTCACACTCTCTGGTCATATTGCATCGTTCAGATGGAGGATCACTGACGAGTATAAAGTAAATGAACACGAAACGTGCATGTCCTGTCCATGCTGCAAATTTATCTGTTCTTAAATGATGCTATTGAATTTGAAGACGTTCAACAGTAACACGTGTTTTGGCGCTACTGGTCATGGATGACAAAATATAGGAGCCTAGACATCTACAGTCTATTCAGGTATCCTTAAATACGCATGTTCAGTTACGTCATCAAAATAGCACCATTAAAAAACATCATATTTATTATAAATATACTGAGGTTGATAAGAATACTGAGGAACAACGAAACATAAAATTCCTCATTTAATCCTAATAGTTGATTATTTAAGGTTAGGGTTGCGACTACAGGGAGATAACTCTATTTTCATATCACATAATATTTGAAACCGCCATAAATAATACATGGCATAAGCTCAGATTGTTACATTATTTTAGAAAAAAATAAGAATCCTTGAAACTTTCATTGCTGAATGGATATTTTTGGGAAAAATGCATATTTTTCAATGAGAAATCGCCGAAAATTGGAAAAGATTTGTCATTTTCGTATGAGTTCTGCTTTCAAAGCTGTTTGCATAAATTATTGCGCTATTTACAGAGACAGTCATTTCGCTCAATAACTAATTCGGGTACATATTGATTTGACTGCTTTAGGATAAAGTAAAACCATAGATATATTGTTGTGGGTCATGTATTATTTTAGTTTTGCTTTATGTCTAGGTACACATGTACTTAGTCATGTTGTATTATGATTTCATAATAATTCTTTCTAGATTTTACTATGTCATGTTTATTTCATTAGAGAATATTCCAGTATGTTCTTTGTTACATCATTATCATCACATGACTGTGATTTCTAGAATTTACTCTATTGTTAATCATTTGTAATGAGTCATTGTTCTAGAAGCTTCTGGTTAATTCATTGGTATTAGATATAAATACCTCCGAGGAACTGTGTTGAGGAGGCATTCGTACACATTCGTAGACACGATTCATTCATCTATTCTGATATACTGGGACACTTTATTTGTTGAGACTTTAATCCATTTAACAACGTTTGGACACCGATCTTTCGAGAACGTTTGTGATTACCGGAAACCATACATTCGATAGACCTTGTGGACCGTAACGGACACTTTGATCCGGACATTGTATTGTAAGTTGTAATCATTTGAAATATATATATATATTGTACATAATTAAACTTGTAAATTTATATTCTGTCTTTGTCTGATTTTTGCTGGCGTTTTGGGGTATTCTGACCCATAACAATATATGTAGAAAAAAAGATTGTGTAACTGGTGACCTTCTAGCTATTAATAAAAATATTGAATTGTTGCCATGGCAACCAGCAACATACTTTTTATAAGAAAATACTATCATTAGAACAGATTATTTTATCAGAATTTCTCAAAATAGCCTTTAATGCATCCATAAGCTATAAGAATCTTGAAAAATAAAGATATACAGTTGTATATGAATTTTTAAAATTTCCCGCGTGTCAGAGGTATGTATAGTTATGATGTGGTATTCTCTAAAATGACAAACATGTTAAAATAGGCCAAAAATGGACGTTTATAGCCAAAATACGAGACGGGCAAATTTTGATCTTTTGGTCTGAATGGTTCGAGGAGATGTTCCCCTACATGTGGACATATCCATCTTTCTTCTGCCTCATTTCTATTAAAAGTCGCCACCCTGACCTTAAATACATTTATGGATAAAGGATTTGGCATATTAATAAGAGTTCCTGGTGACGCAGATAAATGATACTCCACTTGAGCTGTATTCTTTTAATGAATGAACACTTCCAAACAGTGGTATTCCATTTTAAAGCCATTACTTCGTAATCGTAGAAAAATTTCTTGAAATTTCTAAAACGTGGGTCTTGTAGCATCATATCCCATCCATTCTGCTACGACATAGTAATTTTCATACTTTTTTCACATATTGCATGATTTAGATTTGAGGATCACTGACGAGGTTTAAGTACCCGAAACGTGCATGTCTGGTTCGTGCTGAAAATTTATCTGTTCTTAAATGATGCTATTCAATTTGAAGACGTTTAACATTTATAACACTTGGCGAGTGTCATTGCTGGTGGACCAAGAGTCCTCGAGGGCACATGTAGCCAAGTTCGATCAATTTCGGTCGATCGTTTGGTTTAAACAGTATTTAATTGTAAATTTTATAATATTTGACATGTAACACAGAAAACATAAAAGGATTTGGCAACAAGATTTTGTCATATAAAGCCATCTCCTATTTCTAATATATATATAACATACAATATTATAATAGGCCATATATGATATGGCTATCTCATGATTTCATTGATTGCAACATTTTTAACCAAATTGTAAAGAAAACAAAAAATGTATACATTACATGAGAGAGAGAGAGAGAGAGAGAGAGAGAGAGAGAGAGAGAGAGAGAGAGAGAGAGAGAGAGAGAGAGATAATGAGTTGATCGTATCTTCACCGCAATTAAAAATTTCTGTTATCAAAATTTCTTAAAATTTCTAAAACGTGGGTCCTGTAGTATCATATCCCATCCATCCTGCTACGTCTATCGGTACGCTTTTTCGACATAGTAATTTTCCTACTTTTTGGCATATTACATTTAGATTTGAAGATCACTGACGAGGGTTAAGTTACCGAACGTGCTACCGGGCGTCACTTAATTTATCAAAATCCAGATATCAATATAAATTCCTCATAACAACCATCCGAATAACATTCATTTCTTAAACAATTTTTTTTTTATCGAGAAGTATTCTCGAATGAAAACAGAAGACTAAGTATAATGCGATTTAGTTTCGTTGAATACGATTTATAGGCATAAACTATCTTTATTCATTGAAAACTAGGTCAATTTTCTCATAATCAAACATAAGAAAATAACAGAGTAATTATTGATTAATCTGAACACTAGTTAACATGTGGCCTTGCTTCGCTGTTCCTGACAATCGCTTCACCTATCATCCTTTTTTTAAAACAGAAAAAATGATATTTAAGTAGAAATCTATGGAACTATCTGTAAGAAAAAAGCTTCTATTATACTAACTGATCGAATGTTCTTTTTTGGTTTATTGATTGATAACATTGACACATACGCATATACTCATCGTATAAAGATTAAAAGCTATACTATTTGATCAAATGTAGTACTTTCGAAATTGATCAAATCTGAAATCTGCAACACTTCATCCATATTAAAACTTGATGAATCCGTGGATAGGTCATAATCCATGAAATCAACATCTTCCAAAGGTTTGTCCTTTTCCGATGGTATTGAGATGACTACCTCTTCCAATAAACCCTCGGGCAAATTTGAGAATGTTATATCAGTGGGAATCTCATCAAGTGTTTTTTCATTCTCTAATTCCGTGGTGCTACTTTTGGGTGTTCCGTCAGGCATTTCGTGAAGTTTATTTGTTTGATCATCAACATACGGAACGCTGCTGACTTCCTGGTGATGTCCATTGCTTAATACTTCTGCTGCCTGTACAGGCGTACTATTGGAGTCGTTTTGTGTTTCATGTGGAATCTTCCCATCAGTCTTATACTCTAAAAACAAGCAATAAAAGAAAATTCAGTATACTTGAAATTAACCTTCACAACATCACATCTTTGTCTTAGCCTGTTCGTCCGTCTATCCGATCGTTGGGCATAAAACGTTAACATGAGTTTTCAGTGAAACACGACAAGTATTACACCTATCTATTTTGTCTGTCTTGGAATTTGCAGAGCAAATTGAATCTCATGGTCACCGATCATGCCAGATGAACCTGCAAGATGTTATTAATGTGATAGGCAATACCCTACTTCCAATTTCACATATGTCTCTCTAAGGTCAAATTAGAGAAGCTAATATATAACTTTGACACAGTGTCTTCTTTCCCGGCTACAGGGCATGACATTTTATATGACAATACACAAGATAATATGTATATAACACGGTTATGAAAAACAAGAGGCCCAAGGGGGCCTCATCACTCACCAGAGGTGCAAACAAATAAATAGTAGTGGACAATTCGGTGGAGGCCCGTGAGTGCTTGCTTCCTGTAAGGTTCATGAAATTATGAGCATCAGTTTTTGAGATATCGAAAATGCATCAGCCACTCATATACATGTACCTCCGTGGACATATTTGGCATGAAGAACATAAACTTTGAATAGGATCATAAGTACTTGCTTCCTGTAAAGTTTCGCGAAATTCTGTGCAGCGGTTGCAGAGGGGAAGTCGAAATGCGTCAACAAATCACAACCCTCGGTAGTCATATTTGCTGACCGATGGGCATGAAAAACACAAACTTCGTAGAGGACATTGAAAACGCGCTACCTGTAAGGTTTCGTGCAACTATTACATCGGTTGCAGAGGAGATGTCGAAAATGTGTCAGCCAATAGTATACTTCGGCGGCCAAAATTGTTGACAGATGGGCACGAAAAACATAAACTTGGTAGAGGGCCTTGAGTACCTGCTTCCTGTAAGGTTTCAGGAAATTCTGTGCAGCGGTTGCAGAGGTGAATTCGAAAATGCGTCAGCCAATCAGAACCATTGGCGACCATATTTGATGACTGAATCGCACGAAAAACAAACTTGGTAGAGGACCTTGGGTACTTGCATCCTGTAAGGTTTCGTTGAATTCTATGCAGCGGTTGAAGAGTAGAAGTCGAAAATGCGTCAGCGAATCAGAGCCCTCGGTGGCCATATTTGTTGACCGATCGGCACTAAAAACACAAACTTGGAAAAAAAAACTTGCTTCCTGTAAGGTTTCGAAAATGTGTCAGCCAATCAGAGCCCTCGGCGGCCATATTTGTCGACCGAATTGCACGAAAACACAAACTTGGAAGAAAAGTACTTGCTTTCTGTAAGGTTTTGTGAAATTATGTGCAGCGGTTGCAGAGAAGTCAACAATATAAAACGTTTACGCCGGACGACGGCCAGACGGACATTAGACGGCGCGCTATGACAATAGCTCACTTGAGCTACACACTCAGGTTAGCTTAGAAATATGTCTGGGGTTAAAAATGTCATAAAGAGGTTGATAATCAAACAGAAAATACCAAGGGGATGAGATTTCGTTTTTATTTCGATTTTGTCACGTGCCAAGTTACGTGTAGTCTGGTGCTTTGGTTTTGTTGTCTTTGTTAGTCCCCTACCGGCAACGCCGAAGGGGACTCTTAGTTTCCTCTCGGTCTGTCTGTCCGTCTGTCCGTCTGTCTGTCCGTCTGTCCGTCTGTCCCATTTTCAGTTTTCCGGACTTTTTTTCGCTGTTGTTGCATATATTGAACTCATTTTTGGTATGTGGATATATCTCAATGTGATACAGATCAAGTTTGAGTTTGCTTTCGATTGACCTAATTTTACAAGAGTTATGGCCCTTGAACTTAGCAAATTTTATGAAAGGTTCAGTTTTCCGGACTTTTTTTCGCTGTTGTTGCATATATTGAACTCATTTTTGGTATGTGGATATATCTCAATGTGATACAGATCAAGTTTGAGTTTGCTTTCGATTGACCTAAATTTACAAGAGTTATGGCCCTTGGACTTAGCAAATTTTATGAAAGTTTGAGTTTTCTGGACCTTTTTCCGCTGTTGTTGCATATATTGAACTCATTTTGGGTATGTGGATATATCTCAATGTGATACAGATCAAGTTTGAGTTTGCTTTTGATTGACCTAATTTTACAAGAGTTATGGCCCTTGAACTTAGCAAATTTTATGAAATTTTCAGTTTTCCGGACTTTTTTCCGCTGTTGTTGCATATATTGAACTCATTTTGGGTATTTGGATATATCTCAATGTGATACAGATCAAGTTTGAGTTTGCTTTTGATTGACCTAATTTTACAAGAGTTATGGCCCTTGGAATTTAGCAAATTTTATGAAAATTTCGGTTTTCCGGACTTTTTTCCAATGTTATTGGATATATTGAACTCATTTTAAATATGTGGATATATCTCAATGTGATACAGATCAAGTTTGAGTTTGCTTTTGATTGACCTAATTTTACAAGAGTTATGTCCCTTGGACTTAGCAAATTTTATGACAATTTCGGTTTTCCAGATTTTTTCCACCGTTGTCGGATAAATTGAACTCATTTTTGGTATGTGGATATATCTCAGTGGGATACAGATGGAGTTTGAGTTTGCTTTAGATCCACCTATTTCTACAAGAGTTATGGCCCTTGGACTTAGCAAATTTTATGAAAATTTCAGTTTTCCGGACTTTTCTTTGGTTCTATTGCAAATAATGCACTGACTTTTGGTGAATGAATACATCTCAGTGTGATACAGACCAAGTTTGAGTTTGGTTTCCATTGGCCTATTTTTACAAGAGTTATGGCCCTTGGACTTAGCAAATTTCATGAAATTTTCAGTTTTCCGGTTTTTTTCATGCCTGTTATTGCAGATAATGAGCTGATTATTTGTTTGTGAATACATTATAGTGTGATGCAGATATGAGTTTAATTTAGATTGACTAATTTTCACAAGAGTTACATGGCCCTTTGACTTAGCAAATTTCGTGAGTTCAGTTTCCCAGACCTTTCTTGGCTGTTGTTGAAGAAGATGAACTGATGAACAGAGATGCAAGTCATAAATTTATGCCGCCGGTAGGGGACTTATATCGCACAGCGATCATTGCATTTTTTTGTGCTCGTCTTAGGTGCGTGTTCCTGCTATGATCACTTCAAACCTCTTTAGAGAAGACAGGGTTCCGACCACCAATCGGACTCCTCGGGCGATAACATACATGAGCTCGCGGCGGCAGAGCACGGATTGTATTATGTACGCCCTCTTTTGATATCAATTTACATAATCATCTATGTTGCTCGGACCCCTGCGCTTTGTGGTCTTGTTTGTGTGTGGTCATCTGACAGTGAGGAGGTTGTTTACGCGACATTTGTACGTTCTTCGAGACCTCTGGGAAATCGGAAAAGTGGGAGGAATGTGCGCACGTAATCCAGGATGATCGCACCGTCTGCTACTGACGTGTCAGATGGCCGTCCTAAGTCGGCACCGATTCCCCATTAGTCTCGTCAGTTTATGTGTAGTCATTTGTGTTTGATTGTCAACATTGAAATATATGTTCCATAGTACGAATTATGTTGCACTAGACACGTGTTTCGGATATTTTAATCCTCGTCAGTAGTACTTCATGTCAAACAGTTTGATTTGACGTTCCTTGTACCATTACGTCTGGTTCTGTGAATGGCTTCTTTGTGTTTTTACAGTCAGTGTTTTGGGGGTTTGCCGTTGGTGCTGCAACTAGGTGTTGTTGGAGATCCCCTCTTTTCTTCAACAATATGATGTAGGACCTACTCGCTTAATCGTATTGTAGTGTATTACAGACGTACTTGTTCTCCATCTTCAAATATCAAGAAGCCTAATATTTATGAAGCCATCATGCAAAATTGATTTTCAAGATTTCTGGTCAATATATACTACTAGGTTGAATCATAAATGAAGTAAAATGTGATATTTTGACCTTTTGACAAATGCATGCAAATATTGCATCAAATTATCCGTTTCTTTTTAACTTATGACTTGTCCAGCAATTATATTTTGGATAAATCTTAATATAATTCTAGGTGTATCCATTACTGCATATGCAAAATTGTCAGTTTATAGGTAAGTTCGCGTACAAATGAGAAAATTAGCGATCGAGTTTTAGGTAAAACTTAATACCACTATAGCTATCAAATTCTAGGTAATTCAAGAATATCACTTGTTAGGGGTCATTTCGTCCAACGTGTCATTTTATATTACATTTTTTATTATCTTCCTTGTAATATTTATGTTAATATTTATAAATGATAACATGGATCAGATACTATAAACTATATATCGAAAAGATGATGATGCCCAGATTAAAGAAATAACACTTTTAAGGTTTGGAAGAAGGGAAGAATCCCTTATACCTGATAGCTATTTGGTACATTTATTTCATACAGAAAAATCTATCCGAACATAAATGCCTTAAGATTTACAACCTTTACTCTTTCTTGCTGCAAGAGTATGTTTCGTTTGTCATCGTAACTTTTCGAAAATATACATTTAAGTACAGTTGGCCCCTTTTGGCTGTACGTTTCTCGTCTCTCACATATTTGACGAACATTTCTGAATTTTCGGAAGGCAGTGGTAAGATCACCGCACGGCATTTTATGTTTGAAAGCGTGAAACGTCTTCAAATTAAATAGCATCATTTAAGAACTGATACATTTGCAGCATGAACCAAAAACATGTACGTCTCGGGTACTAAGCCCCCGTTAGTGATCCTCAATATAAACAATGCAATATGTTTGAAAGCTCGTCGATACGTCTCAAGATGCACATTTTTCTTATTGCATCTCTGTAATTTTATATTGCCGAACGTAAACGACATCCATGAGACAACCGTTCAACTAACTCGCCGCAAACTCTTAATATTTTCTTGTGTTTTTCATGCAACTGTCAACTGTCGAAATACAAGACATCGTCTATCTCTTCAACGCATTCGAAAATTTCTGTTACCATTTTTCTTGAAATTTCTAAAACGTGGGTCCTGTAGCATCATATCCAACCTATCCTGCTACGTATTTCGATACATGTTTGGACATCATAATTTTCATACTCTTTGGTCATATTACATTGTTTAGATTAAGGATCACTGACGAGGGATTAGTACCCGAAACGTGCATGTCTGGTCCATGCTGCAAATTTATTTGTTCTTAAATGATGCTATTAAACTTTAAGGCGTTTAACATTATAGCTATTTTATAATTGTATTATGACACATGTTTCCTTCTTTCGTAGCTTTTGGTCGAATGTTTTTTGGTTTCTGCACGAAACCGAACGATTTTGTGAGACAGTCAGTCAAAGAAACTGTACACTGTCGGACGTAATTATGGTGTAGAATTTATCCCGATTAAAATCTTAGAAAATAAAGGTACAATGGGAAAATAAAAACTTCAAACGTCTTCTGAGTAAAAGTTATTTCCAGGGGTAATTTAAATTCTGAAGGAATTTCGATTATCGCTTATTAAATCATCTGTCAGGTGAAATATGGATAATGTATACGTGAATATCTCGACTATCTAATGTTTTTTTTTTTTGGTTTGTTTCTTAATGTTTTGCTGTTGTGGGGGTCAATTTCGCCAATATGATTCTTCCTTCTTTCCGAGATAATTCATTGTTATTTGTATAATGGAAAACCTCACAGTGTTTGATTTCATACCAAGCACGACAACTATGAAACTATTTAACGTACCGTGTGGATAATCATTTCCTGTATCAGAATTACACTCACCATTAGTAAGCAGTCCAGACGTTTCAATATCTAAACAGGCGGACAGATTAATCAAATTTTCCTGTTCCCTTTGAACCAAGGACGCTATATTTTCGTGCATAGTTTGAAAATATATGAAACGTTCTTTAATTTCCTTTAGGCAAATTTGTCTCATCTCCTGGTTGCGTTTAAGAATAAGAAGCATATTTTTCTTCGCTTTCTCGTCATTTTCTTCAAGCAGGAATTGCAGCATCTTACGTACTACCAAAGTATCGCCGTATTCATCAGGGCTTGTTATGTGTTCTTCACGCGTGTCTCTTTCTCCTTCTGCACTTAGTGATTGAGTAGTTCTCTCTTGCTCTTGTTTCGAAGTTTTTCTCTCTTCTCTTCTCTGTCTTTTCGTTTCGAATACATTGTTTGTTTTGGGCTTTTTAGCTGTTTGCTCATTCTGAAATGAGGCGACCTTATCGAATAACTCGGTTTCTTTCCAATGTTCTGACTCTACATCTTGTTCCTTACTTCCGCAGTCTCCTTTCGTACTTTTGTCAAAATCATTGTCAGTCAAGTTCCATTCTTCAGCCTCTTCATTTAACATTCTTTTCGATGGTCGATTCAGTGGCAAAGAATTCCAAACTGCTGGATCATACTTCGATTTCCTTTGCTTATATTTTCTTTTTTCTTTATTCATTGAGGCACGATAATAAGCTATTATTTCAGCTTCATTTTCTGTTCTTCTTTTCTTTGGTTCCCTGTACAATTGGGCAGCGTCAAATGAGCTTTGTCTTTGTTTTCCTTTTTCTTCTCTTTTATCAATAGGATACTCCTTCTTTGCGACAGACTTTGCTCTTTTAGTCGCATTTTCGTTCATTATGTCTTTCACATAAGAACGTTACCTGTAATATTCGTGTATGTGGACGGCGTTTAAGAAATGAGGTAATTTCAAGTCCGCTCTGAAATATAATATATACAATCTGACATTAAATCCTCCTCAAAACGACAGTTGTTTGGATGTAGAAATTTGTCCTAGGTAAAATACTCATTACGCCATGTAAATGATATAATAAAAATGATTTAATGTAACATTTGTAACGTTAACGACATAACATATTTCTGATAAGAAATTTGCAAGCTTGTGTGAATTTTATATTCATCAATGTGAATATATCTAATATTCTTTTCTTCTTTTTATTCAGGTATCAAGCAAAGCAATTTCCCCAAAAAAAACCCATCCCCAACCATAGATAATAAGAAAGATGGCATGTCAGTTTTGATTTTTCATTACGTCACCTACCTTAACCATTGTTCAATACTTAGGCAACATTTTCGACCAAGTAAACTGATGATGTAATAACAATGGAAAACAACCGAAGAGTGTGTGAAAACATTTGTATCGTCTTGTTTAGAAGTATTTGCGATCTTCCGTATATAGAGAAGGGATTTCCTTACAGGGACATACATGTGTGAAATATATCAAAGGGTTTTCTAAGGGTATAATTCATGTGCTCCGCTGGAAGCATCACTGATGAAAATGTACTATTCGAAACTTACGTCTGGTACAGAAAAACTGGTTTGAAATTTTCTTCATGAAGGTATAGAGTTTGAACACTTCCGTATCTTCGATTTGAAATCCGTGAATTAAAGTACAACACAGAAATATATCATTAGGTACATAAATCAATTGTATAAGTTTGCAATTCGAAAATAAATGTATATTCGTCATGAATCTATTTTGTGTTCTCTGAGATTTTAGCTCACCTGAGCCAAAGGCTGAATCAAGCTTTGTCAAAGCGTTTTGTCCGTCTGTTCGTGCGTACACACAGCTTCACAGGATTTCCTGAAATTTTATAGGAAGCAGGTACTCAAGGTCGTCTACGAACTTTTTGTTTTTAATACCGATCGGTCAATCATTATGGCCACCTAGTACTCTGATTTGTTAAGTCGTTTCTATTCTCTCTGTGCAACGGCTGGATAGAATGTCACGATTCCTCACAGGTCGCAACTTTTCGCTATCAAGCTTGTGTAATTCGTTTCGATTTGTCAACATATATGGTCGCCGGGGACTAAAACTTTACTGAAACATTTCCTAATTCCTCCTATTCAACTACTGCATATAATTTCATGAAAACTTACAGGAAGCATCTACGCAAAGTCATGTACCAACGTTATTTTTTCGTACCAATCGGTCAACCAATATGGCCGCCAAGGGTTATAATTGGCCGACATATTTTTTGTTGTAACCGATGTACAGTATTTAAGGAAACTTTACAGGGAGCATGCGACTCTGCTGTTTAAGCCGTGGTCACAACCCGCTGTACGTGCAAGTAAGTGTTGTCTACGTGCGAAACCGTGGACACACTTGGGTATCAGTATGCGGTTGATGCGCAAGCAATATGTGTTCCGTACTGCCGAAGCACAGATTTGAGAGCACTGCAGACAAAACGTAACAGTTTAAGAGTAAGCAGAGCTTTCGATATGTTCGGTCTGTATTCGGTCATGGGATTCATCAAGAGGTACGACACGCACGTTGCAAGTACTTTGCAGGAACGTACAACGCACTATTCACGCAAGGAAATGAGGACCTGGTGCTTGACTGTGACATCTTTATATTTACCTGGAAGACGTTGAAGAAAGAACGTTGTGAACAAGTTGACTGCACGCAAGTTGTCAGTTGCCAGATTGCCGTGTTTGCAATTTGCGTTGACGCTCTCTTATCGTACTCTTACCACTTCCTTTCGTTTACAGAAAAACGTAGCACACATAGCTCCTTGAAACACGCATGTCTTAAGGGCAGGCATGATGGAATGCGACCAGGGTTGAAGGGAATACGTATTTGCATTGATAGTTGTCTAAAAAGAAGAGCTTTTGACTATTTCAAATAATATTCAGAATACACATGTACATAATCATGGTATTAATTGTTCGACGGCAGGTTCGGCTATCCAACAAGGGACGATTACTCCTCCCGGGCACCTGGTCCCACCTCTAGTTTGCTAGGGGTCCGTCGACGCTCACGTTGGTGCTCTGTTGTGAGTGCTGTTGAGATAATCGTCAGGATCTTCTTAAACTCATTTGTTGTCTTCAAAGTTTTGAGTTGTGTTGTCAAACAATAGAAATGAGATACGGGAGTAAAGGAAAAAGCAATAATCGAAGATAATAAGTACATTTGTAAAGATAGAGTAATTTCACTGCCCAGGATTCCCTGTTTACATACTGGTCAGTGTTAGTTCATTCGACTAAGCACTGCCTAACTGAAACGCTAGCTTCTAATATTCGGCACTTACAGATTGATAAATGTACCTTCTTTTTCTGAAGAGGGGATGGGGATTAAGATATTGAAAAACGTGTGTATGAATGAGACTAACTTCCGCACCCGTGTCGATTAGGGATCGATAATTCTTTATCCTATTTTAATGAGACAATACTTTGGACCGCTGGGCAAATTTGATATTAAAAGTTTCATCCGATGTTTGAGTATTTTGAAATGTTCGATTACATTTCCAAGTTCTCACTAACGAGGATTCCTTTGCTTTGTGATGTCACATTAAGATATTTCTGCATTTTAAAAGAATTATTATATTGGGGTGTCTTTATGAAAGGAAGACATAAATTAAAATATGAAGGACAAATGTATGTCAAAATGGAGATATGAATATTTGAATTATGAATATTTGAATAACTATTCAGTCATGCGGCCACACTTAAATTCTTTCTTGAAGCACTTGGTGCATTCCAATTTAAGTATGTTCCCTAAACATACGGTACTTTATCGACTGTTAGCGAGCCTTTGACAAAATATGGCGAAATTCATGAATGTGCACCTTAAAACAATTCTTGCCCTTCAATATGAACATGATGGATTTATAACATCATCGTATTTTAGAATTGCGAATTTAATGAGGCAATTATATCTCTGTAACACTTAGAAGATCAAAATGAGGACATAGTGGAAATAGGCATTTCAGAAGCACTTTAGAAATTGGAAATTTTTTCGCAAATTTGTAAATCACAGTTTATGATAATGAAATAATGTTTATGTATACGATAAGCAAGTAACACGATTTGAAATTCTACTTTCATTTCTTTAAGATACGCAATGCACAGAAGGTAATTACGTACAGGTACACTTGTACAACGACGGTCAGTGTCATGAGCGAGATTGCTTTTACTTATAGCTCGAGAAACATTTCTGTTTTTATTGACCAGTTCTTAAGGTAGTAGATCTATAATTGCCTATTTCCGCTCAAAATTACGCTTTTTGCCGATTACTAATGATAAGCTAATGGTATATTGGCATTCGGCAACGATCGCTAACCCTTTGATGTGCCGACAAACTCAGCTATAATATGTAAATAAAAAGTGCAAGACTCCAATATACCGCTCAGAAATACATTGAAAATGTACACACAATTAAATTTTTTTGTCACTTAAGTTTTTTTGCTACTAACGTT
The DNA here is from genome assembly GCA_028142955.1 of Pinctada fucata. Lineage (NCBI taxonomy): Eukaryota > Metazoa > Mollusca > Bivalvia > Pterioida > Pteriidae > Pinctada > Pinctada fucata. The sequence continues at coordinate 16,567,788 of AP027115.1, read as the reverse complement.
TTAGTTTTAAGCCCGAATTTGTTGAAATAAATTTCATAATGTATGCCTTTCTACTCGATACAGTGGCATAGGCGATTTATAGGACATGTATCTAGTCTGCAGGGAACCGTTTATCCCATAGGACCTATATCGAAGAGAATGGCTTTTCGCTGGTAGAAGTTTGATTTCAAATGTGTATTCTTTGTGATAAAACCTTTCCATTGATACCAACATAGTTGACCTCGTGACCTTGAACTTCGACCCACTTTTCAAAAACTGTAACACTAGGCATAACCTCTGAATGGTAAGTGATAGTGCTTTCATATCTTAAATGTGTTCTCCTTGTGACAAGACCTTTTTATTCATACCATTTTTGTTAACATTTGTCTTTGACCTTTGACCTTTTAAAAAACTTTAACACTAGGCATAACGTTCGAATGATCAATGAAAGAGTATTCATTTTTCATAAATACCATAATCTTTGACCTTGGCTTTGACCTTTGACCGACTTTAAAGGCATTGGATACAATGTTTGAATGGTGAGTGATAAAACTGTCATATTTCACATGTGTATTCCTTGTGACAAGACCTTTCCATTGATACCAAAAGCTATGACCTCTTGACCTTGACCCTGCTTTTCAAAATCTTTAACACTGGGCATAATTTGAGTGGTAAGTGAATGGTAAGGGCTTAGACATTTCACACTGGGCATAATTTGAGTGGTAAGTGAATGGTAAGGGCTTAGACATTTCACATGCATGTGTATTCCTTTTCAAAAGAGTTTCAATTGATACTAACATTTTGAAATCTTGACGTGACCCTTACATCGATCTTTCACCTACTTAACACTAAATTGTGTTTTTACATGTACTGACAAAGATGCCATCCGGGGCATTCGTGCTACACAAACATATGTTTTATTTTACTTTGTTTTCTTCAAAAATCAAGAGATTTTGCTAATATATTTCTTTTTCATATCATTCAATAATCAATGACAAATATGGACAATGACCATATCCAAATACACAGTATAAAATCGATAATTCAGAAAATCACAAACCGAAGACATACAAAATCAGGATAAAACAGGATCGAAAGCAAACAAACAAAAATCTTCACCACGTGAAAAGAAGCAACTCCCAATTAAGAGTGCTACCAGGTGTGCAGGAAGAGTCAGCATCTCCTGCGTGCATACAACACCCGTCGCTTCGATTCGGCGGAAATATCACAACTCACGTATTGACCACTTTCTCCCTTAATCTTAGACGCATTTTAGCTTTAATGCAGTCTAAGAAAGGAGGTGATGTTCAACAACACTCGGTTGCAGCATCCAAAGCAAAACTCCAAAACATCCACTGCAAAAACACATAGCAACCACCCACAGACAGAGACGCAAAACAAAAAAGACAAGGAACACCAGCTCATACTATCAAAATCCAAAATATCAGTACATCTAGCATACCGGATGAGCTGGGAAATGTTAATACTGTAAACCGGTTTATCTAGGAGCATCACCTTCATGCCAGGAAAAATTAACTATGCTGGATCTAAAATCAGCTCGTTTGTTATACACACTAATAAGTACGAACTATTTCGATATTTAGGTAAGAAGTTGTGTTTGTCTTGTTGTTCGACGCTTTGGCGGACATTAAAACCGGTTCGTGCGTTTGGCCCTCCGTCCGTCTGTCCGTCAGTCATAAAAAAAACTTTAACCTGGTCAAAAATTTACGAATGGAAAGTGATATGGTTTTCATATTTCACATGACAATGAATTTCAAAATTTGACCATGTGACCTTGACCTTGGAGTTTGACACACTATAATTCAAAAACTAACCTTTACCATAACTTTTGAATAGTGATTGAGTAGGGTTTTCACTTTATCATTTTATACCTTTTAATGGATACCAAAAATGTTTACCTTGTGACCTTGATCTTGGAGTTTGACCTACTTTTTAAAAACGTTAACCTTGACCATAACATTTGAATGGTTAGTTATTATGCTTTCATATTTCACATGAGTACATGTATTCCTTCTGACAACATCTTGCCGTTGATAACAACATATTTGACCTCATGACCTTGACCCTTGACGGTTGACCCCCATTTAAAAACTTCAACCACGACCATAACTTTTGGATGTTAAATGATAGGATTTTCATATTTTACATGTGCATTCCTTTTCACAAGATCTTTCCATTGGTAACAAAAGTTTGGACCTTTTGACCTTTTCTTGGAGTTTTGATATTTAAACATTTGATAGAACATGAGATATACTATGATCACTTAAGAATAAGGAAGGAGTGGAGAGTAAGCATTTCATTAAAGACAAACACCCAAAAGTGGAGGACCACAATTCCTTGAATTTGATTTTTAGAGTAAATTCTTGTGGATAAATAGCATTTTTATACTTTTCAAAAACAGTGTTGTCGATATTAAGACTATCATCCAGGTACATATACATGTACCTAGAAGTACCAATAAAACATTTCAAATCATCGTATTGTATTTGCTGTTGAAGATTTTAGATAAATTCTTTTTCATATCTGTATAAAAATGAAACTGTAACAAGAGGAGCACAATTAGTACCCATTGAGATCCCTACAACTTGCTAGTGGAGATTCTCTCCAAATCTTACAAATAGTGTCCGAGAGGAAGGACAATGCAATACACAGGTCACTACGGGAAAACATCCTTTGATTCAGAGGTACAAATATAAGATTTCTACTCTCCATTTTATGAGTTTAGACAGTCGATCATTACTTTTGTCGTGAGGAAGCGTGGTGTACGTACAAGAATTGTCGTATGAAGAAATCGTATTGGCTGGACAATTTCTTGATTTTATATTGTCAATTACATCCGCTGAATTTTAAATAGACCAAAAGAAGTTTACATTATTCCTGTTAAGAACAGTTTCATAATATTTTACAGTATTGTGAGTGCTGACATGAGATTTCTAGACTAAATTGTTGTGGGGCAGTTGCTTGAGTAGCAATGTATCGTATCGTATCGTATCGTATCGTATATAATATGTAAGGAGACTTGTGCAGTTTTGGAACTAAGTATATTGTAGGTGGATCCAATTTATAAATAGAATGAAGAAATTTCACTGTTATGTTTGCTCAAAATTTAAGGAACACTTTCATTGCTTTTGATATCAGTATTTGTAGATGAAATGACAAATATGGATAATGACAATATCCCTGTATACAGAACAAAATCGATAATTCAGAAAATCAGAAACCGCAGGCATACAAAATCAGGATAAAACAGGAATTAAAGCAAACAAACAAAAACCTCCATCAGATGAAAAGAAGCGAACTCCCCATATGGGAGTGAGACCAGGTGCCCAGGAAGAGTAAGCATCTCCTGCTTGAATGCAACACCCGCCGCTTCAATTCGGTAGAACTGTCACATCCGGTTACTTCCATTTCGGAAGACATAGAGTACAATGTTTTGTTGGATGGTTCAAATGGTCTATGACAGACTGGAAGGTAGGACATCTTGAGTATGACGAGTTCCCCATATCGACCGTAGAACTTCCTCACTGACGATGTTAGACGGTCACATACATATCCCTGACTGAGAAGCTTATCTGAAAGACGCCTAGCTCTCAGAACAAAATCCGTATATTTGGTACTTTCTCTGGCATAGCGTATCAGCTAAGATATGAGCAGGCCATAAGCTGGCGATGAAGGGATGTTGCTACTCAGAAGAGGAAAGTTTGTAATGCTGAAATTGAAGTCGTCACGTTTGTCATAGAGTGAGGTGTTCATGTGACCATCAGTGTCGTAGGACAACATTATGTCCAAATAGGATGCTGAATTATTTGTCTCTGTAGTTTCTTTGACGTCAAACTCTGAATGATAGATACTGCTCAGGCTGATGGACAACACATCGTCTATGTATCTGTAAGTGAATTTAAAGTCTAAAGCTAACTTATCTTTTCCCATCAGAGACCAAAGATTGAATGAATTCAGCTTCGTACGAGTAAAGGAAAATGTCGGCAAGGAGTAGGGCACAATTGGTCCCCATTGGAATTCCGACAATTTGCTGGAAGACCTTTCCTCCAAACACCACAAAAATGTTGTCAATCAGAAAGTTTAACATCTGAAAAATATCTGGTTCCGTGTACTTATTTTCAGAATCGGACTTTCTTTTACAAAGAAGGTTTTGTGAAAGTTAACAACAATAAATTTGTATTTGCGATTGCCGTTCTTAGGCAGGGTCCATTTGATATTCTGGGGGGGGGGGGGGGAGGGGGGGTTGGGTTTTTTTTCGAAAAAAAATAATTTTGCTCTGAATTTTGATGAAAAAAATAGATTTGCTTATGGTATGACAGAAAAAAATAATCTTGCTCTTACAAGTAATCTGAATTTGAAGAATAACCATAAAATTTGCTTAAAATTCCCGAAAATTTTTCTGCTTGCTTCGCTCGCCGCAGTTTTAACTTTCTATAAAAAAAATTTCGCTCGCTTCACTCGCCTTAGTTTTCTTTTGTAATGGCAAGTTCATATTTGAAAATATCAAAAGAATGCATGTGACTTAAGCAATTAAAATGCTTAAATACATTATCAATATAATTTATACTATTAAATTAATAGTTACATGTATCACCATAGTGTCTAATTTTATATACCGGTACAAGCTTGGAAGGAGAATTTAAATAAGTTTTTAACTAGTTTCCATTTCTACATGTTAAAACTTGCATAACACCCTCTTACATGTTACATGACCTTATATACATTTTGTTTACTGAAAATTATATATTGCATATTGTAAAAATCTTTCATCTCTTTCAGTTTAGAAGTGAATACAAGTATAACAGAAAAATAAAGTAATGTTTGGAGTAATTTAAGTAAAAATAAAGAATTTCTATTGAAAAAACAAAAACATTCTTAATATTCACATCAATTGTTATAAAAAAAAAATTTCCTTGCTCCAACTTTGCAAGAAAAAAATAATTTTGCTCCGGTCTGGGGCGAAAAAAATAATCTTGCTCCGACAAAAAACCCAAGCCCCCCCCCCCCCCCCCAGAATATCAAATGGACCGTGCTTTACTTGTAAACGCATTAATGATATTTTTTGCGAGTCTTTCTTTCAATTTCGAATGTGGGATTGTAGTGTAAAGTGTCAAAAAATCAAAGGCTTTGATCGAATGGACTCTACTAAAATGAGTGGATTTCAGATGTTCTAAAAGTTTCTTCGAATTCTTTAAAATCCACATCTGGTTTATACCACTGCGAGAATATACTGTCGAACAATATTTTTGAAGCCCAGATTTGATTTCAGATAAAACTTTGGCGAGTAAGATCGATACAGATTTGATAGAACATTTTGAGGGACCCAAATTATGCAGTGACGTTTTTAAATGATTATGATGTTGTTGGCTGTTTTTCTGCAGGCGCGAAGCCATATTTTTCATATATATTTTGTTATATTTGAAATATCTATGTGACAGTTCTACCGAATTGAAGCGGCGGGTGTTGCATGCAAGCAGGAGATGCTTACTCTTCCTGAGCATCTGGTCTCACTCCCATATCGGGAATTCGCTTCTTTTCATATGGTGGAGGTTTTTGTTTGTTTGCTTTGGTTCCTGTTTTATCCTGATTTTGTATGCCTTCGGTTTCTGATTTTCTGAATTATCGATTTTGTGCTGTATACAGGGATATGGTCATTATCCATATTTGTCATTTCAAATTTAGAACTTGGATTTTAAAAGTTATCTATTTTGAATATCAGTAATATCCTAAATGAGGTTTTCCAGTTATTCAGAGCATGCAATTCGAATTCTTCCGATTTAAACAATTGTTTGGTACTTCCTATGTCACTTTGCAATTTAAATTTGATAAAATCTATCTTGGAAGGGATTCTATATCTAGATTCTTTTTTGAGAGGACCATGGACCTTCCATTCTTGAATAATTGAAAAGTCCCCTATAACAATATGACCAGTGGTTTATATAGATATTCAGACGTTGAACATTCTAAAGGAAGGATGGGATCTCCAACAACACCCGGTTGCAGCACCAACAGCAAAATCCCAAAACACTCAATGAACAAAGATAGAGCAGACATACACAGAAAGTGACGCAAAAGGTACAAGGAACACCAAATCACAAGATGGCCATGCAAATAGACAGCATTATGCAGGGGCAAAAAGAAACACGCAGATGGATATGTAAATGGATATAAAAAAAGAAGGCCTACAAAATACAGGTCCTGCCTTGCTGGCTGTAGCGAGCTCATGCATGTTATCGACCACCGAGGAATCCGACTGAGGTTCAGGGAATAAAGGTGGTGGGGGCCCTGTCCTCTCAAAGGAGGCTTGGACAGAGTCTGTCATGGAGTCCTGTTGTCACAGGCAGTGTCAGTGCAATTCTTAAGAATGAGCTGTTACAACGCTGCAAATTGTTCCAGTATCAAGAAGAACTACCTCAAGAAGCAGGACAAGATTCAAGTAATTTAGGCTCTGATGTAACTTTGTTGTAGTTAAAAATGAAACTTCGAATGGATTTCTTATACTTGTAACAAATAAGAGGAGGTTCTAAATTGGTTCCAAGACATAGGAATATCATACATGTAGCTTACCGAAATAATTTATTATACAGAATGTACAGTGTAAGCATAGTTCTTTCAAAGTTGAAAGATATATATTTTATATTTGTAATAGTTGAAAAAAAAAATTATTTCTAGTCCATTAATTATGTGTTTATTTCCTCGAAAATAAAGAAATCAATTTAATCATAATCAGCATAATGGAAATATGTTATTAGAAATATCACACGACCTGTAGCACCCTAACGCTATAATAACTAATTATACAGTCATGCACTTAGGCAATCATGTCATTTTTTATGTTTCGACCTGGTTTTAACTGAACTCTTTAATGAATTATTTCAGATATGCCATGTATTACATCTTTAATCATAATGAAAATGGCACGAGAAAAGGACGGACTCATCGTTTTTGCAAAACATCATAATAAAATTCTAGCTTTTAAGGTTATTTATATTCATCAACATATACATTCATCGTTAAGATGTTAAAGGTCCTGCAATGGTTAAGGCAATTTGGATCCTTCATTGAAAAGGAAATGTAATCTAAAGGTTTGAAATTAGGTCAACATATGTGGTTTCACTTGCACAAAGGATTACTATTGAGGATCACTGACGAGGGTTAAATACCCGAAACGTGCACGTCTGGTCCATACTGTAAATTTATCTGCTTTAAGATGAAGCTAATGGATTTGAAGACGTTAACATAATAATAATACGATATATGAAATGAGATAAAGAAGATCCTGACGACAAGTGATTTTGAAAGTGATTAATGAAGACAAAAAAAAAAAACAACAACAAACAAACAAAACAAAGAAAGAAACAAGAAATGCAAGTGAATGCGAAATATTCCAATTAAATGGAAGAAAATGATGATATGAGGAAAGTCGTTTTTAACATGAAAAATGAAATATATATGTTCTATAGTTACATGTATTATCTAATGCAACATATGCGCATTTAAAAAATTAATGACTAATCAGTGATGTTTGACGCCAAAAGAGAGGAAATCATATTATTTCTGTTTTTCTTTCGAAACAAAAGTACATATCTATAATATAATGACCATAGGCAAAAGCCTATAGGAGAGGGCATTATTATAAGTATTTCAATCTTCAGGAATGCTTATTTTCCTGCAATTGAAAAAAAGAAAGGTTGCCCATACCATTATTTTGTCAGTTCACTTTATCGCTGACCCCCACCACCTACATTCCTCGTCATGGACTACCTAATGTGATGCCATACTATGTATTAGGTATCAAAAGATTCAGAAAGATTAAGCATTTTAATTCATAGACTATGTAAGAGCAAAATTCATTGTAACCACAATACTTATGCTAAAATGACATCAAAATGGGGATAATTTCATGCAAAAAGTACCATATTTGGCCAATGTTTAGGGCACAATTTCACTAAGGTGCTTGATTTTTCTAATACATTTCAATCAACAGTCTGAAAGATACATTATATTCTTACTCTAAATCATGAGGAAAAGTAAGGAGGTCCTTATGGCCCCTTCGGCCGAAACCTCTGTCGGACCAATTTGTATGTAAGACGCAGTGACCAAAGTAAGTTAAAGAAGATCCTGACGAGAATCTCAACAGCACTCACAATAGAGCACAAAATTAAGCATTGACGGACCCGTAGCAAGCTAGAGGTGGGATCAGGTTCCCGGGAGGAGTAAGCATCCCCTGTTGGCTAGCCGCACCCGCCGTCGATGTTTCAGCACGAAAATGAAAACAATATATAGAATAACAAACAGATGAAAACGTATATGATACCACATCCATAAGGCCTACAAACTGTCCGTGCTCTACGGACTAGAGCGATCTGATGCATACTATAATTTGAGATTAATCCTAACAACTTTGGGAGATGACAAGTGTTCAGGATTCTTTCTTTTCTAATGAGATTTGGACAGAGCCGGTCATGAATTGCCGCTGCCACAGTCAGTAAGAAGTATCCAATATGGACTCCCGCCCGAGCTTTCCTCAAGAGTTTTGTTTGTAAATAATAAATTGCCACAGAATAAATTTGGGTCCCTGTACAGTGCAAAACGAAACAAAAACTAAAACAGAAAGTATCGAAAGGAAACTAAACAAGTCTTTCCGCTTCCAGTAGGTTCTAGCTGCTTTTATTCATGACTTGTGATGTTTCGTTCAAGATTCCATGGTCCAACTACTCTGGTTACAGATAAACTAATGAAAATACATTACATTACCTAACATTCAAATATGGATGCTGAGTGTTCGCGTCTTTCTAATGGCATTTCTTAAAATTTTTCCAAGCGATTGTATGCTTCAACTGTAATGAAGAGAGCCATTTTGCTACCGAATGTCATCAGCCACCAAAGAAGCAGAACGACATTTGCTACAAGTGACACTGGGCCATAGACTGTCCTGTACAACGGGAATACAACACGTATTCAAACAACTATGGATCTAACAACTATGGACCCAACTACAGACCAAACAGCCCCAGGCCCATCTATGGAGCGAACAGTGGACGCCCACCTATGCCCAAACAGAATATAAGACCACAGTACAGTGTATATACTTTTTTTCTGAATTATGTACAATGTTCAATAAAATGTATAATCTTTCAATTTGTCTCCTTTAATTCTTTTATCTATATGTACATGTAGTTGTAGGAGAATTTCTCTTCCACGAATAGATGATTACAAGAACATTCAAGCTATAAATATGGAATTGAGAAAAACTACACACCTCAAAATAGAATTGGGAATTCCCCTATCTATAATAGTTTTGAAAAATGCCCCAAGAATTTTACCATTCTATGAATAAACCCGGAATCCCTTCCCTTCTAAAAATACAACCTACCCAGCGGGGATCTTTGCACTACTAATATGAGACATTGATAGAATTATTCCAAGAAACAGTTCGAAAATGCATTTTTTGCCGAAGTCTGAAAAGACGTCTAAAACGCGTCGAAAATTTGACTTCGGAAGCAAAAAAAAAAAAAAAAAAAAAAAAAAAATATTCAAAGACAAACAGTTCAGAAATTTGCATTGTTGACAAAATCCAAAAAGATGTCAAAAACGCATCAAATATTTGACTTTGGAATGTAACCAAAAACAACATAACCTCATCTGACATCCTTCTTGAACATCCTGATGATTTCGGTTTGTCGACATTAGACCGAGAACAGGCCAAAATTTTATTCTTAAATACCAACACAAGAATAAAATTTTGGCCTGTTCTCGGTCTATGTCGACATATGCTTCGGTTCTTAAAAAATAAATTGTAAAAGGGGTGTACTCCAGTGACCTGCTTTTGGCTGTGGGGGTGTCACCTGTAGTTGGATCCGGATGAAATGCAACAACAATTTAAGGGGATCATCACTTCTTCATTCCCTCTATTCCTACAATGGTTATAGGGAAGGAAACATTACGACGGAAGACGGACGAAAGACGCCGGACGGTGCGCTTTGACAATAGTTCGCTTGAGCATCGCTTGGGTGAGCTAAGAACAGAATACATTCGCCATGAAGCAGAGACTAATAGTCAATGAAGATGAGACCGCGTACCCAGGGAAAGTAACCATCTTTAACTTGATTGCAACATTCGTCACTTTTGAAAAAAACTGTACTTTTTCTTAAACATCAGCAATGCCACAAAAAAGGACATTTTATTATATAAAAAACGTTACGTGGTCAAAATGACGAAATGTTATCTTAACCGAAAGTTTAAACATTAATATAATGTATTAGTATTTAGTAAAGTGTATCTGCAAATTCTAAGGTTTATTGAACCAATGACAAATTCAAAAGGCTGCTCTATGACAATCTATGACTAGTCATATTTGGCAAAAGTTATATAGCACATAAATTTTAACATTTAGTAATAATGACTTGAAGAAAATATACGTAAAAACTGGGGGGGGGGGGGGGGGGGATTAAGCACTTTTGGCAAGGTATTTATCCTTCTTACCCGCTCTATATCCGCTTTACCATCAAATAGATACAAAAGAAGAACGATAACTCCAAAATTTTTTTTTGCTCTCTCTTTTTTTTTACCCTACCCACTGGGTTTTTATTTCTAGATCAGCGGAGGGGCCATGACTGACATCACTTATCAATATATATTTCGTTTTACTTGACCAGCATTGGCAAGACATAGTATCTTCACTGAAATTTTGTGCATCCTCAATCTGAAATAAAACGAATGTTTTGACCGTTTATAACATATAATAGACCATATTAGATTAACATTATGCCGTACGTTGTTTGTTTTCGGTCGTTTAGAAGTCCTTGAATCCATAATGTACTTTTCAAATAACTTGACTTTACAAATCAAAGATCAATAACTCCATGTTGTTTGCCAATTTCCAAAATCACAATCCCTCTACAAACAATTCTTCAACAATATTTCGTCTTAAAGATAACAAACTATTCATTTACGTTTATCTAAAGACTATATAAAGGATAACACAGTCCTATACAGATAAGAAATGGTGTGTATAGCCATTATATTACATCGTCAAATCCCAAATCCTCAGACCAAGTATAAAAGTAGACGATTTAAATACACAAGATTTCACGGACGATTTGGCGCGCTATTTGCGACCCCGAGTATTGATATTCAATATAAATACAGGGCAGGATAAATATGTAGTAATAATGGTACATAAAAGGGCATGTATCGGCTTAAGTTACGGTGTGTATTTATCGATTTTGGTGTATGTTTGTTGAGTTTATACCGGTAGGGGTGAGGGAGTTGGGAAACAGGGAGCGAAAGCATGCGAAAGCGGTAAGTAAGTAACTTACGCACACTGCACGTTCGTTCAGTCTGCATACATGTATGTTTGAAAAGTTTTCTTAACGGAAAAAAATTCTTAATATGTTCAAGGATTCCTTTGCATCGGCAATGGTGAGGTAGTGGGTAAACAGCAAGCGTATGCATGTGGGAGCGGTAAGTTACGCATATCGTACATGTACGTACGTTTTAAGGCGAACATGTACTTTAAGGGTGCATACGTTTTTATAAGTTTTATTGTAAACGCAGCAATACCAGATAAGTAATTAGTGATTGGAAGCTCGGACTGAACTTTAAGGGTTATGTACTCTTACTAGATAACCTTTACAGTTAAAATATAATTGTAAAGGTGAATTTAAAATCGATTTAAAGTTTCCATCAATTTCGTTGTTTCGAATATTGATATATATATAACAGGTAAACTTATAAAGCTTTCATGATTTGAAAGACAGAATTCGCTTGCATGTTCTGATCTAGATTTTTTTTCCGAAGGAAGGTGGTTCTAACCCATCACGGGGAGGGATGTTGCCCATGATTTCAGGTAAGGAATTGTTTCTGATTCCCTGACACCCCCCCCCCTTTCCCACACTCCTCCCTTATTTTCCCTGCATGACATGTACCCAAAAAGGCCATTCTTCATTGTGTAATCTATTGGCACATTGGAGGAGGCCACAGCAATGCTTTGGGATGTTATAGATCTAGAATCCATGATCATGATGCTTGCCCAATCGCATATAGGGACATGATCATATTCTGTAATAAAATCAATGCTTATGATATGATTTAAGGGTTTTTTATATTGACATTTTCCAATAAAGTAAAGGTTTAGGTGTCAAGATAATTTACCTGGATTAATTATTTCTAAATTATCATGCAGAGAAATTCAATATAAACTATGGATTTTATATTCCCAGTATAGTTTATTGTATCATTCGATGCACAGTGAATGACCGTCTAATGTCAGAGCCGACTGCACACTGGTTTTCCTTTGTTTAACCACATTTTCAGGAATATCAATGGAAAATTTACGGTAATTCTTCAAATTTAGATGACACGTAAGAACATGATGAATTTTTTTCTGACACACCATGAGCAAATTAATTTTTTTTTTCATCAAAATTCAGAGCAAAAAATTATTTTTTTCGGAAAAAGCCCCTCCCCCCCCCCCCCCTTCCCCGAATATTAAATGGACCGTTCCTTGTGTGATTTCAAACGTTCGATCAATTTTATTTCTACAAAAAGAGACTACTCGGATATTGATACCATTAAATATGCTTCTTTTTTTCTTAAATCATCTGTACAAAATGCAAGTCATCCTTTAATAGGTTCGAAGTCAACTGGGACAGGGACGGACGGAGGGGGAGAGCGGCTGGAGGGAACTGTGGACTCTTCTTAAATACCTATAAAATATAAAAATACATGATAACCGTACTTCAAAAGTACACAATCTGAAGAATTCTAAGTGACTTTTGCCTCGGTCTCATATATCATTCATTGTCAAGTATTTATATGAAAAATACTTATTTCTCGTAAAGTACCCGAATGTGTCGATGTTATCTATCTGACATGCAATATATGTGCTTTCTTTATTGGAAAATCAATAAAAAACTGACTTTTGCTGATAATATGTTGTTATTATCTCATGGATCCTTTGGTGGATTCAGAAAAGTTTAAGTGGAAAGGGATTTCATTAATCCGGTGTTTTTTTTTTTAAAGAAGGTCTTTTACAGAATAAATAAGATTTTTAGAGAATAAATATTAAGATTTTATTAAAATGTCTTGCCCTCTTTAGCGTAGGGTCAGCTGAGAAGCCATGAGGCAATTTCTGATTGAATTATCACCACTAGCCTGATTCAGATATACCATTAGAGCACAAGTGTATGACGCGAACTGCGAAACGTTTCTAAATGATTGTAAAGTGTGTATCAGAAAAGGATTCCATTGAATATTGAAAAAGAAATATGAATTTGTCTAAATACGTATATTATCCCTTATCGTTTTATGGTCACACTATATTTATGGAGTCCCTGTCTAACACCTCTGCAATAGTCAAGATGCTAGAATTTCATATCTTGAACATTTTTTAAAGTAATAGTGAAAGAGAGCAAACTGTAGAAAGGAAAGAAATACATCAAGTTACTCCGTTCCCACTTGCTGCCTTTTTACAATATGCGTTCAAGAACATTTACTGAAAATGTACGTCGCTTGTTATTTACACATGACTTATTGTACTTTTGATTTGTAGGGAAACATGAGTGAGGCAGCACTGGAATCCCTTCGAAATGACCTGAACATCGTTGGATCGTTTCATCATAAATCTGACCAAGCAATTTTAAGCATTATAACAGCCAATGACGGCACAGCGTGGATAGGTTCTGCGGACAATTCATTGCAGCGTGTTGACCAATCAGGAACCGTGTTACAAAGTTTAACATTAAATCATCCTGCCGTATTTTCCTCCATTACTGAGGAAGGCGACCTTATTGTGAGTCATGGATTATCACAACATACGAAATTGACTCGAATTACACCGGAAGGTGACAAGAATGATTTCTATGACCTTGCCCCTTGTGAAGCGATTTACGATGTCAAGGTCACATCTGAAAACGAGGTCCTCGTATGCAAAGAAACATCATTTTTCGATAACATTGGAAAATTAGTCAGAATATCCATGGATGGAGTGAAAAATTTGGAAGTAGGAAGAGATGTGCTGAAAAACTGTCCGACACGAGTCACAGAAATGCCGGACGGAAATTACTGCACAAAGGTCAAGGACAGACTTCTTTTTGTGACACCTGAAGGAAAACTTATTCGCCAAACTGAACCTAGTAACGAACTATCCAATGTATGCACGATAGTGTGTGACCAGTTCGGTTTCATTATTGGAGGGACGGTCATTTCGGACACAGATAGACAGTTTATATACCTTTTCAATGACCATGGTCAATGCTTGAGAAAATACTCTTTACCAGACAGTGCTAGACTTTATGTGACGACCATAGATAATAATGGAGTATTTTGGATCGGGAAGGACAATGGTCAAGTGACTTTGGCCAAGTATATAAAATAACAATTTTAGTCATTTAGTCATTAAATAAATGTATCTATTACTGTATTACAAAGTATGATTAAATTAACACTCACATTTAATTATGTGTTAAATCTATTTAAATGAATTATATTTAAAATATTTTTGCACATCTTAGTAGTACTACCAGTACACAGCAAATTCATTCAATCAAAACTCTCATTTGTATGGCACCCATCGTCCTTCGGGTCCCCTCCTTCTTCTTCTTCAAAATAAAACCCCGATGAAAATAAAAACAAAATTGATCTAGAAAGGAAATAAATCCCTTTTGAAAATTGACCTAAGGTACAATGTATACATTTAATGCGATAGGATCATTCCTTCATTATCAATTATGAATCAATCATGATATTATAAGAGAATATGCAGAGGCCGCAGTACTAAAGGTGATCTCCAACAGGACTGCTGCAGCACCTTCAACAAAACAACGAATTCACGTTGGGTAATATCACAACGCAGAACAATTGATTTTTCTATATTTTTGCGCAAAGAAGATAATTTATGCGCAAAAATAATAATTTATTACAAAAAGAGAAATGTGATGCAGTATTATAACGTCCTAGCTATGAGTTGCATCTAAAATAAGGTGGATATTAACTTTTATTAAATGATCAAGAATTATTGCCGACTTTGCTTATTTCTGATTGGTGGAGACGCTGTTTGATAGAGTGTACCTCAGAGTGAGTTGACCGCTGACGCTCCAAAGCGGTCTATTCGGGATTAGCGCTTGCGGGAATAGCGCGTGCGTTGATTTTTTTGACTTCGCGTATCATTACAATGCAAATGTTAATAAAATCCTGATAAACAAAAATTGAGTATAACATATACGTCTACTTGGAGTCGAAAAAAAATTTAAATGGCAATATCGAGCATCTCCGCAGCAACTCTGTCTGCGAGGGGACGAAAGTTTTTGAAAGCATAGTAGTACATTCTCATTCTTTGATTGAGCATACTTTCTCAATAAGATATGTGTATACGCGTTACCATAAGGGCGAGCTTCGCTCGCTATTACCTCTCTTACTTTGAATATAACTCGTAGCTAAGGTATCCTTACACTGCATCACATTCCCTATTTTGTGAAAAAATAATTTGTATTATACGAAATTTTAGATAAACCGAATTTTCTGCGTTGCGAGATTACTCACCGTGAAAATGTGTTACATGTAAAACACAGAGGGAGCACACACAACAAGAGACACGTAAACACGGAGAGAGCGCACACAACAAGAGACACGTAGAACACGGGGGGAGCGCAAACAACAACAGACACGTTAACAAGGGGGGAGCGCACACAACAAGAGACACGTTAACAAGGAGGGGCGCACACAACAAGAGACACGTAGAACACGGAGAGAGCACACACAACAAGAGACACGTAAACACGGAGAGAGCGCACACAACAAGAGACACGTAAACACGGAGGGGGCGCACACAACAAGAGACACGTAAACACAGAGGAGCGCTCACAACAAGAGACACGTAAACATGGAGGGGGCGCACACAACAAGAGACACGTAAACACGGAGAGAGCGCAAACAACAAAAGACACGTAGAACACGGAGGGGGCGCACACAACAAGAGACACGTAAACACAGAGGAGCGCTCACAACAAGAGACACGTAAACACGGAGGGAGCGCACACAACAAGAGACACGTAAACACGGAGAGAGCACACACAACAAGAGACACGTAAACACAGAGGAGCGCTCACAACAAGAGACACGTAAACACGGAGGGGGCGCACACAACAAGAGACACATAAACACGGAGAGAGCACACACAACAAGAGACACGTAAACACGGAGGGGGCGCACACAACAAGAGACACGTTAACACGGAGGGGGCGCACACAACAAGAGACACGTTAACACGGAGAGAGCACACACAACAAGAGACACGTTAACAAGGAGGGGGCGCACACAACAAGAGACACGTAGAACACGGAGAGAGCGCACACAACAAGAGACACGTAAAACACGGAGGGGGCGCACACAACAAGAGACACGTTAACACGGAGAGAGCACACACAACAAGAGACACGTTAACACGGAGGGGGCGCACACAACAAGAGACACGTAGAACACGGAGAGAGCGCACACAACAAGAGACACGTAAAACACGGAGGGGGCGCACACAACAAGAGACACGTTAACACGGAGAGAGCGCACACAACAACAGACACGTAGAACACGGAGGGGGCGCACACAACAAGAGACACGTAAACACGGAGAGAGCACACACAACAAGAGACACGTTAACACGGAGAGAGAACACACAACAAGAGACACGTTAACAAGGAGGGGGCGCACACAAAAAGAGACACGTAGAACACGGAGAGAGCGCACACAACAAGAGACACGTAAAACACGGAGGGGGCGCACACAACAAGAGACACGTTAACACGGAGAGAGCACACACAACAAGAGACACGTTAACACGGAGAGAGCACACACAACAAGAGACACGTTAACAAGAAGGGAGCGCACACAACAAGAGACACGTAGAACACGGAGGGGTCACACACAACAAGAGACACATAAACACAGAGGGGCGCACACAACAAGAGACACGTTAACAAGGAGGGGGTGCACACAACAAGAGACACGTAGAACACAAAGGGGTCACACACAACAAGAGACACATAAACACAGAGGGGTGCACACAACAAGTGACAAATAGAACACGGATGGAGCACACAACAAGAGACACGTAAACACGGAGAGAGCGAACACAACAAGGTACACGTAAAACACGGAGAGAGCACACACAACAAGAGACACGTAAACACAGAGGGAGCGAACACAACAAGGTACACGTAAAACACGGAGAGAGCACACACAACAAGAGACACGTAAACACGGAGAGAGCGCACACAACAAGAGACACGTAAACACAGAGGAGCGCTCACAACAAGTGACACGTAGAACACACAGGGAGCGCACACAACAAGAGACACGTAAACACTGAGGGAGCGCACACAACAAGAGACACGTAAACACGGAGGGGGCGCACACAACAAGAGACACGTAAACACGGAGGGAGCGATGACAGCAAGAGACACGTAGAACACAGAGGGAGCGCACACAACAAGAGACACGTAGAACACGGAGGGAGCGCAAACAACAAGAGACATGTAGAACACGGAGGGGGCGCAAACAACAAGAGACACGTAGAACACGGAGGGAGCGCACACAACAATAGACATGAAGAACACAGAGGGGGCGCACACAACAAGAGACACGTAAACACGGAGGGAGCGCAAACAACAAGAGACATGTAGAACACGGAGGGGGGCACACAACAAGAGACACGTAAATACGGAGGGAGCACACACAACAAGAGACACGTAGAACACGGAGGGGGCGCACACAACAAGAGACACGTAAAACAAAGAGGGAGCGCACACAACAAGAGACACGTAAACACGGAGTGAGTGCATACAACAAGAGCCACGTAGAACAAGGGGGGAGCGCACACAACAAGAGACACGTTAACAAGGAGGGGGCGCACACAACAAGAGACACGTAGAACACGGAGGGGTCACACACAACAAGAGACACATAAACACAGAGGGAGCGAACACAACAAGGTACACGTAAAACACGGAGAGAGCACACAACAAGAGACACGTAAACACGGAGAGAGCGCACACAACAAGAGACACGTAAACACGGAGGGGGCGCACACAACAAGAGACACGTAAACACGGAGAGAGCGCACACAACAAGAGACACGTAAACACGGAGGGGGCGCACACAACAAGAGACACGTAAACACTGAGGGAGCGCACACAACAAGAGACACGTAAATACGGAGGGGGCGCACACAACAAGAGACACGTAAATACGGAGGGAGCGATGACAGCAAGAGACACGTAGAACACAGAGGGAGAGCACACAACAAGAGACACGTAGAACACGGAGGGAGCGCAAACAACAAGAGACATGTAGAACACGGAGGGGGCGCAAACAACAAGAGACACGTAGAACACGGAGGGAGCACACACAACAAGAGACATGTTGAACACAGAGGGGGCGCACACAACAAGAGACACGTAAACACGGAGGGAGCGCAAACAACAAGAGACATGTAGAACACGGAGGGGGCGCACACAACAAGAGACACGTAAACACTGAGGGAGCGCACACAACAAGAGACACGTAAACACGGAGGGGGCGCACACAACAAGAGACACATAAACACAGAGGGGCGCACACAACAAGTGACACATAGAACACGGGGGAAGCACACACAACAAGAGACACGTAAAACACGGAGAGAGCACACACAACAAGAGACACGTAAACACAGAGGAGCGCTCACAACAAGTGACACGTAAACACTGAGGGAGCGCACACAACAAGAGACACGTAAACACGGAGGGGGCGCACACAACAAGAGACACGTAAACACGGAGGGAGCGATGACAGCAAGAGACACGTAGAACACAGAGGGAGCGCACACAACAAGAGACACGTAGAACACGGAGGGAGCGCAAACAACAAGAAACATGTAGAACACGGAGGGGGCGCAAACAACAAGAGACACGTAGAACACGGAGGGAGCGCACACAACAAGAGACATGTAGAACACAGAGGGGGCGCACACAACAAGAGACACGTAAACACGGAGGGAGTGCAAACAACAAGAGACATGTAGAACACGGAGGGGGCGCACACAACAAGAGACACGTAAACACTGAGGGAGCGCACACAACAAGAGACACGTAAACACGGAGGGGGCGCACACAACAAGAGACACATAAACAAAGAGGGGCGCACACAACAAGTGACACATAGAACACGGGGGAAGCACACACAACAAGAGACACGTAAAACACGGAGAGAGCACACACAACAAGAGACACGTAAACACGGAGAGAGCGCACACAATAAGAGACACGTAAACACAGAGGAGCGCTCACAACAAGTGACACGTAGAACACGGAGGGGGCGCACACAACAAGAGACACGTAAACACTGAGGGAGCACACACAACAAGAGACACGTAAACACGGAGGGGGCGCACACAACAAGAGACACGTAAACACGGAGGGAGCGATGACAGCAAGAGACACGTAGAACACAGAGGGAGCGCACACAACAAGAGACACGTAGAACACGGAGGGAGCGCAAACAACAAGAGACATGTAGAACACGGAGGGGGCGCACACAACAAGAGACACGTAGAACACGGAGAGAGCACACACAACAAGAGACACGTTAACACAGAGGAGCGCTCACAACAAGTGACACGTAGAACACGGAGGGGGCGCACACAACAAGAGACACGTAAACACTAAGGGAGCGCACACAACAAGAGACACGTAAACACGGAGGGGGCGCACACAACAAGAGACACGTAAACACGGAGGGAGCGATGACAGCAAGAGACACGTAGAACACAGAGGGAGCGCACACAACAAGAGACACGTAGAACACGGAGGGAGCGCAAACAACAAGAAACATGTAGAACACGGAGGGGGCGCAAACAACAAGAGACACGTAGAACACGGAGGGAGCGCACACAACAAGAGACATGTAGAACACAGAGGGGGCGCACACAACAAGAGACACGTAAACACGGAGGGAGTGCAAACAACAAGAGACATGTAGAACACGGAGGGGGCGCACACAACAAGAGACACGTAAACACTGAGAGAGCGCACACAACAAGAGACACGTAAACACGGAGGGGGCGCACACAAGAAGAGACACATAAACAAAGAGGGGCGCACACAACAAGTGACACATAGAACACGGGGGAAGCACACACAACAAGAGACACGTAAAACACGGAGAGAGCACACACAACAAGAGACACGTAAACACGGAGAGAGCGCACACAATAAGAGACACGTAAACACAGAGGAGCGCTCACAACAAGTGACACGTAGAACACGGAGGGGGCGCACACAACAAGAGACACGTAAACACTGAGGGAGCGCACACAACAAGAGACACGTAAACACGGAGGGGGCGCACACAACAAGAGACACGTAAACACGGAGGGAGCGATGACAGCAAGAGACACGTAGAACACAGAGGGAGCGCACACAACAAGAGACACGTAGAACACGGAGGGAGCGCAAACAACAAGAGACATGTAGAACACGGAGGGGGCGCACACAACAAGAGACACGTAGAACACGGAGGGGGCGCACACAACAAGAGACACGTAAAACAAAGAGGGAGCGCACACAACAAGAGACACGTAAACACGGAGTGAGCGCACACAACAAGAGACACGTAGAACAAGGGGGGAGCGCACACAACAAGAGACACGTTAACAAGGAGGGGGTGCACACAACAAGAGACACGTAGAACATGGAGGGGTCACACACAACAAGAGACACATAAACACAGAGGGAGCGAACACAACAAGGTACACGTAAAACACGGAGAGAGCACGCAACAAGAGACACGTAAACACGGAGAGAGCGAACACAACAAGAGACACGTAAAACACGGAGAGAGCACACACAACAAGAGACACGTAAAACACGGAGAGAGCACACACAACAAGAGACACGTAAACACGGAGAGAGCGCACACAACAAAAGACACGTGAACACGGAGGGGGCGCACACAACAAGAGACACGTAAACACTGAGGGAGCGCACACAACAAGAGACACGTAAACACGGAGGGGGCGCACACAACAAGAGACACGTAAACACGGAGGGAGCGATGACAGCAAGAGACACGTAGAACACAGAGGGAGCGCACACAACAAGAGACATGCAGAACACGGAGGGGGCGCAAACAACAAGAGACACGTAGAACACGGAGGGAGCGCACACAACAAGAGACATGTAGAACACAGAGGGGGCGCACACAACAAGAGACACGTAAACACGGAGGGAGCGCAAACAACAAGAGACATGTAGAACACGGAGGGGGCGCACACAACAAGAGACACGTAAACACTGAGGGAGCGCACACAACAACAGACACGTAAACACGGAGGGGGCGCACACAACAAGAGACGCGTAAACACGGAGGGAGCGATGACAGCAAGAGACACGTAGAACACAGGGAGCGCACACAACAAGAGACACGTAGAACACGGAGGTAGCGCAAACAACAAGAGACATGTAGAACACGGAGGGGGCGCAAACAACAAGAGACACGTAGAACACGGAGGGAGCGCACACAACAAGAGACATGTAGAACACAGAGGGGGCGCACACAACAAGAGACACATAAACACGGAGGGAGCGCACACAACAAGAGACATGTAGAACACGGAGGGGGCGCACACAACATGAGACACGTAAATACGGAGGGAGCGCACACAACAAGAGACACGTAGAACACGGAGGGGGCGCACACAACAAGAGACACGTAAACACGGAGGGAGCGCAAACAACAAGAGACACATAAACACGGAGGGGTCACACACAACAAGTGACACGTAGAACACGGAGGGGGAGCAAACAACAAGAGACACTTAGAACACGGAGGGGTTACACACAACAAGAGACACGTAAACACGGAGGTTTCACATACGACAAGAGACATGTAAACACAGAGGGGCGCACACAACAAGCGACACGTAGAACACGGAGGGAGCGCACACAACAAGAGACACGTAAACACAGAGGGGCGCTGACAACAAGTGACACGTAGAACACGGAGGGGGCGCACACAACAAGAGACACGTAAACACTGAGGGAGCGCACACAACAAGAGACATGTAGAACACGGAGGGGGCGCACACAACAAGAGACAAGCAAACACGGAGGGAGCGCACACAACAAGAGACACGTAAACACGGAGGGAGCGCACACAACAAGAGACGTAGAACACGGAGGGGGCGCACACAACAAGAGACACATAAATACGGAGGGAGCGCACACAACAAGAGACATGTAGAACACGGAGGGGGCGCACACAACAAGACACACGTAATCATGGAGGGGGCGCACACAACAAGAGACACGTAAACACGGAGGGAGCCCACACAACAAGAGACGTAGAACACGGAGGGGGCGCACACAACAAGAGACACATAAATACGGAGGGAGCGCACACAACAAGAGACGTAGAACACGGAGGGGGCGCACACAACAAGAGACACATAAACACGGAGGGAGCGCACACAACAAGAGACACGTAAACACGGAGGGAGCGTACACAACAAGAGACACGTAAACACGGAGGGGGCGCACACAACAAGAGACACGTAAAACACGGAGAGAGCGCACACAACAAGAGACACGTAAAACACGGAGGGAGCGCACACCACAAGAGACACGTAAACACGGAGGGGACGCACACTACAAGAGACACGTAAACACGGAGGGGGCGCACACAAGAAGAGACACGTGAACATGGAGGGGGCGCACACAACAAGCGACGCGTAAACACGGAGGGAGCGCACACAACAAGAAACACGTAAACACGGAGAGAGCGCACACAACAAGAGACACGTAAACACGGAGGGAGCGTACACAACAAGAGACACGTAAAGACGTAGGGAGCGCACACAACAAGAGATACGTAAAGACGGAGGGAGCGCACACAACAAGAGATACGTAAACACGGAGGGAGCGCACACAACAAGAGATACGTAAACACGGAGGGAGCGCACACAACAAGAGATACGTAAACACGGAGGGAGCGCAACCAACAAGAGACACGTAAACACGGAGGGAGCGCACACAACAAGAGATACGTAAACACGGAGGGAGCGCACACAACAAGAGACACGTTAACACGGAGGGAGCGCACACAACAAGAGACACGAAAACACGGAGGGAGCGCACACAACAAGAAACACGTAAACACGGAGGGAGCGCACACAACAAGAGATACGTAAACACGGAGGGAGCGCACACAACAAGAGACACGTAAACACGGAGGGAGCGCACACAACAAGAGATACGTAAACACGGAGGGAGCGCACACAACAAGAAACACGTAAACATGGAGGGAGCTTTCACAACAAGAGATACGTAAACACGGAGGGAGCGCACACAACAAGAGACATGTAGAACACGGAGGGGGCGCACACAACAAGAGACACGTAAACATTGAGGGAGCGCACACAACAAGAGACATGTAGAACACGAAGGGGGCGCACACAACAAGAGACACGTGTGACAAGAAAATGGTGTTACAGTAGTTATCCGAATTTCGTCCGAACAATTCTTCTACTTGTCCGTTTACGATCTCGGAAATACTTTTATTCCTAATCGATTTATGACTAGTAAAATATAGATTCATTTTAAAAGAAAATAATAATGTCTGAAATTACGTACGATTTGAAAATGGGGAAAAATAAAGTTTCCAATTGGACAAGTATTTATGATTTTATTGTAGGATATATATCTCGTGTATTTGAAATGGAACAGGGGAGATCTCTACTTAATCTACTTCCAGTGATATGCTTTGTTCAATAGAGGGACCTTGCAATCTAACAAGGGGTAGCATTTGGTTCATTCCATCACCGATGAAACACATGTAGTTAGAGTATAAACATTTGTCTTGTGACGTTTTAATTTACTATGCATATATGAAATATTTTGAAGTACTATAATAATAAACCTTTTTGATTTCGTACATTATTTGAAAAATCGACGTCTGAAGAAGACATCATTTTTTTTGTCTAAAAATTCTCTCTCATTACATTCAATCTACAATTCTACAAAGCACGCATCCCAAGTCAAATATATATTTATTGCTTGCCATGCCAGAGGGTATCATAAATGATCCTGCGTATTATGATTTAATGAAAATTGCTTAGAAAATCGTTGACAGCATTTTTACATTGGTATACCAGTGGCAGAGCATATGTTATGAAAGTACCAATTATCAAAATGTATGGTTAAACCACAGGCACCAAATTCCTAGAGGGAAAACTATAACCCATCTAAAAGGCCCTCTCTCTTAAAGAGTAAAAAGAAAAGATACGGGAGTTGAAGATGTGGTTTTAATTTTTTTCTAGGAATCTGGCGCCTGTGGATCAAACATATCTATAATTGATGTAATACAAGGAGAGACTTCATGTGGTAAAACTCCATTCCCTTCATCATGTTCATCCAGACAAATCTTATTGTTATGTCTTATGTCGTGACATAAAGATTGTGAATACGAGTTACCTTTCGTTTCACATAGATAACGTTAGAGATGCCACATTTGCGGCAAGGTGAACAAGGTGACAAACTCCCCATGTAAATGAAAAGCAAGTACAAACCAAAGGAAACACATCCCTCTAGAAAATAGATATATCAATATACCGAAAAGACAAAAAAAAAAAAAAAAAAAAAAAAAAACCGAAAAAACTAATAAGATCATTCACTGGCGTACTTATCTGGATTACGAAAACTGCGAACATATAATATAGGATCTCAAATGAATTTTCTTTTCATACGATGTAATTATGAAACGAGTTGTGGGTTTTATATCCCCGAGTCTTGGCGAGGGGATATAAAACTCACAACGAGTTTCATAATACATCGTATGAAATGAAAATTCATTTGAGATTCTTTTTATCACATGATATTGCCTAAACATGTGTATTCAACGTTTCTGAGAACTAGAGGCGAACCACGTCGTGATCTAGAGATCGTCTGCTACGCCAAGTAGTTCCACATCGTATAGAATATATTCTGTGCTTAAGAGAAGACTATTTCAATTTTGTTTAGTATTTTAATGCAATAATTAATTCAATAGCAACAATTTTTATCATTGATATTGAATCCGCGTCTGAATTTAACAGTTGACCGATTTTGAAAGGTTACACTTGTCAAAGTTTATGTGATTAGGTTCCCAACTTGGCCAATCGCATTCAAGCAGAGCGATATCTTACGTATTATCATATCATATATTTATGATATGGCTTTATGAAACTGCATAACGGGTGTATCATGTGATAAAATCAGTCGAAAAATCATTAAATTGTAAAGATTATATACAAAGTAATTGAATAATTTGAATATTTGACTTTCTCAAAAAAAAAAAAAAAAAAAAAAAAAAAAAAAAAAAAAAACTTCACCCCTAAAGACTTAAAGTATATGGTGACGATCGGTCACAGTTTCTTCCAACATCAACAATAGAATTAACAGCAAAATTTCTGTTCTTGCTGGATAAATGCTGATCAGTGCCTTAAGGTCACCGCAATATGAAGGCAATGAAATTCCGAATGATACACGTACATACTCTGATGCCGAAGTCGTTTCAGGTTTACGAAGAAGTTCAGAATAGTTATTGTAGAATTTCCAAAGAAAAGTACAAGTTTATGATATCCAAATCCTTGACTGATAAGTTTTTTTTGTAATTTGTGTATTTTTCTCATGGAAATTCGAAACATGGGTGCAAGCTCTGGCGTATCTGATGAACTGAGAGATGTAAATGCCGTACGATGGCAATCTTGGAACATCGCAATCAAGCCAAAGAAAACTAACTATGTTGAAGCAAGAGTCTACTCGTTTGTCGTATATCTTTGTTTGAATTTATCAGTTATAATTTTGATATCAAGATCCAAGAAATGGTGATCACTGACATGGGTTTAGTGCCCGAAACGTGCATGTCTGCTGAAAATTTACCTGTTCTTAAATAATGTTATTGCTTTTGAAGACGTTTAACATTTGTACCACTTGGTCCGTGTCACTGCTGGTGGACCAGGAGTCCCCAAGTACACATATAGCCAAGTTCGATCAACTTCGGTTGATCGTTTCTTCACGCATTCAGAAATTTCTGTCATCAAAATTTCTTGAAATTTCTAAAACATTGGTCCTGTAGCATCATATCCCACTTACCCTGCTACGTCTTTCGGTACATTTTCGACATAATAAGTTTCACACTCGTTGGTCATATTACATTATTTAGATTGAGGATCACTGACGAGGGTTTAATACCCGAAATATGCATGTCTGGTCCATGCTGAAAATTTCTTTTCTTAAATGATGCTATTGAATTTGAAGACGTTTAACATTTGTACCACTTGGCGATTGTCACTGCTGGTTGACCAGGAGTCCCTGAGGGCTCATGAGCCAAGTGCGATCAACTTGGGTTGATCGTTTCTTCACGCATTCAGAAATTTCTGTCATCAAAATTTCATGAAATTTCTAAAACATGGATCCTATAGCATCATACCCCAGCCTTCTGCTTTATCTATCGGTACATTTTTCGACATAATAACTTTCACACTCTTTGGTCATTACATTATTCAGATTGAGATTAATCACTGACGAGGGTTAAGTACACGAAACGTGCATGTCTGGTCCATGCTAAAAAAATTACCTGTTCTTAAATGATGCTATTGATTTTCAAGACGTTTAACATTTATACCACTTGGTGAGTGTCATTGCTGGTGAACCAAGAGTCCCCGATGGCACATGAAGCCAAGTTCGATCAACTTTGTTGATCTTTTCTTCACGCATTCAGAAATTTCTGTCATCAAAATTTCATGAATTTTTTAAAACATGGGCCTTGTAGCATCATACCCCAACCTTCTTGCTTCGTCTTTCGGTACATTTTTTCGACATTATAACTTTCACACTCGTTGGTCATGATACATTATTTAGATTGAGGATCACTGACGTTAGTACCCGAAACGTGCATGTCTGGTCCATGCTGTAAATTTATCTCTTCTTAAATGATGCTGTTGAATTTGAAGACTTTCAACAAATTTACCACTTGGTGAGTGTCACTGCTGGTGGACCAGGAGTCCCCTAGGGCACATGTAGGCAAGTTCGATCAACTTCGGTTGATCGTTTCTTCAAGCATTCAGAAATTTCTGTCATGGACATTTCTAGAAATTTCTAAAACATGGGTCCTGTAGCATCATATTCCAGCCTTTCTGCTACGTCTTTCGGTACATTTTTCGACGTTGATATCTTTCACACTCTTTGGTCATATTACATTAGTTAGACTGAGGATCACTGACGAGGGTTTAATACCCGAAACGTGCATTTCTGGTCCATGCTGAACATTTACCTGTTCTTAAATGATATTATTGAATTTGAAGACGTTTAACATTTGTAATATTACGTGGATACTAGTACATGTACGTTTCATGATTTGGAGAGGAAATGGGGGTATGGAGACCCTGTTTTGTCTCAATCTGTTACGGGACATTGGTTTTAACTAGACCGAATAAATGGGGGTGGGGCGGACAGGAGGTATCCCTTTCCCCACCGCTTTAACTCCCCCTCCCTCCTTTCCTCCATCTCCCCTTCGTCGCTCCCCTCCTCCCTTAATCCCTCCCTCCTCCTCCCTTGCTTCCTCATTCCTTCCCTTTCTCCTCCCTTCCCTTCCTTCCCCTTCACTCTCCTGTTTACTCTGTCCAACCCCTCATAAATGGAGCATTATACGAAATAGTCTTAGGAGAAAAAAACTTCAGCACGCGCGTACGAAATTCAGTACTAAATTTGAAACTTCAGAAAAATGATGCTTTAGAATCCTAGCATAGTACCCGAAACGTGCATGTATGGTCCATGCTGAAAATTTATCTGTTCTTAAATGATGCTATTGAATTTGAAGACGTATAACATACATGGTAGCTATGCCACTATTCATAGTGATAAAGACAGACGATGGAAAAAAGAGAGAAGCAAATTGCTACGAGTATGGGATCAAAGAATAGTAATAATGCTTATCCAAGTTCGTGTGAAACACGATTACCCGTATGTATCCCTGCCTGTAAATGAAAACAGTTCTAATTTACAGATTCCACAGATATAACTTGCAGTGACAAAGAAAAGGGCAGGATCTCCAGTATGGCCACCCTGCACCCACCTAGCGAAACAAACCCATAAGAAAGTGACACATAGATGATATCAGACAAAACTACAAATCGCAAAAAAGACATAGCAATATTCACTGGAACACCATACAAAACAATCGAAACAGACGTACAGAAACATCAATAAGATATTTTGGCCGTCCTCAGTAGGCACATACAGGCCATCTGTCATTTGTACATATATGTTCTAGTAATGTTCCTTTCTCTTTTGCGTCTCTTGTGCTTGTCAATACAATGTTTTCACATAATGATGTTTGAATTTGCTGTTTTTTTTCTGTGAGGGCTGCGATCTAGTCTTCTTAGAGATCCGAATCTTTCTTTGACTAAGACACGATTTAAGGAGTCCATGAAACGTGATCATGTCTGCATATCTTGTGAACCAGATATGGTCGTTGACATCTAGGTCAGACAAGTCGTACAGAGAGATAAGAAAAAGATCGGTAAATCTAGTCAGCACAATCTGTAGTCTTATTTCGGGAGGTGAGTTCCATATGCTTATTATATTTAATTGCAACATATAATTTGTTTCTCCACAAAATAGAATAGTTGGGATGCGAATTATTAAGGATTGTTTTCAGCTTAAAATTACGCTTTACCGGTGTGTATTGGCAGTAGGGAATAGAAACAAAATAGGTTAAGCACGAAGTGCTTTTCATGAATTTTGTTTCAATTCCCTACTGCCAATACACATTGATAATGCGCAAAGCTGAAAAACAATCCTTATATTTACATTTTACTGATTTTTAATCACTGTAATCAGTTTGTTTTTAAAAGGACTTTAATCTTCACTTTTTCATTATTTTAAGATTATTTGTATTTTGACCAGTGTAATTTCTCATACTTTTATATGAGAAGGAAACAAGATATATGACGATTTACTCTTCAGGTCGAATTTATAATTCGTATTCCCCATCTCTAAGTGTTTGTAGCGTGGAAGATAAAAATGTACAAAAAAAAAAAAAAACATTTGAACGTAAGAACATACACTGACTGAAATGATAGGAAGCGAAAATGGAAGTAAAACAAATGATTTACAGCAAAGCATTAGAAAACTTAAATTTAACATTTTATGATTCCCATTACTAAATCATATGTAATGTTTAAAGAAGAACAATATCTTTTTTTTTCTTTGGTAGCTGACCGGTTCTTCGTAGAAATGATTGCAGTGGCTACTCTCTTACTTCTGGTCGGATGTGGTAAATTATAAATTTGCACTTTCTCTTGCATTTTCCCTTTGCCCTTTTACCAGTAACGAGCAACTATATATCTATATATATATATTTACTGAAAAGCGCAAACGAAACATTTAATTATCACTCAATCAGTACGATGGACCTTGAATAGTCAGACTATACATGCATGAGAAATAAACTTAAACAAAGCACAAGAAAATCATGTATATAACAAGGTACCCTATTTACCTATTCTTCCCTGCCAGGGATTCGAACCCATTACCTACGACACCTTCCGCCTGGCAATCACGAGTCCGGCACGCTATCCACTTCACCATCTCGACCTCACAAAAATGAAGTTTTGATGGCAAGGGTCTATTGTATCGGACTCGTGATCTCTCGGTAGTCGACGGCTTTCGGGATTTACCTATGTACTGATAGGTGGATCGCCCAAGGGTAATGCAGTACTTAAATGCATATAAACAGAAAAGGACAAACGACTCCCTGGCAGTGAAGAATAGGCAAATAAGGTACCTTGTTATATGCATGATTTTCTTGTGCTTTGTACATTTACTGTATATAGAAAAAATGTCAAAGCATCACAAAAAGCAATATTATATCCACATTTGATTATTACATGTATTTCGGCTTTGACA
The DNA here is from genome assembly GCA_028142955.1 of Pinctada fucata. Taxonomy (NCBI): domain Eukaryota; kingdom Metazoa; phylum Mollusca; class Bivalvia; order Pterioida; family Pteriidae; genus Pinctada; species Pinctada fucata. Next base: position 16,537,810 of record AP027115.1, on the reverse strand, counting down.
GCCTCTTCATATAATTATGGTGAATATATCTTAATTATTATACATTTAAGAATTGTTTTTCAGCTTTTGCGCTTTATCGGTGTGTATTAGCAGTAGGGAATGGAAACAAAATATGTGAAGCACAAAGTGCGTTTCATGAATTTGGATGGCATGTGATTTAAATAGTCAATATCATCTCTTATATAGCTTTTTTCATGTTTAAGGAAAGGTTGAAGTAAAATATCTACTAAATTACTTAGCCTATGTGTTTGACAGGTTGGACCTGCAATGATTGGTCTAAATCTTAAGTCCTCTGGATCTAGAATTTGAATATATTCTGATTTTTGTAATCGTATAGCTTCTTTAATGTTTTTCGGATTTATGATTTTTTTTGGAAGTCCATAAGAATTATTTGGATGGAATGTGATTTAAATTATTTTGCATAGCTTTTTACTTGTTGAAGGAAAGGTTGAAGTAAATATTAATCATAATTGACCAAGTAATCACTTTCCTTTTTTTGTTAGAATATATGCATATTTTATTGCAAAGTTTATTTATCTTCGATCTTATTAACTTGTCTTCATTAGAATCCGTCTTTTTGTAATTTGTTTCATCATTAACCATTTCATTTATGTTATCTTCATAAAAATGTTTATTCATTACAACGACAGCACTTCCTTTATCGGCTTCTTTTATGGTGATGTCGTTTGCATTTTGGACTTCCCTTAACGCCTTTCTTTGTTTTAATGATAAGTTTTTCATACCTTGGAAGTTTAAATTCCATAGATTTTCCAAATATTTATCTGGAATTTTGTTTCTGCCTTATGCTGGTTGGAATTTAGATTTGATTTTTTCAAGTGGTTCTTCTTCATAATTTGTTTCAAAGATAAATTCCTTTAATATTAGTTTTCATTCAACATTTATTTAAATTTATGAATATTAGACTTTGGAATTGGACAAAATTTTAGGCCCAGTTTTAGTACATCAACTTATATTTTATATACAGGCAAACTAGGCACATATATACTATATATATAGGTACAAAACGCAAAATAGGCACATATTTACTGTGTTTGTAGGCACAAAATGCAAAATAGGCACATGTATACTGCATATATAGGCACAAATCGAAAAATATGCACATTTATACTGTATACATTTGTATACAGGCACAAAAAAGGTTTGCATTATAGGTGGCATGTGTACGGTGAATTTTTATTCTGTTCGAAACGTTTCTGTTGACATTTCAAAGTGACAGGTTTCTGGATACGAAGGTAATTAAAAACAAAACAAAACAAAACAAAACAAAAACAATAAAGAAAACGTTTCTGGTGAAATTTCAAAGTAACAAGTTTCAGAAATATGGTATTAAACAGAATATTAAGACTTGGCCCAGGGACCATTTCCCTCACACATGTAGCGGTTCTTGAGAAAAGTTCTTAAGAAGGATACTCTCTGGGACATATTTATCCCCACCCTGGATCCACCCTTACTGGGATCGGGCCGAAATGAAGATACTTGGTAGAGAACATTTAGTACTTCATGCATATCAAGTTTAATCAAAATCCTTCCAGCGGTTTCATAGGAGATGTCGAAAATGTTAAATATTAATTGACAGACGCTGGGCACCGGACAAATCGGCATGAAAATAGTTCACTCTGAGCTTTTGGCCGAGGTGAACTGAAAATAGCTTACCCATGTATACCAATGACCCCACCTCTTTCTTACATTTTGTATATGAACCAATTCGATACTAAGCTACTTTTTAGTTTACCTGAGCAAAGCTCAAGTGAGCTATTTTCATAGCGTACCGTCCGTTGTCCGTCCGTCCGGCCGGCCGGCATAAGCTTTTAACATTTTTGACATCTCCTCTGTAACCGCTGCACAGAATTTCACGAAACCTTACAGGAAGTAAGTACTCAAGGTCCTCTACTAAGTTTGTGTTTTTCGTGCCGATCGGTCAACAAATATGGCCGCCGAGCACTCTGATTGGCTGATACATTTTCGACTTGTCCTCTGCAACCGCTGCTCAGAATTTCACGAAACCTTACAGGGAGCAAGTAATGAAGGTCCTCTACTAAGTTTTTGTTTTTCTTGCCGATCGGGCAACATATATGGCTGCCGAGGGCTCTGATGGTCTGATAAATCTTCGACTTCTCCTCTGCAACCGCTGCTCAGAATTTCACGAAACCTTACAGGAAACAATTACTCATGGTTCTCTGCCAAGTTTGTGCTTTTCGTGCCGATCGGTCAATAAATATCAGGTCTCTGATTTGCTGACGCATTTTCGTTTTCTCCTCTGCAAGTGCTGCTCATAATTTCACGAAACCTCACAGGAAGGAAGTATTCGAGGTCATCTACCAAGTTTTTGTTTTTCATGCCGACCAGTCAAAAGATATGGATGCCGAGGGTTCTGATTGGCTGACGCATTTGCGACTTCTTATCTGGAACTGCTGATCAGAAATTCACGATACCTGATAGGAAGCAAGTACTTAATGTCATCTACCAAGCTTTTGTTTTTCATGCCGATTGATAAACAAATATGGCCGCCAAGGGCTTTGTTTGGCTGACGCCTTCTTGATTTCTCTTTTGCAAGCTCTGCACCATATTTCACAAAATTGTACAGGAAATAAGTAATCAAGGTCCGCTTCTAAGTTTGTGTTTTGGAGGCGCCGTGGTCTAGTTGATAGGGCATTGGGCTAGTAATCTTAAGATTGCTGATTTGAGCCTTGCTAGGACCATAGGAATGCCGACATATACTCTTTAATGTTCTGCTTTTCTATAAACAAAAATGTGTTTGTCTATGTATTGTTTACATGTCTTTGGTGTTTTAAAAAATAGAAATAAAAAAGTGTGTGTTTTCCGTGCCGATCGGTCGACAAATATCGCCCGCCGATGGCTTACACATTTTGAAATCTCCAAAACCGATGCTCATAATTTTACGAAACCGTAAAGGAAGCAAGTACTCAAGGGCCTCCACCGAATTGTCCACTACTATTCTTTTGTTTCCATTCTGTGGAAAATCTAATATTTTTGCCTCGTCTTCTCGACTATGAGACTGAATAACTGATGGGTACTTCTGTAATGTTTACTGCAACTCAGGTGATCGATGCGCCTCCTTTGGCCTCATCTTACTTTTTGGAGCGAAGCGTAAGTATCGTTATATTGCTTTTAAGACTGAAACGTGCAAGTATGGAAAAAAATTGATTGTCCTGGGGTCTAATACAATCACTGTTCATATCCTTCATTATTTCATCAGCTACAGCACAACAGCAAAACCCTCCACAGATTGTGGGTTTCACTCTTGGACAGACAAGTCATCTACACATCACAAAAGGGGATAAAATTGTCTACAATAAAAACATAACGGAAATCGGGGCCAATGTTGATCCGTCGTCCGGTGTTTTCACATGCCAGATTCCTGGTGTATACGTGTTCTCCATGTACAGTTTGACCAGAAGCGACGGAGAATTATGGCTGGAACTGATGAAGAACAACGAACTTGTGGCATCAATATACGCCTATACCTATGCGTGAGTGCAATCTAACTAGAATTATCTCTTTTTATGTCGTAATTTACATAGAGATCTAGCAAGAACCGATTAGAGGTCGTGTTCTATGAAATTTTTCATTTGCATAGATACGTATTCTAAATATATCCACCAATCACAGTTGTTGTTTATAAGCTAACTACGTCATGACCCAGTTTCGTTTGAAAATATCACTATAAGTGTTTCTGTTGTTTATTAAATCTTTTTATCGAAATGAATTAAAATTTTGATATATAAATAAGCTTATTCGTAGTTTTAGAAACGAAAGAAACCCGAAACACAGCACAAATAAAGAATTTACGTATGCAGGTTTTCCCCTTGTTTTAGAGCCGAATTTCGGCCCCTTCCCAATAATGCATAATTTCCACTATTTTCCCCAGAAATAACTCTGAAATTCCGAAAGAGGATTTATGAAAAAAGATAACAGAAAATAAGACTCAAAACCGGGAAGTCAGCACAAAATGTCCTGTTATTAAGTGCATTTATTTTATAAGTCTCTGTTATTCATCCCTTTTTCAGTTCAAGCTAATCAATGGATAAGCAGTGTTAATTAATGATGTTTTAAGGTTAGATTTTTGTGTGAAGTAAACTGAAGTTGTATAAAATTTTTCCCAATTTCAGCAAAATGATGTCGCGAATTTTCACAAATGAGACAGGCACAGGTACCCCCTCCCCCACCAAAAAAGTCCTGGGTCACTATGTTATCTTATTGAGGTAAAAATTCGTCGAGCGTGGCATGTGCGATCTGATTGATGGAGAATACTAATATATCTGACAAGCCCTCATATCGGTTGTTGTTAGATCTCTATATAGTTTATGAAATAAAGAGAGCTGAATTTAACCAGATTGGGATGAGTGATGTTTTCTTCTGGTTTTAAAGCTGAGGGAGCTGTAAGAATAAGACGTTAAAGTCTAAATTTCAAAATGTCAAATTACTTGGCCATTCATTCTCATCTGCTATTATGTTATATACGATATATAATATAATATATATTATTCATGTTAAGGCCGATATTTGGGTAAAAACGTGAATTTTTGCATAGAAATCAATGGAAAATGGAAAAGTTGTTCTACAACAAAATCGTTCCACCTGAGTACAGAAGGGCACTTTCCGCCAAAGGTGCGTATCACAAGAATAAATTTTCTGACAAAGTCAGGCTCTGTACCTCAGGGTGGAACTGTGCCCTATGGGCAAAAAAACGAAAAACAGGGAAGATGGATTATTTTTAAACAAACGGAGTTGCTGATTTCCTCTATCAATATAATAGAATTTACCATTCTGAGAGAAATGAAATAAACAACAATTACGAATAAAATAAACGATGTAAAGTTGTCTATTTCTACACAGGGAGTATTTCGCGCTTAAAAGATTACATCGTGGCTGCTTAGATAAAAATGACACGATTTTCAGTTCCCGGATTGCGCAGTTTGCAGATTTTATTTATATGCTATCTTCTTCCTTCTCGACTTTGAGACTGAATAACGGTTAGGTACTTCTTTGATGTTTATCTCCAATAGAAGCTGATGATATAAGGGCTGTATCTAGCCTTGGATATCATCAAGAATTTCTTCTGCACAACTAAATATACGCAAGAAAAACTCGATAATTGCTTAAATGTGATATATTTGCAATTGGAGATTCCGCATACAATCTTTATTTTGGTAAGCTTGTTGCTAGATACTTAAATTACAGTCCAAAGAGTAGGGGTAACCATGTTGAAAAGGGAGCTCTATAAATGTTGATAAAAAGGTTGAAGATGAATGAACTATCTGACTTATATGGATCACCTATAAACTTTAAAACATAGTTATAGTCTAAACATGCTAGAAGACTGGTCTCAACTTAAATGTATCCATAAACCTTAAAATCTTGAATCTGAATCACGGTGGTATTTCGTATTAATTGGCTGTAAAGGAGGCATTTTACAGCGAAATACACACTCTGTAACGAAGAAATACACAGCAAGCTCTGGTTTATTTCATTCCAAAATCTTGTGCCTTACAAGTGAACATGTCAAGAATATAAGATTGATGAATTTAAAAGGGAAATGAAAATTTGCTTATATTATGGCCAAAAACATATTAATAAAAAACCCCTAACCTCCCATTTTCAGGTTTTCGTCTTTGGGGCATCGTCCCCTTTGGCTAAAGAATCCCACTTTATCAGAAAAAGTTTATTAGTGATATACACCTTCTGTAAAAAAAAAGTGGCGTTCTATAGCTAGGGGGAGCAATGTTTTAAAATCTTTTTCCATTTTTCATTGATTTCTATAGAAAAAGACCTAATTTGCCCCAAAATTTAGGAAAACTATGCATGATTGATCTTATCCAACTGCTGATTATGATGAAAGCAAGAACTGGCATCAACTTTGTTTAAGAATTTTCTCAAAGTTCTCATTTTGAGAATTACACTTTTTAGGGCGGATTTCACCGGATCAGCTCCTTACTTTTCATCTTTTTCGGTTTGAATATAAATAGGATCGAAACATAATGCATATCAATCTTTAGCAAACTATTGTTCGATTACTTTTGTTCGCTATTTGTTGTTTTCCCGAAACGTGCATATATCTTAATTTCAAACCAATTTATTATGCACTAGACACGTGTTTTGGATATTAAATATTCATCAGCGATGCTCCCAGGCAAAGTGATTTTTAGACACAGCCAAAATTTATTTCAGTAGCGCCCTCTGGTTTTTGAGATACTTCCTTTCAGGAAGTATCTATCTGTTATGGTAACTGCTTCAAAGTATGCAAATTGAGATACTGCCGCTTTACACCTCAAAATATAGTGCTGTGTCTAGTTCCGGAATTTGCTGTTTACAAAATGCAAAATGCAAGAACAAGAATATTCTCCATCTTGGAAACAGTTTCAATTTCATATAGAATAAATGCACCTCACAATATCAACTATAAGTCTTGTTTCACAGCACAATGGTGGCGTAGTGATATCCACCTTTTTTATGACAATGTTAGGAAATATAACTCAAAAATTGCATTGTCTTTCTAACATCAACACCGAGGTTAGATAAATATAGTTTGTGTTGTTTATAGAGATATTATAAGCTTCACATATGCATCCTGTGTAAAAAAAGTTCACCAGTGCCTTAAGATATTATTCAACATTTTAATATCTGTTGACAATAAATTTTGAGTAGATCTAGAAGTATCTCTCAGGACCTTCAGTCCTTTGATTTTAGATAAAATTTGTGCATTTACTGTGCACAAAATTCCTTTTTTTTGTGCAGAGAGTGCGCGGCCCCAAATTTCCTGTAGGGTCCATTCAATAGAACGGATAAATAAAATCTATGTTCAAATAGCCTAGGAGGGATGGCGCTAGGTTAAATTTCGATGATAAGAATGAAATGACACATTTCCGAAATAAATAAATACAAATTATATATTGATAACATTTGCGATGCCAAATTGATAAAGGGCCAAAAAAAGCTGCTTTCAGCATCTCAATGATACTACTGAATTTGAAGACATTTAAAAATGAAGATGTCAAGATACCAAACATACATGTACAAAATTTTATAGCATGCATTTATCTACATGTAATTTTAGCGATTATGCAGATGCTGGTAATGCAGCTGTATTAAAACTACAGAAGGGCGACACGGTTTACGTCAAAGCTCACGATGATTATGACAACTCACTGTATGGGGAGGCCTCCCAGATCTATACAACACTTACTGGCGAACTGGTATTCCCTGATGCTAAAGGTGGCGTATGCATTTTATCACTTGTAATTCTTATTGTTTATACACCAGCACCAACATCACCAACAGCACAAATAACACCAACAGCACAAGCAGCAAAAAAGACACCAACAACACCACCAGCAACAATAGCAACAACATCATTAACAGCTCAAACAGCATCAACAGCACAAACAACACCAACAACACCGACATCACCAACCGCACAACAGCACAAACATCATCAACAGCACCAACAAAAACCCCGAAAACATCAAAATACGAACAAAAAAGGAATTTAGTAAGCCCAACAAGGAATCATTAAAGGGATAAGGAAAATAAACACCCAAGAAAACATCAACCTATTTCACACAAAAGAATGAGAACATATTTACTGCTTAAATATCCATTTCTTGAAACAAGCATTTACATTCGAAATAATCATAAATTAATGGCTTCTCTGGAATATGTTTGCTATAAGTAACACTAATGACATTTTTATGGCACACACACCGAACAATTCTTCCTTAGTGATGCTTTATATGAAATAAGTTTAGACACTTCGTTCTTCTTCAGAATTGGATTCCGCTAATGCTGTTAGTGCTGTTGGTTTCACCGCCGCCTTGTCTGTGAACGCATCCTTACCAAACGGAACACAAGTAGTATATGATCACGTGGTCACCAATGTCTCCCCTCAAGGAGGTGGATATGACGCAACGACCGGAACTTTCACAGCACCCATTGACGGCGCATATGTATTCCATTTCTATGCTGTTGCACATTCCAGTGAGGTAAGTTAAAACAGAAAATGAGTGTGCTCTTTGATACATACTATAAATGAAAGGCGCCGATGCCTTCGATACTTTTTATGTTATTTGTATGCATAAATAGCTGATTTTCCAATAGATTCATAAGGCGGACAGACACCAGACATCACAAAATTTGGCGATATTTTCATTGTGATGTCAAAATAGAAAGCATGACAACAGATCAAGGTGCTTCAAGACAGTGCGATCAGATGTGACGTCACAATTGAAAATTTTGCCAAATGATGTGATGTCTGGTGTCTGTACATATAACATCAAGGTTTAAACGGTCATAGATATTTTCTGGAAAATGGACTATTGGACGGAATATTTCCGTTGTTTCGGTGATGGAACAGTTGTATATAATTAAAAATTATAAATGCCAGGAGAAACATGCCAAATCAAGGAGAAACATATTTGTTCTACAAATAAGCAAACTATACTTGTTCGTATTTGTTACATTGTACAGATGCCAAAATGTCACATAAAAGACAGATGCAATGAATCAGTAATAATGTATAAAGTATAATATCATTGTTTTAAGGAATTCTGGTTAGAGTTGTTCCATAACAATGATTTTGTTGAATCATCCTACGGTTACACAAGTGGATCGTATGCCGATGCCGGTAATACAGCCGTGCTCCATCTTAAAAAGGGTGACACCGTCTACGTTAAGGCGCGTCCAGGTCACAGCGTGCAGCTGTATGGTGATAGTGATGAACTCTATACAACTTTCTCGGGGGCCCTTTTGTCTCCAGCTGTAGTCGCCTCACAAGCGGGAGGAGGTGAGCATAAATATTGTTTAAAACTCGGAAAAAAATGTTCTGTCGATAATCGGACAAGATCATGATTATCAAAAAAAAAAAAATTTTTACAGCCTGCATTTTATGGTGACAAAATTAATAAAATAAGAAGGATTAAAGGTAGACAGAATAACCATGAAATTATTTAGAATCATCAAACGCCTTTTATACCGGGGATATATTCCTTCTGTCACCAGACGGACACTTGGCATGGTACTGGAACCAATATACAGCCGTGTACCAGTTTTTATCTTAAAAATTGAACACTGACTGACTGTGACGACAGGATTTCATTACGGGCACTGTCCAAACTCTCTGGATCTCAGTCGGACTCCTCGGGATGTTCACATGCATGTGCTCTTTATGGTCGGCAGAGCATGGACTCATGTTTTTTAATGTTCATCATGTTCATTAAGTTCATCTGATAGTGAAGATGTTATTTTACAAAACAATTGTGTGTTGTTTAAGACCTGAAGTAATCGGAAAAGTGGGAGGGTTGTGCGCACGTAATCAGGATAACCACACCGTCTGGTACTGGCGTGACAGAAGGCCGTCCTCAATCAGCACCGATTGCCCATTGGTCTCGTTGGTTTATGTGTTGTCATTTGTGATGGATGTATCTATGCGATTTGGTTTTCCTTGTACCTTTTGGGTCTCTTTCTGTGCGTTTCTGCTCTGTGTTTTGCATTGGGTGTGTTAAGGTATTGCTGTGGATGCTGCAACCGAGTGTTTTTGGAGATCCTCTCCTTTCTTTTAACTTTTTCATCAGTAACTGAGCACAAGAAAGACTTTTTCATCTTACAGTTTTCTATTTTTAATTATGTGGCTTTTAACACAGTTTTCATACAACCTTTAACTTGTCCTGTTTTCCTTGAAGAGATATAGTTATACGTATGTTCTAGTGTCTTTAGTCACGTCTTCCATCAATGTGTCGTTTGGTACCAAGATAAGACATTTTGCATGGAATTATATTAATTTTGATTAATCGATTCTACAAAAAGAATCGGTAGTCGCCAATGTGGATATCCAAGCGCCTATGGGGCCGTTGTCGGCGTCTCTCGATTGGTTACTAAACTGAGCATATTTCTATATAGGGCAATGTCAAATGAGTCGACACTTACTGTCGGTTCTAAGAAATCTTGGAAAAATTTAAAATGACTGTGTTCTTGATGAACCAATCAAAATTATGTACAATCATCGAAGAGTATTCATAATCTAGGCTAAAAAACGGACACACTATTAATTAATCACTGCACTTTCCATAATTTTTTTACTTTTCTTATAATGAAAAAAAGGGTTTTTTTTCTAGAAATTATGAATATATCAATATACAAGAGATTTTTCGTTACAGGTGTGTCAAATCCTGGTCAACAAGAAATAGCTTTTTCCGTTGGACTCACACACAACTTTGCTTCTTCAAATGGCGACAAGGTATTATTCAATCGGGTGTTCTCAAACCTTGGACAAAAGTACGACATCAACACAGGAATTTTCACAGGTCTATATGTTTGATTCATTTTATTTAAAAAACATACATGTATATAGCAATCGATGATTTAAGATAAAAACATTTTCAACAAGGCAAAACTGTATTGAAAACAACGAAACACTCACACAAGAGCATCAAAATACACTTACAACACGAGCTACCTAGACAGCATTTAACATCAACACCAAGATGGAACGCTTACAAAGTAGAGGATCTCTAACAAGACTTGGATGCAGCACCCACACCAAAACATCCAAACATCCTAACTTAAAACACAGAATAGACAAGCAAAAAACAAAAAACAAACAAGCACGACAGCAATGCACTTATAACAAAGGTTACACGTAATACAACTAATTGGCAATCAGTGCCGACATAGAACGGCATGATATTCTACCACATTAATAGCAAATTGTGTGGTTATCTGGTATGCGTATACGCACAACTCTCCAACTGTTGCGGAGAGCAAATGACATATGAGACAGTCTTGAAATGACTTTGGTTTTCCATTTGCTATATGTTTGGCAGTTGTATTCCGTATTACGTGCGAACAGCTTTTTCATATATATATATAGCTATACAGCTGAGGTCACTGTACGATCAAAAAGCTTTCTCGCTGTCAGTTGAAGCCACAATCAAGATGGGGTCTTGTGTTACACAACACGATTTGAATGGATAAGAAGAAAGTTTGTGGCGTACGCTACAGAAAAGAAAATGTTTTCTTATCCTAAAAGTAAATTCTCTTATTTTGAAATTAAAATTCATTTATAATGCTTCGTTGTTCAATCAAACCGAAAAAAAATTACGAAATAGCATTCTCTGATTTTCAAAACCAAAATCAAAAAGGCATATAAGAAAATCTATAGTCCTTCTACAGAAAATAAAAGCAATTCATATACTAAACACAATAATCAACGTATCATCTACAGCTCCCGTCACCGGTGTTTACGTGTTCCACTACCACGTGCTCGCCCAATATGCACAGGAAGTCTGGGTTGAACTGATGCATAACTACCATTATGTCAACACGGCATACGGACATACTGCAGGCAGTTATGGAGTTGGAAGCAATGCCGCGGTCATTGAATTGACCTCTGGTGATCAAGTGTACCTAGATATTGGTAAACACGATTCTTTCCTCTACGGCGGCACTGATGAAGTTTACTGCACATTCTCTGGTTATCTCCTGGCGCCACTTCCAAACTTCCATCCAGTTGTTGGCTAATTAGGCCTATGTACAAGTATATACATATCAATAAATTTAGTATATTTATCATTTATTTCAATGTTTTAAGAATATTTTATATTCTTTCAAGATATGATGAGTATAAATCGGTTAAAGAAGATCCTGACGATAATTTCAACAGTACTCCCAATAGAGCGCCAAATAGAGCTTCGACGGACCCCTAGCACGCTAGAGGTGGAACCAGGTGCCCGGGAGGAGAAAGCATCCCCTGTTGGCTAGCCGCACCCACCGTCGATGTTCACGCACGAAAATGAAAATATATTAAATGCATGCACTGTTTATGGTTATGTCTATATAGAAAGTGCTATGGCCAAAATGTCAGGGAAAAATATTCAAAACACTTACTGCCAAACCCCTCGCGGGGAAATTTATACGAGCTCCATACGGCAAAGGGCATAAGTGTGACACAAATGAGTTAAAGAAGGTCCTGACGATAATCTATACAGTAATCACAATAGAGCGCCAATTAGAGCATCGATTGACCCCTAGCAAGCTAAAGGTGGAACCAGGTGCCATGGAGGAGTAAGCATTCCCTGTTGGCTAGCCGCACCCGCTGTATGTACGTAACAGGACTGATCCCGAAAATACAAAAACAATGTAATCAATAGCCGAGGAAGAGAAAACACTTCCATCGGCATCTCCGACTAGTATTACCATCTACACAAGAAAAAAAAACCTTATCGCCATGCATATTTCTAATTGTATGGCAAGAACTATTAAATATATGGATGTCACATGCAAACAGGAGACGCTGACTTACTCAGGCACCTTTGTTCATTCCGAGGTTCGCAACTGTTCCTATGGAAATTCCAATAATTTTGCCTTCTCGACAACTGATGGGTATACTTCTTTGATTTTTATAATCGTCCATAACATGAATAAGGAGTAATTCTCCAACAAGACCATGTTGCAATGTTTTGCCTTCTCGACAACTGATGGGTATACTTCTTTGATTTTTATAATCGTCCATAACATGAATAAGGAGTAATTCTCCAACAAGACCATGTTGCAATGTACACAACGCAACACACGCACATAAACAGATCCACGAATAATAAGATGGAGGCGTTCAAACAAATAATGGACACAATGCGGAAAGCTACACCGACAATATTAAACGTTCGAAGAAAAGGAGAAGATCTACAGCATGACCACCCTGCTCTCACCCAGCGAAACAAACCAACAAGAAAGTTATACGTAAATGACACCAGACAAAGTTACAAACCACAAAAAAAAATAAATAAAAAAAAAAAAAAAAAAAAAAATAAAAAATAAAAAATAAAGAAACGCCAATATTCACAAGGAATTCATACAAGACATTCGAAAAAGACGTACATGAACCGTGCTCAAACATTAATGACAAACTAGAACAATATCACCTATAGTAGAGAAAAAGACACAAATTCAAGAAAGTAAAGCGAAGACAACATTTAAATATATACGACAACACATAACAAGAGAGAGAGAGAGAGAGAGAGAGAGAGAGAGAGAGTAACTTGCATTTGACAAACACTTCGAATGGTCACATGCTTTATCATTGGCTAATTTTCTTTCAAAATAGAATTCCTATCAAATCTGTTGAGAGAAAAGAAAAATAAACTAAAGGAATCACTTTTTGTCTTCTTTTATGAGGTCTCACTTTTGGACAAACATATTTCGTATATGGAAAGTAATCATAATATTCATGAGCTATATATCAAGTGTTTACATTTAGGTTCTCATGAATATTCATTAGCGATGATCAAAATTACTTCAAGTCGTCTTTTTCTGCACACAGTTGTTAAATATGAGTTAATATTATTGAAGAGAATTATGCAATTAAAGTGATGAGAACTAGTAAAATGCTTTTGACAGGAGACAAATGAAAAAATCGACGTAACATGAATTTACAATAATACCTCGTCATATTATACGTTTAATCAATCTTTGACATTGTTCCTAAATTTTCAAGTCAAGTTTAAATAAACATATTCTATAATTATTTTCATAATTATTTGATATTTGAAAGATAGAAATCCAGTCTTTTCGATGGCGCTCCCATGGCAGACAAAAAAAATAATAAATAAAGAAATGCAAAACGCAGGGCATTATTTGTGAACTGGAATCACAAAGAGCAACTGGCCATACTTTGGGATCGCATAAGTCGCCGAATAACGGCGCTAGGTTTGAGCATTCACAAAAAAAAAGTAGCTGTAGCTTTAGAGAGCAGTGTGGTAGGAACTGCCATAGCAGTGCCGTGAGATACCTGTAGCAGGAATGCATTTTAACCAAAAGTGAGATGAACTGATATGCAGCAAATATATGTACAATTAAATTGAATGAAACCCAAGACTAGAATTCAGGTTCCAAAATTCACAATCAAAAGGCATCACATCAAACATCAGACATCACAATGCATAAGCTCTACAGAAACATGCCGCGAATGAGCTTCAAACTATACCGGCGGTGACCTAAATTCTAACGTATCTTTTTACCTAGAAAACACGATGTCAGAAAACAAAAATGAAACTGACAATTATGGTGCATATATATTGAATAAATGCTATTATTTGTGTTTTGTTACGGGTATGCAACACACATCAAGTGCATGGTATGTTATACTCATTACATGTACGATGAATGCAATACCTGTGTTTAACATACCCAAAAAATTAAAAATCAAAAGACACTTATTCTATGAATGGGGCCTCATAAGAAGGTGAAAGAGGCTCGAGAAATTATATGGAACTATTGTCCATCTCTCTCCATGCTGACCAACGATGCTGCAGGTTCTATAACCAATACTCCATTTACACTTATACATAGATTTCATATAAATATCTATAATATCAATGAATAATATCACTGAATAGATATTTACTTCCACCCTTTAAACTTTAATGGGAAGACAGCCGGGTAGAACAACCGGTGTCATTTAATCCTAAACCTCACTGCATACATAAACGGAAAGGGCCTTTTGTATCAAACTCACGAAGTTTCTATTAAAGCAATCATTCGACCTTTTTAAGCCTTGAACTACGTTATATTATAAATATACAAGGATATGTGAAATATCTCTTTAGAGGAACCATTGAATGTGACATCGGTCTGATTTAAGATTTGAAGTTATATCGTTGGAATGATCGTTCGGTACTGATGATGTTCGCATCAAGATTGACTTTGGTATTACTATGCTTTCAAAGTAAGTATTATTAATAAGAAAAAAAAATATTTCTTTCAATTTTGTTCTATATCTTCTGATTGTTTGTTTGTTTGTTACAAATTGTCTAAATTGATACAAGCTTCATTCAAATGAGTTGTAGAAAAAGTAAAGATTGATATTGGTATTTTTTCATATATTCATCTTATTTACCTTTCTCATATTCTTTGATTTCAAGATGGTTTTAAACAGAATAGAAACTGTTATATATGAGGTCTCAAGAGATCGAGTGCGGGAATTTTCAAAGAATAAAAGATATGACAGATTACTATGCATATTTTAAAGATAAAACAAATACCTGAAACCTTATAATGAATGTATTAATTGCCCTAAACACATGTAAGCCTATGGCTCACAGGTTATGGGTGTAGTTCGCGTTGTGTATTAGATAGTCATTTTGAAAACTATAAACCGAAGTCCGAATATAAAGTTCTAAGTTTATTTAAATCGTAACATCTTAACAGTATGAGACTGAAGTCTAACTAAACCGAAACTGGAGTGTAACTTAACCGAAACTTAACTGGTGGGCAAAACGATGCGCCGAGTATATATGTGGACGATTGGAAATTGCTAACACCTGCACGAAATAATAAGTAATTGGTTTTTGATTAAAAAGACATTTTGGAAATTAGATTCTTCCAAATACAGAACAATAATGGCTTTTACGGGGAGATGTCCAATTAGCTTTCAATTAACTCGTACGGAAAACAAAGACTAAAGTACTTGCAGGTGTGCAAATTACTGCAGTGTTCTCAGCATCGTGGGAATCAAATTAAACAGATTACAGAATTTACAAACTAGAATTTAATTGTCTCAATATGAAGTTCAAACTTAAAGTCAAGAAATTAAGTTATAATGATTCCCCTTTTACTATAGAAAACTCAAGTTAGCAATTTCCAAATACATGTAACTAATAAATATGAATAATCAATTAGCATAATTATTGTGGGGGAGAGGCCATATGGTTACACACATTCTTATGGTAATGATAGGTAATGGAATAAACCCCCAAAACAAATAAAAAACAAAATTGATTTTAGTGACTATGTTTTAAAATCTAAGACTTATCTGGTTGATAGAAACTGTCTATATCTTCAGTTGGACAACTTTAAAAATAGACGCCGTATTTTCATATGTATTCACCATAGATGATCATTGGCCAAGGTGTAGTCTTTTTTGCTTAATGCTTTTTAAAATATCTTTGTTCTTTAATGTTCCTTTTCCGTTTGTATCTCTTGTTATCTCTACTCTGTGTATTCGCATAAGGCCTTAGAAGGTAAATATTTTTTTGCGTCTCATGGAGAGGGTACCTTTTTTGGAGAATTTTCAAGGAAAAAAAAATACATAACAGAGCTATCTTGGAATAAACATCAAAGCAGTACCTAACCGTCATTCAGGTTCAAAGTCGAGAAGACAAGGCAAAATCGCGAGAATTCCCATCGAAACAGTTGCGAACCCCGGAACGAACAACATTCCGAAGTGAGACCAGGTGCCAGGGGAGAGTCAGCGTCTCCTGATTGCATGCAACGCCCATTGCTCCATGGAAACTTGTTTTTCTATTTATTTAATCCCTTTTTCAATCTCTTATATGCAAAATCCCTAATGATACCTGATGGGAGGGTACCTTTTTGAAAATGATTCTACTTTGGATATTGCAACCGAATGATCCCCTCCTTTCTTTTACATATACAACTATTGTAAATAATCGCAACATTTTTATCTAATTTATTTTCTGTCTACTTAAGCTACATTGATAGTTAAAACATGCTCATATCGCAATAAAAGCACGCATCTATTAATTAACAGGGACGACCTCGGAGCAAAATTAATCAAGATATTGATGCAATTCTAAACGCACAAATACATTTTAATTTGAACACTTTTCATCATCAGCTTATAATCGTCCGTGTAAATACTCTCTGTAAACACTTGGAGGAAGGATTTCGGTCGCCATTACAATATTGGTGATCATTATATTTGAACAAAGATTTCCCTGGCGTGAAGGGAATTGAACGAAATTCAATGTGTTATTGGATTTTATTGGTTGAAAAGATCATGTCCTTTTCGAATAAAAGCTTTATGCCTAGAAATCATAATAATCTTTCCCATTGTGATGAGTTGTTTTGGAAAATGCGACTATTCATCGAATTTCTAGTGAAAAAAAAAAAAAAACAAAACTTGTAAGAAATGTAAACAAAATGTAGAGAACTTTAAAATCGTTTCATTTCCATTGTCATTTTTAAGAAACGAAGGTTCTGATTGGCTGAAAAAAATTTGTTGACACCTGCATCAACTGAAACCGGAAGTACGCGCTTATCAACGTCATAAAGCATCATCATTAGCAACACAGCGTCAAACCTGTACGCACACGACGCAGTTTTCCCTCAGTTTGTAGTGTTGATTCCTCGATCAACCGAAAAAAAAATATTGCAATGCTTTCTTAAGTCAACTTGAATTATTCTAATATATACTACGAAATGCGTTCGGTTCGTTCAGTTTTATTGCTTTCGCCCCGTATATTAAATTTCCTGAAACAATTCCATGAAGTCGATGATTTACTAAAACATTTATAAGCCATCATTTTATAGCAAACGTTTCGTATTTGTGCGTGTAAGAAACATAAAGCAAGTACATTGATCATTTGCTAAGTTTATACCATAAATCTACTGTCTTCTTTATGTTGCATTTCCGTAACAATATAGAATCATGGCATTTTACATTCTATATAGATAAATTATATACAAAAAGCAAAACAAACAAAGAAAAGAAATCATTTATCTGTGTTCAATGTTGCTTTCTATGGATAAAATTGATTTCAAGGTCACCACAGCTTCTGCATATGAAACAGCTCAAGTAAATACATTATAATGTGATACTATAGTATATTTCTTGTATATAATTATTCACTATGCCATTTATTCGGTTTGTTTCACGCATTCTGATTGGTTTACAGCATATCTACGACAATATTTTATATTTTGGAGAGCAATACTTTCTGTTGGTCGTTGTTAGTCCTCCGTACCAACGCCACTTCTGAAGAGATAAGTGAGACCCCCTAAGAGTAAACATATGCCACATAAATTAGAATAGGGATGACGTACTGTGTTTTGTGGTTCGGACAGGTACATGTTGGATACATGTATTATACCGTCGGGGGCATGATGAAATATACAGTAACATTTCTTATAGAATCGATATTAAGATGAAACAAGACGTATCTGTTTAGATTATTTTTAATTATTTTTTGAAATAAGAGTAATAAATTGTAAATTCTGTGTACCATAAGATAGTTAAAACGCGGATGCAAATTCAAAACTACACTGCTCAACTATCGGCTGCTGTAAGCTGTTACAGTACTGTAAGCTGTTCTGTAAGCTGTTCTGTAAGCTGTTCTGACATTGTTCTTCCAGACCCAGATAAAAAGAGAAAGATGTATAATATAAGAGACGTCCAGTGAGATTCTTTTCATAAAAAAAGTGTGCGTATGAAAAATATAAGAACTGTTACTGCTAACGTGGTTATTTTCGTTGGGGGAAAATTTCGCGATTATAACACCAAGATGTTCCGCATGGGGGGAATATTCGCGATAAAAGTGTCTTTCCCATTGTAAAAATGCAGCGGGGATATTTTCGCATGGGGGGGGGATTTTCGCGAAATCCCTCGATTCGAGAAAAACGCGAAAA
Organism: Pinctada fucata; assembly: GCA_028142955.1. NCBI lineage: Eukaryota > Metazoa > Mollusca > Bivalvia > Pterioida > Pteriidae > Pinctada > Pinctada fucata. The sequence continues at coordinate 16,519,354 of AP027115.1, read as the reverse complement.
TTACCCCCACGCGAAAAATTTCTACGTTTACAGTATTCATATTTCGCGTTTGCATTGGTATGTGTAAAACATTTGGTTATGGTCAAAGTCCAAACACAGAATTTTTCCATCGCCAAATATTTTGCACACGCTAATGCAAAGTTTTTAACGCAAAATATGAAAACAATTCTTAAATATACGCAATATCATAAACTTTTTTCTTTGAAGCCAATGGGCTTCCGTTCAGTAGCTTTGGTCAGTTGTAATATACATGTATATATATATATGGTTTATTCAGATCATGTACTTGTGTTTCACTGTACCGTTAACTGCATCGTCTTGTTGGAAAAATCATTTACATTTGATGTGCGGTCGTTAAACGAAATATATTGAGGAAGTTCTACGGTCGATATGGGGAACTCGTCATACACTATGATGTCCCACTCTCCAGAATGGTGGATGATAATTTGAACCATCAAACCAAAGATTGTACTCTACGTCTTCCAAAATGGAAGTAACCGGATGTGACAGTTCTACCGAATTGAAGCGGCGGGTGTTGCATGCAAGCAGGAGATGCTTACTCTTCCTGGGCACCTAGTCTCACTCTCATATCGGGGGTTTGCTTCTTTTCATGTGGTGGAGGTTTTTGTTTGTTTGCGTTGGTTCCTGTTTTATCCTGATTTTGTATGCCTTCGGTTTCTGATTTTCTGAATTATCGATTTTGTGCTGTATACAGGGATATGGTCATTATCCATATTTGTAATTTATCCCTTTCACCACGTGAATAAAGGGTCCATAGTGCGATATGTTCATGAATAAGAGTTCCCGCCCCCTACTCAGATGAGTGGAGGAACCAAATTCGATGTCATTGACATACCATTTTTGCCTTCAATTCATCTTGCCATATTTAAGGGGAAGCGATGCTGGTAAGGGAAAGAAAGATGGGAATCCAAGACGGCATACAATCTAAAAGACACAGTATAAAGATATCGTACCATTGTTGCGGGAAAATTATGAGTCTATTGATATATCGAGAGTTGGACATACATACATGTCAAATGTATTCTTTGTATGTTTGACGTTGGGAATACAAATCCCTGACAATTAAGAATTCATGGGCTTATAGATTGAATAATCGATCGTATTTCATGACAATGTGTTCACTGGGTGGTTCCCCTTAAAGCAACTACATTGTACCTGTACTAATCTAGTACACAAATACTCCCTTATTTAATCTCTCAGTGAAAAAGTCAATAGTTGTCATTAGCACAGCGTTTAACAATGCTTTGTTGATGGAAAGAACTAATAGTCAGTAAATAGGTAAGGAAAATAATACTAGTTGCTTGATTTACCTTGTATTTGGATAGCTAAGTAACTTATTTTAACAAAGTTTTACGTTTTGTTTGTAAATTGTCTATGCCAAATGGAAAGCGGCCCCTTAAAGCAGTGACTGAAATTGTTTTAAAATCATTCAAAAGGGTAAAAGTCAAACGAATTGATGATATTTTTCTACTTTTTAACAAAATAACATTTATAATTTTATATCACTGGAAATCTGAGAATATATCAAGACTCTGATATTTTTCTTTTTTATTTTAGACTTTTGGGGATTTTGAGAATATTGTAAAACTATATATCAAAAGTTTTCAAAATGATTAGGATTTCCATGTATTCTGTTTCGTATCTTACATGTACGAGGATGGTTTTTGTTTTTATAAAGTTCAAAATTACAACAAAATGACAATATGCCTATAGCATTTTCTATTGAATCTTGCATATTGAGAGGACAATATGTATAGAATGTGGCACAAAATACTAGTTGAGAGGGGTCAGCTCCGTGGAAATCGAGAAAACCATAAGTATACAGGGGGAAACCAATTTTGCTCAAAACTCGTATTCTTACATTCTGGAGAGCTGCACATGTTTATCTTATTGTTTCTCTTGTATTCTTTTATTGTTACATGTTTTATGCGTAATTATTTTCAAGTATTGCTACTTCTTATGAGAGTTTGCTGAACCGTTTTGGTTCCCTGTGCTTCATGTTCTTGTGGTGTCGATGATGTTACATGTGTTGCCACTAGAGTTACATATGTTGCTCTGTTCTCGCATTTATTGCTTCCGCAGTTGTGTGCACGTGTTTTTTGTATTTTTATTTTTTCGTTTTCGTATGTTGAGTATTCTGCTGTCGGTACAATGCATGTCTGTACTGGTGTTGCACGTCATGCTGATGCAAATGTTGTTTCGTGTGTTCCTGCTCATATGACTTGTTTTGCTGTCGGTGCTACGTACGCTTTGGTTGCTTTTCTTGTGTTGCTGCTGATCTTGCATTTATTTCGGCTGGTGTTGTTGATGCGAATGATGGTATTTTTGTTGCTGCTTGAGTTGTGTACCCTGATACTTTTGTCGCATGTATTCATGACGATTTTTCGTGTGTTTGTGCTGCTGGTGTTGCTATTACAGTCTATAATATGATGATGTATATGTGTTATGAAAATGATAATTGTTACAATGTATTACCCACAAAGGGCGTTATTATATATATATTTCTTTTAATTAATCAAAAGCATCAGTTAAAAGACGCCTGGTAAACATCAAAATCAACTCAAATGAAACAATTTTTTTGTCCATGCTGCACATTTATCTTTTATTATATGATGCTATATCGAAGAAGTTTAACTTTTGTGCCACTCGGTGAGTGTCACTGCTGGTGGACCAGGAGTCCCTGGGAGTACTTGTAGCTAGGTTCAACCAACTTCGGTTGATCGTTTCTTCAACTAAATCGAAAATTTCTGTAAACAAAAACTCCTGAAATCTCTAAACGCGGGTCCTGCAGCATCATAGCCCATCCATCCTGCTTCGTCTGTCGGTACCTTTTTGGACATAATAATTTTCCACTCTTTGGCCATTTTACATTGTTAAGATTGAGGATCACTAATGAGGGTTAAGTACTCAAAACGTGTATGTCTGGTCGATGCTGCAAATTCATCTGTTCTTACATGATGCTATTGAATTGAACATTAATGTTTAACATTATTAGTGAATCTGTATTTATCATTTGTATTGAATTTCAGCATTACAGATATGCCAAACACAGTGGTCCCCGGGACTGGAGCAAAATCTGAAAACGCAATTGTACACCACGAATGGATACGATAAATCTATAAGGCCTAACGAGTCCATGAGTATTGTGGTGTCCTTTTCATTGTTCAGTGTAAATGAGTTGGTAAGTTATACACCACGAATGGTCACCATTAAATCATAAGAACCAGCGAGTATACAAGTATAGTGGTATCATTTTCATATTACAGTGTCAATGAGTTTGTGAATTAAAATTAAACACCGCGAATGATTAAGATAAATTAATCCGACCTACATTCAATTAGTATTTCTACTCATTGTTCAGTTTCAATGAGTTGGTAATTTATACACCATGAATTGTTACGGTAAATCTATTGAGTCAATGGGTATTGTGGTTGCTTTCTCATTTTCCGTGTCAGTGAGTTGGTAAGCAATACACCATGAATTGGTACTAGTACTAATAATCTATCTGACCTATCGAGTCAATGAGTATTGTGGTTGCTTCCTAATTGCTCAATATCAATGACTTGGTAGGTTGTTACCATTAATATTTCAGACCTTACGTATCAATAAGGTGTCGATTTCTGTGTATAGTACTAACGGATAGTAAGGTGATACAGCAGTTAAGATGCAACTCTCGTTTTTTTACGATCAAGTTTTAAAAACGGTGCAAAATCCGTCATTATCTTAAGTTAAAATCTCAAATTCTTGCAGTTTTATAACGAATAGTATAATATGTACAATCACGTTCATGTATTAAACTATGTTTTCCATAATTAATTTCCAGGACATAGTCAATCAGAAACTGGATTTTGCAGGATATTTTCATGTGGTAAGAGTATCCAATTACATCAATGTACATGTAAAAATAAAACAACAAACAATATATGGTAATAAATATTGGGTAAGAATTAATTCATAACTTTTTGTAATCATTCAGACCGTTTCATTTCGTATTTTTGTAAATAGGTTTTTGAGAACTATAATCTTAGTCACGATTTTTGAATCATTGTTGCTTACATTTAAAATACTACTCCATGTATTCATGATCTCATAACCTGAACCTTGCTATTCGATCGTCTTTTAAATTTTGAATCGGGGTGCCGGCGCCCTGGCCTTGAGAGTTGGCGTTTGGGCCAGTAGGTTCGTGCCTAGCTAGCCGGCCGACATAAACTCCTCAATGTTTTGTGTTTACATATAAAAATGGTTTTTTTCTGTCTATTGTTTTCATGTGTGTGATGTTCCATGCTGCAAATGTATATGTTCTTAATTGATGCTGTTGAATTTGAAGACGTTAAACAGTCAAGGAGATTTAAAAAATGGAATAGGGAATAAATTTCAATGAGTAATGATAGCTCTATCATTTTTCACATATAAGAAATTTTTATTCTGACATTTGTCATTAATGAAGTTTGAAATCAAAATTCTTCTCATTCTTCTTTGAAATATCTCAAATGTCATTCTCCTTTCTCAGATGAACCAAGATTACAGAATAAAGAATGTGTAATTAAATGAATTTAAATTGTGTAAAAGCTCCTTGTTGTATGATATTTCGAAACTGATAATTGTCAGCTGCTAGATTTCAACTAAACAAACGCTATTAATTTTAGAATAGTCATATTCCGGGGTGTCTGTATCATAAAGCAAACTAACAAATTTATATATTTGACTATATAGAAATGGGAAGATTACCGACTTGAGTGGTCATCAAGCCCAACCTACGCTAGTGTGGCGTCCTTTTTTACAAGTTCAGAATACACATGGGTACCTGGCCTTGTCATGATGAATGCGTGAGTACTTTTTACTATATGTGTCAAAATTACATTTTCATACGGGTCCTCTGTCAGCAGTGTTGCTCTTTCCTTTCCCGAGTGATCTATCTAGATCTATCCTTGTCATGATGAATGCGTGAGTACTTTTTACTATATGTGTCAAAATTATATTTTCATACGGGTCCTCTGTCAGAAGTGTTGCTCTTTCCTTTCCCGAGTAATCTATCTAGATAATCGTAAAAAAACATATTTGTTTGAACGCAACACAAGTTTGTTTCAAATGCAATCAAATATAAACAAATGCTGATTAGAGATTTACCCAAAAGTGTGTTAAAGACTTCAGCACTATCAAACGTACATTGGTACAATTGTAATGACAAATATGGATAATGACCATATCCCTGTATACGGCTTAAAATCGATAAATAAATTCAGAAAATCAGAAACCGAAGGCGTACAAAATCAGGATAAAACAGGTACCAAAGCAAATAAGCAAAAACCTCCACCACATGAAAAGAAGCGAAGTCCCGATATTGGAGTGGGACCAGGTGCCCAGGAAGAGTAAGCAGGTGCCCAGGAAGAGCAAGTCAGATTAAGCACCCCTTTTTATGAAATGAAATAATATCGTTGAAAGTGAAATATATTATCAGTAAATATTTTCATGGAAAGGGAATCATCTCCAGCATGAACACCCTGCACTCACTCAGCGAAACAAACATAAATGACATCATACAAAACTACAAATCGCAAAAAAAAAACCCCAAAAAAAATAACAATATTCACTAGAACATCATACAAAACAATCGTTAAAGACGTACAGAAACATCAAACATTGATGACAACACATAAAAGGAAGGAGACCAATGTGTATCCGGCGCCGAATAATTCCATTCATGCACCATTTATTAAATATAAATGAGTGAATGTTCAATACAAGACCCAAGTAAAATAATAACCATGTGGCATTTACAATACCAGACAAACGTAAATGCAACACAAAACAACCAAAGCAACGTAAATCCAACACAAAACAACCAAAGCATCAAGGGAGTAGAAGAGAATGAAAACCGTATATGAGAGTAAGCATCTCTTGCTCAGCATAAACACCAAACACCCGTCACTAGTGCATTCTTCGAGACTTGTTTGTAACCGGAAAAGTTAGAGCGTTGTGCGCACGTAATCCGGATAACTACATCATGTACTTCTTTCATAGGAAATGAATGTCCTTAGTCAGCACTAGTTACTCATTAGATTAAACTTTATTTATTCAGCAATACAATGTAATTGAAACAGAACATAACAAAATAAGTAAATTCACTGATGAGATAGAAAACATGTAAAACATCATGTAAAATAAACATACGTGTACGAAGCAATTAATAACTAAATTTTTACTTTCAGTTACTAAAGCGTTTCGTTTTTAGAATGAATCTTTGTACGTTAGTAAAAATGATTTTGTTTTCGTCGTTCGTTAGGTTTTCATTCCCAAACAAAAGGACATTGCAAGTAATGTTACAAAAATGTTGTATTGGTGTAATATATTTTTCGCGGAGGCTTGAGTAGTTGGAACAGTACAAGATAAAATGAGAGGTAGATTCAATTTTTCCGCACGTACAAATGAGTTAAAGAAGATCCTGGCGATAATCTCAACAGCACTCACAATAGAGCACCAAATGGAGCATCGACGGACCCCTTGCAAGCTAGATGTGGGACCAGGTGCCCGGGAGGAGTAAGCATGTACAAAATGGACTGTCAGTGAGGTTGCAGAGGAATATATGTTGTTTCTGAAAGTAGAGTTAGTAAATGTATAATGCAGAGAATGTCTTATAACCTCAGTGAAAATGATGCAACATACTACGTCTTTCGGTACACTTTTTCGACATAGTAACTTTCATACTTTTTTGGCATATTACATTGTTTAGATTTAGGATCACTGATGAGGGTTATGTACCCGAAACGTGCATGTCTGGTCCACGTTGCCAATTTATCTGTTCTTAAATGATGCTATTCAATTTGAAGACGTTTACATTTACACCACTTGGTTAGTGTCACTGCTGGTGGACCAGGAGTCCCCGAGGGCACATGTAGCCAAGCTCGATCAATTTCGGTTGATCGTTTCTTCAACGCATTCTAAATTTCTGTTATCAAAATCTCTTGAAATTTCTAAAAAGTGGGTCCTGTAGCATCATATCCCACCCATCCTGCTACGTCTTTCGGTACACTTTTTCGACATAGTAACTTTCATACTTTTTTGGCATATTACATTGTTTAGATTTAGGATCACTGATGAGGGATATGTACCCGAAACGTGCATGTCTGGTCCACGTTGCCAATTTATCTGTTCTTAAATGATGCTATTCAATTTGAAGACGTTTAAATATATGTAAAATATCAAAGAAATCTGACAATGTACATTTTTTAATCTGAAGTTCATCTTTATCTTTTTGCCTTTTTGTTTGGTAGCTGTATAGTAAACAGACCTATCCTGGTTCTATAGGAGGTTAGACCTATATCCATTATGTAACACCAAGGTCTCTACCTTCAAAGTATTTAACCAGGATAGGTATGTAAGACATAGAAAATTGTTCGTCTGTAAATGAGTAAAGTTGGTGATGAATGAGAGTTGGTACGATGGACGGTAAGAGATGAGTATAGGACTGGAGACGAGAGAAAAGAACAATTGAAGCTAAAGATATATAACTTTATAGCATAATTGTCATATATAGTGTCAAATGGTTTAGCCCTCGGATCTGGACATTCAAACGACAATTAACTAAATGTGAACAGTTACTATATTCAAGTAAAATGAGTATAATACTACTTGTATTAGGAAAAACTAAACAGAACTTTGGTTAGCATTTAGCTGACGATGTAATTCATGATAACATATAAGGGTATACACTCTGTAATGACGCCATCTATATGGAGCCCTTGGCAATAATTTAGGGCGGAATGTCTTTTCCTATGACGAGAGAATTCACAACACTTATAAACTCATCAAACGATTGCACAGAGTGTTTGCCTCCTCCAAGATATGTCATGAGAATTTTACCATACGAGACAGAACTACTACGGATCTTCTTTTCATGGACCAATTGGCGAGCTTGGAAAGCGATCTTTGACGTAGCCCTCGTGAGCTCTTGACAGATGTACGTCCCAAGCTTCTCCGGCATTTTATCCAATTTGTAGCTGTTTGAAATGAGAGCGTGAGGCTTTTCATATCCTCAATGCGAGCGATGGCCTGTCTTGGGCGATTGCAGCGTCCGTCTCTTCGATTATTCCGATGTGATACCTTAATGTCAGCCTCCGATATGTCATCATTGATGGTTGTAGCCAACTGAACGATTTTTTCGGTCTTATTTTCTTTTACTTTCGTTTCTTTACCCTCCTTGGGCTCAGTTTCGACTTCCGGTACCCCGGTAATACGCACGCAGCTCCGACAACTACACATTTCCAGGTCGTCGACCCTCCTGGACAACTCCTAATTTTTTCAGACAGGCTATCAATTGTAGATTTCATATGTTCAAACCGTTGATGGAACGCGGCGTATACTTCAGCCACAACTTATATATTTACCCTTTATAGCATTACTATTCTCTGACTATCGTAATCGGATAAGGAGGACGATGGCGGGCCGGGCGGGGGGTTCATAGCAATAGAAACGGGGGTTGACATAAGTTGAGGGTGGATAATGTACGGCAGCTGGGGAGCTACGAAGCCGGGGGATTGGATATTTCGTCCAAGTGGTCCAAGTGGTGTTTCCTCCTTTTCGGACATTATAGAAGAGTCAAATGAAGACTGTTCCCTCAGTTTTTTCGATAATTGGTTGTAAGAGTTGCTAGAGTTACTGCCTGAAGAAAAACGACTTTTTTTCTGAGTTCATATCAGGACAACAATTTTGTTTACATTTTTGTTCAGTGTCACGACCAGGTACACATCGTTAAACATGGCACACGATTCAAGCATGACGAGCATGGTGATGAGTGAGAGTGTTCGAAAATGGCCCTTTTTGTATACTGATAGCTACATCACTGCATACACTCTAACATATATCAAATTTAAAGCAATTCAATAATGTTCACAACCTCACATTTTGTCCTTCTCCTTTTGGCAGAAACAAGCTAATTACATTATTATGGAGAGCGAGAACTTTTCATGACCGCCCCGGTCCTGAGCATGCGCATTTCCCCATTGGGCTAGTTGGTTTATGTGTAGTATTTTGTGTTCGATGTTTCTATTTCGTATGTCTCTTTTTCGTCTCTTGTTGTGCTCGTCTTTGTGTTTTTGTATCGGGTGTTATGGTGTTTTGCTGCAACATGGTCTGGTTGGAGATCCTCTCCTTTCTTTAACAAGCAACACCGATCACTTAAAACCATTTATCTTTAATTCTAGAGTATGGAATCTGGACGTTTGGGATGATGACGATGATCCAATGAGAGTAACCAGCAGTGGTACCGTTATATGGAATCATATTGGGTCATTTATATCCAGTTGTGAATCTGATGTCACCTACTATCCATTTGATACACAGGAGTAAGAAACTAATGGGTGTTTAGATTATCTACATTCCATGCATGCAAAATTTATGATTTGTATATTCTATGCTCCCCTAACGTACATGTAAAAGTAGTACTATAGTATACTTTATGATACAAATGTTACAATGCTATGCTACATAAAACTTTACTACTCTACATGAAACTTTACTATACTGCATGAAACTTACTATACTTCACGACACTGTACTATACTACACAGAACTTTATTATATGTTGTATAGTGCAGTAAAGTTTCTTTTAGTATAGTATATTCCTTTTTTGTTAGGGTGTTTTGAATATTAAATCTTCCTGACCAGGAAATCTAGATGTTTCAATCGGATGTTACATGTTATTTCTATCCCTTTTATACACAGAAGTAAGAAACTAATTTGAGTTCAAAATATATATCTACATTCCTTTCAAACAAAATGAAAGAATATATTATACGCTCGATTTCTAAAATTTAAAAATACTTAGCTTGGACCAACTTGACAATTTGTAAGTAGAACTTTGGAATTCAAGAACAGGGAATTCAATTGTATTTTTTTTTCTTTTGACGTTTCAGTTGTGACATCACAATAACCACTTGGGGTTATACGAGCACTGAGATATCCCTTTCTTGGGATACATCACAAGGTCAAGCCTTGGACATGAACTTCTACAGCGAAAACGGAGAATGGGAATATCAAAGTAACGTATATGATTCATTTTTCTTAAGTCAGTAATCAGCAACATTTGTTACGATGACTTCTGAAATCGATTAAGAAATCAATGTTATTCTAAAGATAGAGATAAAAAAGTATTCCCTATTGAGTCTTTGCGGATACAGAGTTTTTTTTCCCTTAGAGACGGTATCTGTCGAAAAGACCATTGTGAAGTCATGAATATGGTATGGTAACGTCGATTTTATACCGTCATTTCCCAGATTTTTAAGACTGTTTCCATAGAATTTGTTGACGTCATGATCAGTCTACGTCAGATACCGTTTCGAATGAGAAGTAGCTCTGGTTTTCGAAAATGCTAATATTCATTACTAATCGATCATACATAACATAGAAGATAATCATACACCATATTTCAGGTTATGAGCCATCGACATCAACAATTACACGTGGTCCAGAAAACTACAAAATACTCACGATTACGCTTAAGTTCAGAAGGAGACCCTTATTTCAGGTAATGCAGAAATTTTGAAAGAATAGAGGGGATCTACAACAAGACCCGATTGTAGCACACAGAACAAAACATCAGAACATCTCAAGTGAAAACACAGAGAAGACACATAAAGCAAGAGACACAAAAGGGACAAGGAACATTAAACACAACATCAAAACACCAAACACATAAGACTACACGCAAACCAACGAGACTGATTGGCAATCGGTTCCGACTTTGGATGGTCATCTGCCGCGAAAGTGGCAAATGGCATGGTTATCCGGATTACTTGCACAAAAACCTCCAACTTATCCAGTAACTAAAACGCCTCGAAGAATGCACAATTGTAGTGTTAAATAACCTCCTCACTGTAAGATAACGTGAAGTCACGAGAAGTAAACGACATTTCAACATTTAGTAACAATCAAAGAAATCATACTGATGAAAACATTAATTGGTAAAATTTTCCTTTTCCAGTGTTCCCATATTATCTTGCATCAAGGGTCTGTTTATAGCTGTTTGTTTTACAGGAAGTGGTGCTTTTTTATGAAACTTTGTTAATCAAGACATATTTGCCCAACCGACATGCACATCTAACTTTACTATGTTTTTTAAATCGTTTGCATAGTTATGTAATCTCAAATACCTTTTTCAGTTCATTAATACCATTTTGCCCTGTCTTTGTCTGGCATTTTTGGGTTGCTTTGTCTTTCGGCTACCGGCTGATAGTGGAGAGAAGATGGGATACAGTCTAACCGTACTTCTAGCATATGCCGTTTACCTTACCTTAGTCTCCGCTAGTATGCCTACAACTTCAATCAAAACATCAGTCATGTGTAAGTATTTTCATACAGAACAATTTTTGAAATATATCAAATTTCTAAGGATAACAGCAGACAAAAAAACATGGAAAAATAGAACACATAGTTCAAGGTGTTAAAGGCATGATGGGGACTATATAAGGAGACAGAAAACGTCCCGTCATTTCCCCACTGACTGCTGAAGGATAACGTCTTCAGATATAATCTGATTAGTCCGTGGGTTTGACAGTAAGTGTTTTGAATATTTTTCCCTGACATTGTCGCCATAGCACTTTTTATAAAGACAGAACCATAGACAGTACATGTATTTAATAAATTTCATTTTCGTGCTTGAACATCGAAGGCGGGTGCGGCTAGCCAACAGGGGATGCTTACTCCTCCCGGGCACCTGATCCCACCTCCAGCTTGCTGGGGGTCTGTCGATGCTCTATTTGGTGCTCTATTGTGAGTGTTGTTGAGATTGTCGTTAGGATCTTCTTTAACTCATTTGTGTCACACTTATGCCCTTGCCGTGCGGAGCTCGTAAAAAAGTTCCCCGCGAGGGGTTTGACAGTACGCGTTTTGAATATTTTTCCCTGACATTGTCGCCATAGCACTTTCTATAAAGACAGAACCATAGACAGTGCATGCATTTAATATATTTTCATTTTCGTGCGTGAACATCGACGGCGGGTGCGGCTAGCCAACAGGGGATGCTTACTCCTCCCGGGCACCTGATCCCACCTCTAGCTTGCTGGGGGTCCGTCGATGCTCTATTTGGTGCTCTATTGTGAGTGCTGTTGAGATTGTCGTCAGGATCTTCTTTACCTCATTTAAGATATTCCGTAAAATAAGGACATTAGTTTTGTTGCATGCAGTTACCTAGATCCTTCCATGAATTGAGTTGTCCATGAACTTTCGAAATGGCTCTCGTATATCCCTTTCACTTTTTGATTGACAACTAAAACAGATGATATTGAGGTATCTCGAGCACTTGTCTCACAAACTGCTAGACACTCCAAGGAAGATGTTTAACGTCTTCAAATTCAATAGCATAATTTAAGACCTGATAAATTTACAGCATGGACCAGTCACGTTTTGGGTACTAAACCCTCGTCAGTGATCCTAAGTCTAAACAATTAAATGGGCAAAAAGTATGAAAATTATTTTGTCCAAAAATGTACCAAAAGACAGAATGGGTGGGATATGATGCTATAGGACCCACTTTTTGGAAATTTGAAGAAATTTTGTCACAGAAAATTTCAAATGCGTTTAAGAGACAGACGATCAACCGAAGTTGATCAAACTTGGCTACATGTGCCCTCGGGGACTCTTGGTCCACCAGCAGTGACACTCACCAAGTAGTTCAAATGTTAAACGTCTTAAAATTCAATCATAATAAGTAATATTATGAAAGAACATGGTATATCACGCCTATATAGACCCTACATCACTTTGTGTGCATATTGAAAGGAGAAATGCTACTGAAGTTATCGACAATCAAGTATATATATGAACATGATGAAGGTATGTAAACTTTAAAACGTGTTAAACAGGAATTGTACCAACTCATCGAAGGTTGATATTCACTCAGAAAAAATCATCAAGCAATTCCATAGAGAAAAAATGTGACGCATAAGTAGAAATGAAGCATAGAGAGGACGTGAGCATTTTCCGGATAATGCCGTGGCCACGTGATAATAATGTCGTAGCCACGAAATACTCAAAGTCGTGGCCACGAGATATTTTTCAAAGTCGTAGCCACGACTTATTATCTCGTGACCACGACATGAAAAATTGCACAGTTCCAGTCTATGCTTCCGCAGATATCTGAAATGTGCTCAGTTACGGCCCTAATTTCATTGATAGGTCTTTTCAATTAATGAACATTTCTATCAGTACATGAGACATTCTGCAATTGCCTGAGATTAATTATACAATATGGTCTCTTTGGTAAATGTCTATCAGTAATACTTATTTTATATTACAGCTGTATACCTGGTGTTAACACTTATATTTGGAATAATAGGATCTTTCATAACAATCTACGTGTTAGTGTGTCACCATAGGTCAGACGATAAGAAGATCCCTCATTGGCTGAGGCGAATGATAACCGGATGTATGGTGAAGTGTGGTAAAGTCAGACCGTGCCGGAATTCCGCTGTTTATAATAATGAAGAGAAAAGTGAAGAGAAATTAGACTCAGGAGTGGAAGCTATATCCAATATGGATAAAAAGTTAGCGAATAAACAGTCTCAAAATAATATGGAGGAAAAAGACGATTTAACATGGCAGAAAATATCCGAAATAATGGATGCGTTTTTCTTTAAGGTTTTTTTCTTCGGTACTCTTTTCTACCAGATAGTTTTCATGTTAGTTTTTGCTATTGGTTATGCCACTAATTGAGTATAACTAGGTATCTAAATGGTACATAGTTTCTCAATTTTGTAGAAGCTGGGCTCCTAAAATGCATTAAGGTTGTAGGAGACTCTAAAACAAGATCGATAATCGTACCCTTGACAAATGTCACATGCATATGAGAAAGAAATGACGTATAAAAAGAAGTACTATATTATGAAAAAGTTGGTGCAGGAACTTTAAAAAAAAAAGGAATTTACTTAAGTGAATAAGAGATCATACATGTAACGTGTGTGGATAGTAGTATTTATTTGATAATAATATATCTTAAAGTCTTCCAATATGAAGTGTGCTGCATAATGTACAATGATAGAACCTTTCGAGTGAACATACATGAATAGACATATAAACAATTATGGCATGAAATATATGTAACTTATATTCTTTTTTAAATCTAGGAGCTTGCTACCAAATTATGGTGAATTTCATTTTTACTGCCAAAACATATTGAAACATATATCAATATCAACCATACAATTTCCAATGCAATAAATTGCCAAATATCCTTTATTGTATTCTTCTTGAAAGAGGTAACTTGGTTCTTGTTTAATGTTTTATCTCAGACCTTGATCTCGACTAGGAGAAAGCACCTCGCATCTCAGTTTAATTTTAGATACATAGATGACGTGTTGATCATCAATAATCCGAACTTTGCGGATCATCTACACGAAATCTATCCGCATGAACTAGAGATCAAGGAAACAACAGAGAGTGACAGATCCGCTTCGTACTTGGATAAACTACTATCTTTCGACGCAAACGGCGTTGAACACCCCATTGTATGACAAGCGTGACGATTTCTGCTTCCACATAACTAACTTCCCTTCCATAAATTGCAACATTCCTTCTTCTTCTTCTGCTTCTGGTGTTTTTGTTTCTCAACGGATACGGTACGCCAGGGCATGTTTCAAATATGAAGATTTCATCATTAGAGCCAGACGGCTTGCAAGTAAACTTGTTCAGGGTTATGATACACAACGGCTGAAATCATCACCGAGGGCGTTCTTCCCTCGCTACGGGGATGTAATAAAAGCAAATGCGATCCCCATTTCCAGAATGATCGGTGACATTCTATATTGTGACTGAATGGATGCCATCACCCCCAAACAAGACATTCTTATCTGATATGTACATCAAAATATCCATCGAGGCAATCACCAAATTTGACAGGTTTCCATGGAGCTGTTGCGACGGGTGTTGCATGCAATCAGGAGACGCTGACTCTCCCCGGGCACCTGGTCTCACTTCGGAATTTTGTTCATTCCGGGGTTCGCAGCCGTTCCTGTGGAGGATCTTATGATTTTGTTGTGCCTTCTCGGCTATGAGACTGTATAACTGATGAGTACTTCTGTAATGCTTATTTAATCAAAGAGCGACGATGATTTGCCATTGTGAAGGAAATGTATGAAATCCTGCTTTACTTCCTGTTAACAGTTACATGTACTTAGGAAAACAAAAATAAGCGATTTTGTATAAAGTAATATTTAGCAAAATCACCCAACACTGACCCCAAAAGACATCACCTGCAGAATGCACTTTACATCAGACCCCCTTCCTCTCAGAGTTAAAATGAGATACAGTGAAATACAAAACAACACCCACAAGAACGGTCCAACAAACAATTCAACACTTCAATAGAAGACATACGAATGAGAATATATGAAATGAAGAACATCATTGTGCGCACGCTGCAAACTTTGGACGGCCATCCACTTCATGTATTTAACATCGCATTGTATGGTTAATTGTATTACGTTAAGAAATGTTTAGAATAAAGCTCCTTGCGCCTACCCTCAAACGATTTTTTGCCATATTTTTCACTTAAACACGCTTTTGCATAAACCCTTCACAAAATTTGCTCATTTTGGCA
Organism: Pinctada fucata; assembly: GCA_028142955.1. Classification (NCBI taxonomy): domain Eukaryota; kingdom Metazoa; phylum Mollusca; class Bivalvia; order Pterioida; family Pteriidae; genus Pinctada; species Pinctada fucata. Next base: position 16,503,744 of record AP027115.1, on the reverse strand, counting down.
AGAGGAAATTAAAGCTCTGTATTGTAAATTGTAGATGGCGCCTGGAAAATAAACTTTGGCTTTATTTATACTGTTTGGCATTAAGTACTACTGACGAGGATTCAATTTTCCGAAACAATAAAATTGATACTATAGAACATATATTTCAATATTGACAATTCAACATATTTTTTTCCATGATACGAAATGGGATTAGGCAAATGTTTAGCAAAGCCATCAAGGCCTTCTCTGTATAATTATATTACATAACAATGTCATGGATAGCAGAACTTTTTAAGGACGCTAAAAATTCAGTCCTGCCACCATGCCCTCACATCATTCTCTCACAACCCGACAATACGAAGGTTATTTGAGACTTCCAGCTGGTGTATAAACAAAAAGCCTGCAATTCGATCGCTCTGACAAAAAGAAAGTCGTCACTTATTCAGAGCGCTATTTACCGGGATCAACAATGGAAATTTGACAAAACCCTCTCTCTCTTTCTCTATCTCTTCCAAATATATCTGTCTCTATTTTCTAGGAGAACATTTTGAAGAGAGAATGAAAGAGATATCGATAAAATTCGGATTGGTAGAAATATAGATTATGCACATTAAATGAAAAATAAATATCTTGATCTTTCCAAAAGCTGTTTATTTACGTTGCAAGGACAATGGTGTGAGATAGTACAGTAGGAGGTCAAAAACATAATCGACAAATTTACTGTGCATATAAACTTTACAATGTTCAACAGAGCAAGGTAATATCGAGCAAATAAAAGGACCTGCATTAACTTGCCAAATGTTATTTCATTATTTATATATGTTTACACTAAATTGTTCTCGTATATGATTAAGTGCTGTACAGACACTGCAGATGACTTATATTCATTGTCGTCGTTTGAGCTATTTTATGAATGTTCTCTGATGAAGTATCTCTGGGGAATATGCGCGCTTGCCATCTGTTAAAACATAAAAACTAGAGACCTCCGAGAAGACTTGGTTGCAGCATCCACGGTTAAACATCAAAACACCCGAAGTGAAAACACAGAGTACACTTAGACATACATAAAATATACGCAAAAGGACAAGGGACAGCAAAGGCGACATCAAAATACCAAACTCAAAACACTACACATGTTTCAGCTGTTGGTTTTGTCGTTGGTGGCCTTATAACACAAAGATCAAATAATTCCTACAGTCAGCCTTGACCGAGAAGAGGTACCTTTAGGAAATTTGTTCGGAGTCTATACTTGTTGATGACAGAGTTACAAATGGATTGTGTAGAGGGCTTACAAAAGACAGCAAAATCACTACGCTGTCACAGAATTGTGACAAAACGGGAAACTTCAATTTAAGTTCCTACAGCTAAGTTTATATGGTCACAATCCATGTAAATGCTCAACGTCTTCAAATTCAATAGCATCAATTACAAACTGATAAATGTGCTGCATAGACCAGACATGCACGTCTCGGGTACTTAACCCCCTCATTGATCCTCAATGTAAATAATGATATATGATCAAAGAGTGTGAAAGTTATTATGTCCAAAAATGTGTAGAAAGATGTAGCGGGATAAGTGAGATTTGAAAATACAGGACCCACGTTTTAGAAATTTAAATAAATTTTGATAAAAGAAATTTTTGAGTGCGTTAAAGAAGCGATCAAACGAAGTTGATCGAATTTGGCTACATACTCCCGTTGGGGACTCCTGGTCCACCAGCAGTGACACTCACCAAGTGGTACACATGTTAAACTTCTTCAAATTCCATTGCATCATTTACGAACTGTTAGATTTGAAGCATGGACCATACAAGCATAGCTAGAATACTGGATAGTTAGTGGAAAGGACATATGTATCTGAGCATTTTACATCAAATTCCTTCTGTCGTCCAAATTAAATTAACATGTGTAATAAGTTCCTAAATATGATTCGGAATAAGGTATTATGTCAATTTAGTATGGTTTATATAACCATAAACAGGTATTTCTGAGGTCATTTTATTATTAATGAACTACATTTTGAAATACATATTATTTTTTTTGCGCTTGAATTGCAAAGAATAAGCAAACCAGAAAGAGGGATATTGATCTATTCAATTGAACATTCAAATCATTTATATAAGTTAAATTTATGAGATATATGGGATGAATTATTAAACGCAACGGCAGATAAAATAATGCCGTAGTTATGCTCTTATCGATATTTTGTGGTAGTGTTCTCTTGGTGAACATGTTCAATTTCCTTTTTCGAAAAAAATGTTAGTAATGCCATGATTTCTATTTGGCTTTTCATCTGTTTGACTCAAATAACACCATGTATGTCAACAGGTAAGACTTAATTTATCAAATCTATCATAATATCGAATTAATCATTCTGAAAATAAATGTTTATCATTGATTTTAATCGTGTTTATTGGTATGATAAGTATACAGATATTGGATATGTAAAAGAGAAGACACAAACTATAATCGTGATAAGTTCAGGAATGTAATTTAAGGCATAAGGGGTATAATACTCTACTTCCGGTTGTTTTGATAACAGAAAAATTAAATACCACGAAGTTGGCCGAAGACGCACGACTTCGGCAATGTTCGTGACCATATATTTTCATGGTGAGTTGAATGAAACATTTAAAAAATGTCAAATATCTAACAATATACATGTATAAGATATAGAAGAACATAATTTCTAGATTTTCAATGATATTGTTATTATACCCCTTATACCTTACAGTATTCCAGGAATCATATTTGAAAAAAGAATACATACTGTCTTCCATAAGAGTCATTTTAGTGAACTGAACAGTATCATTCGGGCTTTGTTATCTTAACGTATCCAATGTACAAATGAAGATCTCGCGGACGTTTCGTCCATTTAAACAGTGTTAAAGTTATCTCGGTAATCTTCGGCAGTGTCTCGATAGTTTCCGTGGCTTGAGTGATGGTCGACATGTTGACCTTTGATAATAGAAACCATTATTTATGTTGTATTAGGTATACTTAGGTAAAAATATGCCATGATTCTAACCATATAATACACTTGATATTTATTTGTACAACGGATACCTTAAGTATTCGAACAGGAGAACATTTTTATGCCATGTTTTTTTGTAATCTATCAACTGGAACATGAGCTATTTCAGACGGTTGAAAATTTGTAGGAATTGCTGATAATAATAAGATACATGTAATATACGCATTTTCTTTTTGTCAGCAATGCTGCAGTTTTTATTTTTCTTAACTAGAACCGATTCATCTTTGTTTTTTGAATATCTAGAGGTAATAACCTATTGCAACTTTGAAGAGGAAAATCGTAAAGAATGCATGTTGTCAATAAGTGTATCTCAAGATACAAGTTGGTTTTATTCATGGAGAATTGAGTCATGCTTCGGAACAGGACATTTTGATCATACATATGGAAATGAAAGCGGTAAGTTTGTTTTGAGATAAAAATGGAAAACGCAATAAGTACTATTATTCGATTCAAAAGTTGTTCTCATAGAATAAACACAATAAAATTATTTTGTTTACACGCATTTACAGAAACAAATGAAAAGTCCTATGTCCAAATAAGATATGATCGTGTTTAGAAAAAAAGGGTTAAATGCATTTTTAAAGCAATACGTTTTGATAATTATACACGACTTCAAATCCATAGTATCATTTAGGAACAGACAAATTAGAAGCATGGACCAGACATGCACGTTTCGGATAGATAACCATTTCTTAAATTTTGCTGGAGACGAATTCATTATCATAACATCATGATATTACGCTTGGGGGAAATATTTAAGATAGATTTGTAACATTTTTAAAGTAACTAAATGCTATGATATGTATCTTATGCAAACAAAATATTTTTTATCATATATGATCATTATTTTATGTCAATAGGAAGGGAGGGGGTTGATTTTCACACATTTTCAGCTTCTTTTCCATAACTACTTCTCAGATTTTCATGAAACTTGGCATGTATAAAGTACTCATTGCTCTACAAATCGTGTTGTTTTTCGTCTAAATCGGTCGATAGGTATCGTCATAACAGACAAAAGTAGGTCACATGGGGTACTTCTCCTTCAGAACCACAGCACGTTTCGACAAACTGAAAGTATTAGGATGATCTAGAGTAATGTCTTATGAAGTGTTGTTATATTTGGTTCCACTCTGCAGTCAAGTATTTTCCTGTCTGATATGCTAGTTAACGTTGTTTTCAGGTGAACGATCATGGTCCTCTTGGGCCTCTTTTTTTTCGGATTGACAGGTCGACAGTTGACATGTAGACAGTTGACAGACTAAAGCCTAATAGGTTAACATGTCGACAATGGAGAGGTAGACGGTTAACATATTGATGATAGGTTGGTTGGTCGACAGTTGACAGGTCGACAGTTGATAGGTCGACTGTTGACAGGTTGGAAGTGTTGAGAGATGACAGATTGACATTAACTGGTTCTCAGATAGAAGGATTGACATTTAATAGATTGACAGGTCGACGGTTGACATGTCGACAGTTGACAGTTAAAAGGTTGATGGTTGACAGGTCGACAGTCTACAGATTGACATCTAATTTGTCGAAAGGTTGACAGTTGACACTGGCAGATTTTTGGAAATTACTACTATTGATTTCGAAAGGGTCAACTGTCGACATGTCAACCAATCCCTAAGTCATTAGTTCTCAAAATATATGCAATTGATGAAAATATGTTAACTGGGTCGACAAATAAAATATGTCAACTCTCGACCTGTCAACCATACCCAAGGTCGACAGTATCCTAATATGGGCAGTGTAATATCAACTGTCAACCTTGTCCTGGTCCTGGTCGTCAATTATGTGGATAAAAGCTTTTGATAAAAATGTCAACTGTCAATTTGTTCTACAATCTTGTGATAACTAGTCTTTTTTTCTTTAAACTTTCACTGGGTGTTCTGATCTATCAACTTTCAATCTTAGTCTGGGTCGACAGCTTATGCTTTTTTGAAAATGAATCAATTACTTTCATTACATATGCTAGGACATTTTATCAGCGGACACATTTCCCCTAGAGAAAACGAAAATCCTCAACTCTTCCTGCCTTCGCCTCAAGGAGGAGGGAACATTCGTATGAGTTTTTGGTATAAAATGAATTTAAATGGAACAACTGTAAGGGTGGCGTCTGATCATAATAAGAAGAATTTTATCTGGAAAGAAGCAACTAGCGATTGGAAAGAAGGATTATTTTGGTCAGCAGTTACAAATGGTGAAGTGGTAAGTATGAAAGTTTAACACACGAAATCTCTTAGAAGATCACCTAGTACTGAACACAATTAAAAATTGTAACAAAGTTAAACATCAGACAACACAATTTCAACAAACAACAGGGGACAACGAAACAAAAAACATCATCCACACAGACAACAACATATCATAACATAGGCATAAAAACTTTTCATATAGATGACAGTACATTCATTAATTGAGGAAGACCGAAATCCAAATGGAGCCGACTTTGAATGACTATGAAAAGCGAATTCAATTGATTTCCTCGTCCGGGTAATGGGCACTTTTCCTCCAATTTACCCGAATATTCAGAAAACCCAGGGACGAGACTTTCAGCTTGATAACAAAATAACAAATACATATTACAGATATTCAAATCTTTCTAGAATTATGATTGTATTGTCTACATTTAGAGTTGTATTTTGATGATTTCGAATATCCTGTTAAAAGCAGACACAATTATTTCCCCATCAACTTTATGCTTGATATTTGAAGAAATATCTAAATTTATTTTCAAATTATCTTGAAATCATTTACGTTCATTCAGTGACCAAAGATTTTTCAACGTAAAAAATGCTCCATCGCATCAATTTCATCGCGTCATTTACGCATTTCCACAAGTTATGTCTAACCAGTGATGCTCGAGATCTGATGCTCACAGAAACAATAAATCAGTTTTGAACGTCTTTGACGTTTTGTCTTCATTGTCTATTTGGTGTCCTCGGTGTTTTCTTTTTCAGTTTGGATGTTGCAGTGTTTTTCTTTGTGTATTGCAGCCGAGTCTTGTTGGAGATCCCTTCTTTCTATCTATAACCACATTTGTCTGTCATGAAATTTTACAAATCATTTCGAGAAAAACAAAAGTTTACTTATGTTACAGAACATATATTCATCATCATCGCATAATCATCATCATCATCATCATCATCATCATCATCATCATCATCATCATCATCATCATCATCATCATCATCATCATTAATGTCGTCCTCCTCCTTCTACTACACATCATCATCATCATCATCATCACCATCATCATCTTCTTTTCTTCTTATTTTTCTTCTTTTTCCTCTCGTTAGGGTTCTCAAGATTTCTTTAAGTAAAAGAATAAAAGGCAACATTTCAATTGACGATGGAAGTAGTCGTTCAATATTGAAATATAGTAAATGTTAAACGTCTTAAAATTCAATAGCATCATTTAAGAACAGATTAATTTTCAGCATGGACCAGACATGCACGTTTCGGGTACTTAACCCTCGTCAGTGATCCTCAATCTAAACAATGTAATATTACCAAAGAGTGTGAAAATTATTATGTCCAAACATTTACTGAAAGAAGTAGCAGGAGGAGTGGTATATGATGCTGCAGGACCCACTTTTAAGAAATTTGAAGAAATTTTGATAATAGAAATTTTCGAATGCGTTGAAGTGACGATCAACCGAAGTTGATCGAACTTGGCTACATGTGCCCTCGGGGACTCCTGGTCCGCCAGCAGTGACACTCACCAAGTGGTACTAATGTTAAACGTCTTCATATTCAATAGCATCTTTTAAGTACAGGTAAATTTTCAGAATGGACCAGACATGCACGTTTCGGGTACTTAACCCTCGTCAGTGATCTAATTAGGGCCCCGACACTAGGCGGGTGCCCTATAGTAATCACTCTGTCCGTCTGTCCGTCCGTCTGTCTGTCCGTCTGTCCGTCAGCAAAAACTTTAACATCGGCCGAAACTTCTGCACTGTAAGAGGTAGAGTTTTTTTTATTTTACATGAGTGTGCCTTGTGACAAAAACCTTTCCGTTGGTACCAACATTTTTCATCATGTGACCTTGACCGTGACCTTTGACCTACATTTGAAAAACTTTAACATTGGCCATAACTATTGTACCGTAAGAGATGGGGCTTTGATATTTGACATATCACTCTGTCCGTCTGTCCGTCCGTCTGTCTGTCCGTATAGTAATCACTCTGTCCGTCTGTCCGTCCGTCTGTCTGTCCGTCTGTCCGTCAGCAAAAACTTTAACATTGGCCATAACTTCTGCACTGTAAGAGGTAGAGCTTTTTTATTTTACATGAGTGTGCCTTGTGACAAGACCTTTCCGTTGGTACCAACATTTTTCATCATGTGACCTTGACCGTGACCTTTGACCTACATTTGAAAAACTTTAACATTGGCCATAACTATGGCACCGTAAGAGATGGGGCTTTGATATTTGACATATCACTCTGTCCGTCCGTCTGTCTGTCCATCTGTCCGTCAGCAAAAACTTTAACATTGGCCATAACTTTGTAAAAAATGGATGACATTGGAATACTGCATTGTATGTTTGCCACTATTCCTCTGGCAGCAATTCTTTTGTTGCAAACCATGTTGACCGTGTTGCCTTCACATTCAACTTCTTACAGAAGTGGCCGGCGGGGCCCTTTCTGACTTTGTCAGTGCTCTAGTTTGTCAAATTGGTTTATATAAAGTTGAAGTTACATGTTACTGTCAATGTATATGCATCTTGCATTTTTTAAATTCATTTTTTGAATATATGTTTTACCTTCTTCATCATTTCAGATAAAAATAGAATCCTTCTCCGATAATCCTGTTGGAGATGATGTCCAAATTGATGATATCGTCGTTCATCTCACACGACCAGAGGGTAGGTCCATTACAACTTAAATGTCTTCGTCTTATATTAGAAAGAAAAGAAAAAAATGAATTAGTATTTACAAAGCCGACAGAGTGGTTTATTTGCCACTATTGCCAGTAATTTCTAAGTTGGATTGAGTCTTTGCGGAAAACAGAATTATTTCCCATTTGAGACGGAACGATTATAACATGTATATTTTCTAATCGAGCAGACAACAAGTATTTATAATTGTTTTTAGCTCACCTGAGCGAAGCCCCCGTGAGCTATTGCCATAGCGCGCCGTCCGTCGTCCGTAGCCCGATGTAAACTCTTTACATTTTCGACTTCGTCTCTAAAATCGCTGCATAGAATTTTACGGAACCTTACAGGAAGCAAATGCGTAAGGTCTTCTTCCAGGTTTGTGTTTTTTTGTGCTGATCGGTCAACAAAAAGTGTCTCCGAGGGGTCTGATTGGCTGACGCATTTTTCGACATCCCCTCCGCAAACCTTACAGTAAGCAAGTACTCAAGGTCCTCTACCAAGTTTGTGTTTTATATACCGAACGGCCAACAAATATGGCTGAGAGGGCTTTGATTGGCTGACGCATTTTCGATTACTCCTCTGCAACCGTTGCACAGATTTCTAAAAAATCTTACAGGAAACAATTATTCAATGTCCTCTACGGAGGTTCTGTTTTATTTTTGTCGATCGGCCAAAAAATATGGCTGCCAAGGACTCTGATTGGCTGACGCATTTTCTATTTCTCCTGTGCAACCGTTGCGCAGATTTTCAGTAAACCTTACAGGAAGCACATATTCGAGGTTGTCTACGAAGTTTCTATTTTTCGTGCCGATCGGTCAACAAATCAAAGTGCTCTGATTGGCTGACGCCTTTTCAACATATCTGCAATCGCTGCACGTAATTTCACAAAACCTTACAGGGAGCAAGTACTTAAAGTTTGTGTTTTTTGTGGAAATCTTTTAACAAATATTGCATCCGAGAGCTCTGATTTCCTGTCACATTTTCGACTTCCCCTCTGGAACTGCTGCTTAGAATTTCACGAAACATTACAGGAAGAAATTACTCAAGGGCCTACACCAAATTGCCCACTATTATTCTTTTGTCTGCAACTCAGCTGAGCGATGGGGCCCCATGGGCCTCTTGTCTTAGAGAATGATTTTAAAAATTTATTTCGTAGTAGGTGGGAAAACTATCAGAGAGAATGTGTTTTAGAATAATCATTGATGAGCCCAAAAGCACATATTTGGACAAATTCTTAAGTCCATTAAAATGCATTATCATAAATAGATGTACTGTAACAATAGCAGATTTTAAACACTACTTTCACATGAATGTACAACAATATATATGGAATTAATTATCTTAAAGGAAGTATTGTATACAACCATGACCAGTGGTTTTACATTTTCTCAATCTATCTTCACATTTTCCTGGATTCGGCTACGGATAGCTATGGCATGAAATATATCACCCATCAATAGCTGATATTGGCTACCGTAAGCCAAAATCGACAACGCTTATCTGAAACATTTATCACATTTTCAAGGCTATCTGTGAAATACCATGTGAACCAAGAATGTTGAACCTAAGTAGTCTAATTCTTGTCGAAGTGGGATTCCAAACCAATTTCCATGCACCATTATTAATATTAATGGTTAGATTAAATTCTCATCAGTGATGCTTTCAGCGGAGCCACCAAAATAATTTCAGTAGCGCCCCCTTTAATTTTTTTTAAGTTAGATTTTTACATTTACATTACAAAGAGTGCGCAGCTCCAAATATCCTGTAGAGTCGATTCAGTAGCATATGAAAATAAAATCTATGTTCAAAATAGCATTGGAGGGATGATGCTAAGATATTAAACTCCTTTAATATCGATGATATTTATCGGTGAAATGGCTAGTTTCCGAAATAGCAAAAAAATATATATGATGTAACATTGATAAAAGGCCAAAAACAATGCTTCTTTCAGGTGACAGAGCTGGAAAGAAGTAATTAATACACTTGACAAACATCAGGCCACGGGGAACGATTTTAATTGCTCCACACTGCAACGTGAAATAAGTGTCTATATTATAAATGTCGAAGGGTTCCAACTCTATACCTTCTTGAAGAAAATTCCAAACCAATTTCCATGCACCAGACACGTGTTTCGAATATTAAATTCTCATCAGGGATGCTTTCAGCGGAGCCACCAAAAATAATTTCAGTAGCGCCCTCTTTAATTTTTTGAAGTTAGATCTTTACATTTACATTACAGAGAGTGCGCGGCTACAAATTTCCTGTAGGGTCGATTCAGTAGCATATCCAAATAAAATCTATGTTCAAAATAGCAGTCATGAACTGTTATTGTACATCAAAACTCTTCCTGGACATGTGCTAAAGGTTAAAATGTTAAACATCTTCAAACTTATTGGAATCATTTAATAACAGATAAATTTGCAGCATGGGCCAGACATGCACATTTCGGGTACTTAACCCTCGTCAGTGATCCTCAATCTAAACAATGTAAAACGAAAGGATGAGAACATTATTATATACATAAATGTACTGAAACACGTAGTATTCTTCAAATGCATCAATATCAGCATGAATAAATTGGGATCAAATGGTACGTACAAAGCAGGTACATTTTTTGTACCAAAAAAGGCGAAAAGATCTCCAGCAACACTAATAAACATTATTTTGTCGGTACATGAAGTACTATTAGTGAAGATTTAATATCAACTCTCTGTAAGGACCAAAATATTTTGGAAGTAGCATGTCATGGATTTTTATAATTTTCTCTAAAAATGGTACGTATAATGCCCTGAATACAAAAATTACAATGTTTTGAAAATAAATATTCCAGTTGCCATTGAAACGAGGTCTCTCTATTTATAGCACTAAAAATGGTAAAAGAAGTCGTCTTTGGTTATTATGGTGCCATGGAAACCATTGTTAGAGCTTATTGGTATTACCGACGTATAATCTTTATAACCTTTATTTTTAGACAAATCAACAATTTTTTGAATTTCTTTCAAAACAGTGAAATTTCTTCTTTTAACATCCCTATTTCTAAATTGGATCTCCCTACAATATACTGTATACCAAAACTTCACAAGTCTCCTTACAAGTTTCGATACATTGCTAATTCTAGCAACTGCTAAACAACAATTTTGTCTAGAAATCTGACGTCAGCACTCCCGGCTATAAAGAAACACGTGGCAAAATACTGTGAAACTGTCATGAACAGGAATGGCGTAAACTTCTTTTGGTCTATTAAAAATTCAGGGGATGTGATTGACAAAATCACATCAAGAAATTTTGAAAGCAAATACGATATCTTCATACGACTTTTCTAATATGTACACCACGCTTTCTCACGACAAAATAAATGATCAACTGTCCAAACTCATTAAATGGTGTTTTGATCGAGAGGGGAAGACTTATATTTGTACTTCTGAATCGAAGGGTTTCTTTTCCGCCACAGATTACAAATCATACAAATCATGGACATGTGGTGACCTGTGTATTGCCTTTTCCTTCCTTTTGGACAATATTTATGTAAGATTTGGTGAGAAACTCTACAAGCAGGTTGTAGGGATTCCAATTGGTACTAATTGTGCGCCTCTTGCTGCAGATTTATTTTTATACACGTATGAAAAGGAATTTATCCAAAATCTTCAAAAACAAAGAAAAAATGATGATGTGAAATGTTTCATTGGTACTTCTAGGTACCTGGATGATATTCTTGCCATCGACAATGATCCTGTTTTTGAGAAATATAAAAATGTTATTTATCCACAAGAATTGATTTTAAACAAGGCAAACGTTTCAAACACAGAAACACCATTTTTGGACCTAAATATCAAAATTGTAAATGGAGAGATCCATACAAGTGTGTATGACAAAAGAGATGATTTTGGATTTAACATAGTAAATTTCCCCTGGCTTGACGGTGATGTTCCTAGATTACCGTCCTATGGTATCTATATTTCACAGCTCATCCGGTATGCTAGAGCATGTACTAATGTTTTGGATTTTCATAGTAGAAATTTACAAATTACCAAGAAACTTTTAGGACAAGGTTTTCGCTTTCACAAACTGGTAAAGACTTTCTGGAAATTTTGCAAAAATTATTGTCAACTTCTTCTGAAATTCGGACCAATACAGGCAACAGAGTATATAACTTCGGGTATTTCACAACCTGCATTTTATGACTTGCACTCTGACTGACTATGACGACGGGACTCCATGACGGGCCATGTCCAAACCTCTTTAGAGAAGACAGGGCCCCGACCACCTGCCCTCTCTGAATGTCAGTCAGACTCCTCGGGTGATAACATATATGAGCTCGCGGCGGCAGAGCACGGATTGTATTACGTAAGCCCTCTTTTTATATCCATTTACATATCCATCTGTGTTGCTTGGGCCCCTGCGTTTTGCGGTCTTGTTTGTGTGTGGTCATCTGACAGTGAGGAGGTTGTTTTACACCACAATTGTACGTTCTTCGAGACCTCTGGGTAATCGGAAAAATGGGAGGGTTGTGCGCACGTAATCCAGGATAACCATACCTTCTGCTATTTCCGTGGCAGATGGCCGTCCTAAGTCGGCACCGGTTGCCCATTGGTCTCGTTGGTTTATGTGTAGTCCTTTGTGTTTAGTGTTTCTGTGTTGTGCGTTGACGTTCCTTGTCCCTTGCGCGTCTCTTTTTGTGCTTGTCTGCTTTGTGTTTTTGCATTGGGTGTTTTGGGGTTTTGCTGTGGGTGCTACAGCCTGGTGTTGTTGGAGATCCCCTCCTTTGTTTCAATTAGCCAAATCCTATCAAATCAAAATCATTAAAAAATTACCTTAAAATAAGGCCAAAATTTATGCCTATTTTTGTCCAATTTTAACCATTTTTTAGCAAAAATAACTCAAAATGTCAGGCTGATAACACCATCACTGTTGTCAGAACAAAAAAAAAAATCATGTGACAAACATAATCACTGAAAAAATAAGTGGGACCATGTTTTGTTTTCCTACATTTTGAGGTCAAAAATGATTGCCATGGCAATTTACATTTGACACATGATGACTATATCTTTTCAAATTGATTTTTAGCACGGTTTAAATAACTTATATTTCTTAAGCTTTATTTAGGGACAAGAATAGCTGTTACCATGGAAACGAGCCTTGTGAAAATGCCATGTTACAAGTATTGTACTGATGCGTAAAATTTCAAACATGGTTTCCATGGCAACGAAAACTTAATTTGTAAAAAGGACGTTAATTTTTGTCTCAATACATCATATACACCTTCCATACCAAAAATCTCCAAAATTGGAGAAATCCTATTTCCACGTGCTATTGAAATTCTTTTGGTCCTTACAGAGAATTGCTATTATAATTTTGAGATATGTATGTCCAGTGTAAATATCCGTGTTTTCTTCAGAAACCACGCCATGGCGGCGTGTTTCAACACTTCATTTTCCTTCGGAACGATATTTTGATACTCCCATTCTTTATAATGACAAATATGGACAATGACCATATCCCTGTATACAGCACAAAATCGATAATTCAGAAACCGAAGGCACACAAAATCAGGATACAACAGTACCAAAGAAAACGAACAAAAACCTCCACCATATGAAAAGAAGCGAACTCCCGATATGGGAGTGAGACCAGGTGCCCAGGAAGAGTAAGCATCCCCTGCTTGCATGCAACATCCGCCGCTTAAATTCGGTAGAACTGTCACATCCTGTTACTTCCAAATCTGAAAATGAGATAAAGAAGACCCTACATCCCTACAGCACTCACAATAGAGCACCAAATTGAGCATCGATGCATCGATGGACTCATTGTGAGCTAGAGAAGGGACCAGGTGTCCGAGAGGTGTAAGCAATCCCTGTTTGGCTAGCCGCTTCCCTCGTCGATTTTAACGCACGGAAATGAAAACAATATCTACGAAGCAAGCACTGTCTTAGGTTCTGTCTTCATGTAAAATAATGTTTAACGTCTTCAAATTGAATAGCATCATTTAAGAACAGATAAATTGGCAGCATGGACCAGACATGCACGTTTCGGGTACACAACCTTCGTCAGTGATCCTCAAATCTAGACAATGTAATATGCCAAAAAAAGTATGAAATTTACTATGTCGAAAAAGGGTACCGAAAGACGTAGCAGGATGGGTGGGATATGATGCTGCAGGACCCACTTTTTAGAAATTTCAAGAAATTTTGATAACAGAAATTTTAGGATGCGTTGAAGAAACGATCAACCGAAATTGATCGAACTTGGCTACATGTGCCCTCGGGGACTCCTGGTCCACCAGCAGTGACACTCACCAAGTGGTATAAATGTTTAACGTCTTCAAATTGAATAGCACCATTTAAGAACAGATAAATTGATACAAGCATTTGCTTTACTTCGATTCCAGGCTGTACAAAACTATTGCAAATTTAGTTGCCCTACATTTTTTCATAATTTATCACACAGAAGAGAGACCCATGGAGGATGTACAAAAGGACATTGAGGTTACTCTTACAGTACCAAACCGAGAAACAAATCAGTTCATAATGAAGAGAAAGAGTGCCAATGACGTCAGACAATCTTCGGCAGCCATTGGATCTGTTCTCGGAATAGGAATATTCGTCGTTATGTTTTGTCTCATAGTTATACCGGATATTCCCAAAATAGTCTATGATCTGAGAAATGGCGTAGAATATCCGTATCCAAAGAAGAGAAAGAATAATGAGAAAAGTCAAACAAGACAAAAGATTATCTTCGATAGAAGAAGAAAACGACTATCGGCTGTTGAAGAGGAACCTCCAATTCAGATTGAAGACCGTGTGCGAATCTGAAATCAAGAGGAATCTCCTATCCAAGTTGATGACCATGTGCGAATCTGAACATTGTGTAAAGAAGATCAAATACAAGAGAGAAAAAATGAAAAAAGTCACATTAAACGGAAGCAGTTGTTTTGCCAATTCCAGGGGTGTGGTAGGGACTAAAACCCCTATTCGATTTGGTTTTTCCCGTTTATTTGCTTCAGTTACATTTCAAACTTGTTTTATATCTTTTTCAGCTTTTATCTATGGCATTTAATCTTTAAACTTTACTCGTTGGCATAGTCTGTTAACATGAGTTAAAGAAGATCCTGACGATAATCTCAACAGCACTCACAATAGAGCACCTAATTGAGCATCGACGGACCCCTAGCAAGCTAGAGGTAGGACCAGGTGCCCGGGAGGAGTAAGCATCCCCTGTTGGCTAGCCGCACCCGCCGTCGATGTTCACGCACGAAAATGAAAAGAACATATAAAATACATGCACTGTCTGAGGCCACGTCTATATAGAAAGTGCTATGGCGACAATGTCAGGGAAAAATATTCAAAACACTTACTGTCAAACCCGTCGCGGGGAACTTTTTTACGAGCTCCACACGGCAAAGGGCATAAGTGTGACACAAATGAGTTAAAGAAGATCCTGACGATAATCTCAACAGCACTCACAATAGAGCACCTAATTGAGCATCGACGGACCCCTAGCAAGCTAGAGGTCGGACCAGGTGCCCGGGAGGAGTAAGCATCCCCTGTTGGCTAGCCGCACCCGCCGTCGATGTTCACATGTAACTGTAGGAAATGATGTAACCTTGTCCTCGAGGTCACTATGTAGGCATTGTCTCTCTGATCTTCTTAGACTTCGTTCATCATAGCCAGCCTCCGGTCCCTAGCAGTCGGCTTTAAAGTTTTGTTTATGATCCGCCATTCAACCGGCTTTTAAAACTATTTACACTTGTATTATGTAATTGATTTTGTAAATTTTGTGTGTGGAGAGATTTTTGCAATACAATTCTTGTTGTGTTGTTGTATGCTTCTAGATAGTTGTGTGTTGTTGCGAAGACAAGTTGAAATCTGTTTCACGATAAGTACTATCGTAGTTCATGCATGAAGGTACAATAAAATAGAGTTCTGCCGTCGATTTTGACCACTTTTTGTAAAACTGACGTAATTCTCCTTTGTTATGAGCTTTGTGGCATGGTTTATGTCTTCACGACATCAGTATCTCGACGATGATCCTTTAGACATGAACTATTGTTTTCTAAAATTAATCTCAGTGACAATCTTTTGGTCGATCCAGCGTTTTGGAGTCCGGTCCCATCCCATTTGGTTCAAAAATTCCGAAATTTTACAATTAGTCATCTATCTTCATAATATCTTCTATTTGCACTCTGAAATTATGGATAGAATGACTGAAAACATATTGTTAAAACCAATATTCAGACATGTGTATGATTGAATTTCATTAAATGATACGTGGGACTGAAGCCGTGATAAAGGAGGTAAACCATCGATCGAATGGTAGAGCACTGAGAATCCATGAACAATCATATATAATGCAAAATGATTATTTTGAAATGTCAAGAGCATGCTACTGTTTCTCAACAATGTGTGATTAGTCATTGGTTTATGTTAATAAAAACTCAAAGATTCGAATCCCATTGGTACGATACATATTCGTATATTAGTGAGTTCTCAAAACATGCATTGTCTCTTATCGATTGTAAAATACATTTTATGGAAGTATCGCTATCGCTGTAATATTCAGCGTTGATGGTTGTTATGTAAAGCCCGTATTGTTGCAATCAATTTTATCTTCAAGTACTTAAAAAAAAAACCTAACAAAATAGAAACTTACCACCATAGCTTCATTCTATAAAATGTATTATGCAATCTAAAGGTATTCTATTCTTTTCCATCATAAATCGTAGGTATACGAGTGACTTATTCTGTCAAACACCAAACGAATCCGTCATCAGCATTAGACAAAGCACAATGATCAAGCCGCTTGGTTCAAAACGCAATGTCACAAAATGGCTTTTGAGAATTCCGTTCATTTTTCGAAATGATTAAAGCTCTTCAGCCTATCCAGATTGATATATCGGGCATTGCGATTTGTTTTTTCAATGACGATAAATAATTTTCCCGGAATAAAAAATCATGTAATTGCTTCAAACATAAAAACTTAATTTGAGTTAAACATACCAAACATCAACTCTTTTGAAAATGAAGTCCTTGGTTTGATATTTGTCGCCCTTAAATTTGTTGTCAAGCAAAAAATATCCTTTATTGTAAAACATACCCAAATTTACGAAAATGTCCACGAAGTCATTTATTTATTGGTAGATATTGACTATATTTGATTACAGAAACCAGTATTCATCTATATTTTTACCGAAAATTTGTTGAAAGTGGTCAAACAGCAAACTTTCAGAGGGATACCAAACCTTGGGTCTTGCAACAGGGGCTAGATACAACGCGATTTATACAGCACTATCATCGCGATATGTTGCAAAAACATAATCGAAACGTGTTTATCCTCGGTAATTCGAGTAGTGAAAAAAGAAAACTATAATCTAACGTCGAACGAAATATTTATGATCAATTGAAAAAAAATCGCTAAATGATATGATGTGTGTTTCTTTATTGTTGGGTATATATTAGTGGGAGAAAACCACGTGGAGTAGAATTTTTTATGACTGGTATCACCGTGTGTACAGCAAGTCCTACAAGACATAAAATCTTATAATACCAGACGATGGGCAAAGAAAGAGGATGCACAGCTCGACACCCTTTCCGAATGGATAAAATCAATCAGAGGGTTACTTTTATCTAGAATTAACCGATTAAAATCAACTGTGAACACCAGATTCGTGTCTATATTTAAAGACCCTGATGTTATCACAGAACTTACCTACCTCTAAGAACATTATGTCATCACACCAGCGGATAAAGCCTCAAATAATTACACATTTACTTACAAAAAGTACTATTTCGACAGTCTAGTTAAAGAGTTGGGTTTAAATTCGACACCTGGAAATCCCACTTACACCCCAACAAACCTTTCTGCCTCTGAAATAATAGATAACCACAAATCAGCTCTTGCTTCCTTTGGCTTCGACACTACCAATTTAGATTTAGATTTACCAAACTTATACTGCATACCTATAATGCATAAGAATCCGTACAAACAACGTTTCATCGCTGGTTCCTCAAAATGTTCTACCAAATCTGTATCGATCTTACTCACCAAAGTTTTATCTGAAATCAAATCTGGGCTACAAAAATATTGTTCGACAGTATATTCTCGCAGTGGTATCAACCAGATGTGGATTTTAAAGAATTCGAAGGAACTTTTAGAACATCTGAAATCCACTCATTTTAGTAGAGTCCATTCGATCAAAGCCTTTGATTTTTCGACACTTTACACTACAATTCCACATTCTAAATTGAAAGAAAGACTCGCAAAAATTATAAGTAATGCGTTTACAAGTAGGAACGGTAATCGCAAATACAAATTTATTGTTGTTAACTATGACAAAACCTACTTTGTAAAAGAAAAGTCAGATTCTGAAAATAAGTACACTGAAACAGACATTATTCAGATGTTAAACTTTCTGATCGAGGAAAGGTCTTCCAGCAAATTGTCGGAATTCCAATGGGGACCAATTGTGCCCCACTCCTTGCCGACATTTTCCTTTACTCGTACGAAGCTGAATTCATTCAATCTTTGGTCTCTGAAGGGAAAAGATACTTAGCTTCTGACTTCAACTTCACTTACAGATACATAGACGATGTGTTGTCCATCAATAATCCAAAATTCGCGGATTACCTGAGCAGTATCTATCCTTTGGAGCTTGAAGTCAAAGAAACTACAGAGACGAATAATTCAGCATCCTATTTGGACATAATGTTGTCCTACGACACTGATGGCCACATGAACACCTCACTCTATGACAAACGTGACGACTTCAATTTTAGCATTACGAACTTTCCTTTTCTGAGTAGCAACATCCCTTCATCGCCTGCTTATGGCGTGTTCATATCTCAGTTGAAACGCTATGCAAGAGCAAGTACCAAATATATGGATTTTGTTCTGAGAGCTAGGCGTCTTTCAGATAAGCTTCTCAGTCTTTCAGATAAGCTTCTCAGTCAGGGATATGTTTGTGACCGACTAACATCGTCACTGAGGAAGTTCTACGGTCGATATGGGGAACTCGTCATACACTATGATGTACCACTATCCAGAATGGTGGATGATATTCTGTCATAGACCATTTGAACCATCCAACCAAAGATTGTACTCTATATGTTCCAAAATGGAAGTAACCGGATGTGACAGTTCTACCGAATTGAAGCGACGGATGTTGCATGCAAGCAGGAGATGCTTACTCTTCCTGGGCACCTGGTCTCACTCTCATATCGGGAGTTCGCTTCTTTTCATATGGTGGAGGTTTTTGTTTTGGTTTGCTTTAGTTCCTGTTTTATCCTGATTTTGTATGCCTTCGGTTTCTGATTTTCTGTACTGTAGACAGGGATATGGTCATTATCCATATTTGTCATTATAAGACTACTCTTACTGTGTGTAATGGGCTTTAATGAAAGGATAGGATCTCCATCAGGCCCGATACACACAGTAAGATCTGTCGTAAAAGACTTGTATTATTATACGGTATTACGGTTCCAGACAGGTAATATGGTCTGATATACCTTGTCTGGAATTTATATTAATATGAATTCTAGACAAGGTATATGAGATCATATAACATGTCTGGAACCGTAATAACAATTTTGTCATACTGCAAATCGCATATAAATTGTCTTTTCAAAATGGCGTCGACAGTAAAATTTCTATACTTTTTATTTGTTAATGGATTGTAAAATTTTCTTCACCATTAAAACGATTGTACCCGTAAGTGGTTTATTCAAAATGAATAAACCAGGAATGAAATTCATTTTAGCAGAAAATTAAAAATAAAAGATCTGAAGCGAAAGAAAATTTCAAAACGTTTGGACGTTTTTACGGGAAAATCTCGCTATGACATCAAGAAACAATAAGGTATCCGTGACGTCACAAAGGTCCATATTTACGGCTGCAGACGGGTAACATAGTCTCATAATTACGTCTAAACAACCAATGAGATTCCTAGGAATTTATTTGCAGTTTGACAAAATATTGTATAGGAGTGTCTGTACACCCGTTAATGCACTGTATGCAAGATTGTCATAATCTTATAAAAGGGCTGTATCCTTTCATTAAACAAGTCTTAAACGATTTTCTTATTTCTTGCCAATGAAATCTCTCTCCTCTTTATTTATCAAGTAATTAAATATTGAATAAATCAATTGTCGTAACTGGATATAAATTAAATGTTAAATATAACTTTTAGCTAAAATTATTAATATATGGAAAATCCCGTAATACATCTGCTTCTATGATGGGCGATTATTTGTCTACAGTCTTATAATATTTGTATTACCGCGTGTACAGTTAAGTTCTACGATACATAAAATCTTATAATATAAGTCTTAATAGACTAGTCTTATCGTGTTTACCAATCTTTAGCTCTCTACAGCCGACAGAGCACGGGTTGTATTACGTGCGCCCTCTTTTTATATCCATTTACATTTTCATCTGTGTTGTTTGGGCCCCTATTTTGCGGTCTTGTTTGTGTGTGGTCATCTGACAGTGGGGAGGTTGTTTTACATCACAATTGTACGTTCTTCGATACCTCTGGGAAATCGGAAAAGTGAGAGCGCATGTAATCCAGGATAACCATACCTTCTATTATTTTCGTGGCAGATGGCCGTCCTAAGTCAACACTGGTTGCCCTTGGACTCGTTGTTAATGTGCAGTCCTTTGTCTTTGATGTTTCTGTGCTGTGCATTGGTGTTTCACGTCCCTGTTGTATCTTTTTCTGTGATGCTTGTCGGCTCTGTGTTTTTGCATTGGGTGTTTTGTGGTTTTGCTGTGGATGCTGCTCCTTTGTTTTGAAAATAAAATACTATGTCGGAGATAGAGGTAACTAGCTCATGAAAGGATATGGAAGAGAAATGATATATCATTCCTCAATTTGTAACTTCTACAATATATAAGGGAGGTCATTGTATTCAATGACAAATATGGATAATGACCATATCCCCATACACAGCACAAAATCGATAATTCAGAAAATCAGAAACCGAGGCATACGAAATCAGGATAAAACAGGAACAAAAGCAAACAAACAAAAACCTCCACCATAAGAGCGCAATTCAATATCACAATGAAATAATCCATGACTTTAGGTGCAGCGCCTCTTTTCAAAATGTCATGTAAATTGTTTGTTATTGAATAATTTGTTGCGTGGAAATTCTTATTTCTCGTTGTCTTGGGTCTTCACTTATGTTCCTATTAAGGTCATTGCAATAAATAAATCATAAGGGAAAATATGTTTTGAATTTCTCGATTTATTTTTGTTTCATTTTGTTTTTTCTCTTTGACAAATGTAATACATGTAAATTTAAAGAGATAAGCATACTAGGATGATATTCTTATTTTTATTCTTCCATTGCACAATCCATTGATGTATATGACAATGTTTGCTTAATACATTTTCGTATTTATTTTTCCACTAACTCTGTCATTACATGTAAGCCAGACGTCAGACATCACATTTTGCATCATTTTAATTGTGACGTCACCAAAGAGCCTTACAAATAAGAGATGTTTAATACGCATCGAACTTCGTTCATACAAGACCCATCGTAACCTATGTGACTTCAATAGTATATTGATTTTGTTTTACAGGTATATGTATTTTTGTAAATGAACTGTAATATTTAGGATTTATTTCATTATGGTGATATAATGGACTTAATTAACTTCATATGTACATATTTTTAAGACAGGACCATATTGTAAACTAGCTCATTTTGTAGCTAAATGTGTTATCCTGTATAAATAAACGAAATAAATAAATAAATCGTAATTCGTTCATTCTGAAGACAGTATACTACTATGCATTATCAGAAACGGTTAGAATATGTTTAGGCAATTTTCCAATATTTGAAATTAATTAAAAATGAACAATCCTAGATTTAGCTGTTGCCGCATTATTATAAGTGGCTGCACCTTTGATGAACCTGTCTGTCTTAGTTTCTTTTTCTGTTCTTTCTGTTTACGTTATGGTATGTTCCTATGGTGCATCTATTTTTTATCACCTACCGTTACCTATCTCGTTTTTCTTTTCAAGATTTTGTATTCCGTTTGTTTGTGATTTTTGTATTTTGTGTTTGATATATATATATTGGAATTATTTACGATGTCGTAATCTATGTGACTTTAAATACAAAATTAAAAGGATAAAATGTAGACAGAATTTTTGTCGAAAATATGTCAGAATCATGATCATCAAACATCTTTTATTTCATTTCATAATAAAAAAAAACCCACAGACATGTTTTCACTACACACACAAGGATATTTTACGTATATAACACAGAACATAGAAGAGAGTATGCGTCGGTCGACCTGTGGTTCCAGTGAAACTCGAACCAGCAACATATCGGTCACTGGCCCGAATCCTTACCATTAGCCCATGACGCCGACAAACACATTCTATACCATTGGTATCATCCTGGTTTCACCAGATGGACACTTTACGTGCTACCTGACAAATCTGCAATGAGTCTCGTATGCCAGCACATATTTTTAAGAATTGCACTCTAATTGACTGTTCCGACGTAACTCCAAGAAAGCAATATCCAAACCTTGTTGGAGATGACATGGCCCTGAAAAGCTGTCCTCTCTCAATGTAAGTCGGATACCCCGGATGTTTTATATATGATCTCGCTACATTCAGCAGAGCATGACCGCTGCTGTTTTCATACGCCGTTTTGATTTTGATATCCATTTACACTTTCATCTGTCTGTTTTTTTTTGGCTCTGTGAATTTTTGTCTTGATTGTGTCGTCATGTTGCAGAGAGGATACCGTTATAAAGAACTGTTGTGCTGTAACAGAAAAAGTAGAAAGGTCGATTGCACGTAATCCGGATAAGTACATCGCTTGAAGCGAATGCTGCATATGGTCCGTACTAATGTAAACGTCTTCAAATTGAATAGCATCATTTAAGAACAGATAAATTTGCAATATGAACCAGACATGCACGTTTCGGTTACTTAACCCTCGTCAGTGATCCTCAAATCTATACAATGTAATATTTAAAAAAAAGTATGAAAGTTACTATGTCGAGAAAGCGTACAGAAAGACGTAGCAGGATGGGTGGAATATGATGCTACAGGACCCACGTTTTAGAAATTTCAATGCTACAGGACCCACGTTTTAGAAATTTCAAGAAATTTTTATGACAAAAAATTTAGAATGCGTGAAGAAACGATAAACCGAAATTGATCGAACGATTTTCTTGGTCTTGTTAATGGTGTACGTGTAGTTTTTTGTGTTTTGTTTTTTATGTCGTTTCTTGTGTTTGGTGTATCTTGTTCCTTTTGTGTCTTTTTTTGTGCTTGTCTACTCTGTGTGTTCACATATTTGAAGCAGCCCAGTCCTGTTGAAGATGTCTTTCTTTCTATTATGTCTCACGCACAATTAAATGTACATTACATGTCATATTTGTTACAATTCGCACATTCGCATAAAGTGGGCTTCAATTATCACTGTTGAACAGATACTTAAATATTGAATATCTATTTAGAAATGAAAGGAGGGGATCTCAAAAAACACTCGGTTGCAGTACCAACAGCTAAATCCCAAAACATCACTGCAAAAACACGACACAAACAGAGAGAGAGAGAGAGAGAGAGAGAGAGAGAGAGAGAGAGAGAGAGAGAGAGAGAGAGAGAGAGAAACGGTACAAGGAACGCCAAATCACATAGAAAAATCAAAAAGAAATTACTACACATGAACTAATGAAACCGATGGGCAATCGGTGCTGACTTAGGATGGTCATCTCCCATCTCCGTTAGAGGCGATGTGGTTATCTGGATTTACAAGTTCACAACCCTCCCACTTTTCCGATTACTCAGAGATCTTGACGAACGTACAATTGTGGTGCAAAATAATCTCCTTACTGAAAGAGGTCCATACAACCAGACAGTATGACACAGGGGTCCATGAAAGACACAGATGAATATGTAAATGGATAAAAAGAAACATAAGGCGTACGAAAAACAGTCCGTGTTTTGTCGAATGTAGCGAGCCCATGCATGTGAACTCCCGAGGAGTCCGAGCGAGATTCAGAATGGGCAGGTGGTTAAGGCCTTGTCTACTCTAAAGAGGTTTTGACAGGGCCCGTTATGGAGTCCTGTTTTCATATTCAGAGTGCAATTCTGAAGCAAGCGCTGGTACAAGGCGTAGATTGGTCCATTACCAAGCCGTATGTCCGTCTGGAGACAGAAGGGTGATATCCATGATATAAAAGGCGTTTGATGAATCCAACATAAGTTCGTTGGTCTATCGTTGATCCTATTTATTTCTTAATTATGTCTCCATAAAATGCAGCTGGCAAAATACCCAATGAAATATACTCTGTTGCTTAAATGGGTCCGAAATTCAAAAGAAGTTGACAATAATTTTTGTAATCTTAGTCTGTGGAACCGATATCCTTGACCTAAAAGTTTCTTCGTAATTTGTAAATTTCAACCGTGAAAATACAAAACGTCCGTACATACTCTAGCATACCGGATGGGCTGTGAAATGTAGATACCGTATGACGGTAATGTAGGAACATCAACGTCAGACTGTTCAAATTAACTATGTTGAATCCAAAATCATAGCGTTAGTCATACACACTTGTATGAATCTTATACTTTTCACAAGATTGTCCATGATAAGAATATCATCCAGGTACAGAGAATTACAAATGAAAAATCTCACATCATCATGTTTTCTTTGATTTTGAAGATTTTGTATAAATTCTTTTTCATACGTGTACATGTATAATAACAAATCTGCACTAAGAGGCGCAGAATTAGTACCCATAGGGATTCCTACAACCTGCTTGTAGAGGTTCCCACCAAATCTTACATTAATGTTGTTCAAGAGGAAGGAAAGGGCAATAGACAGGTCACTTCATGTCCATAATATGTATTCTGTAACGGAAAAGAAATCTTTTGATTCAGATGTACAAATATAAGTTTTCTCCTCTCGATAAAAGCACCATTTCATGAATTTGGACGATTGATAATTAATTATGTCGCGATGAAGCGTTGTGTATATATTTGAAAAGTTGTATGAAGAAGTAGTATTGGCTTACACAATAGATATCATTTTGTCAATCACCCCCGCTGAATTTTTAATAGATCAAAATAAGTTTACATCATTCCTATGTAGAACAGTTCCACAATTTTTTGCTATGTTTTTCTTTATCGCCGTGAGTGCCAACGTCAGATTTCTAGACAAAATTGTCGCTGAGCAGTTGCTAGAATTGGCAATGTATCGAAAGGAGATGTACGAATAAGACGTTAAATTTGCCCTGAAATGTCGAAATTTCAAAATGTAAATTTTGAGGATATTTTTCAGTAGAAATATCGACTAACGTGATGCATATATATGAATCTAATGTCCGGTTGAATAAATTATCAAATTGTAACAATATCGATATTTGGGTTAAAATGTGCGCTTTTTCTATAGAAATCATTGAAAAACGGAAAAAGTTTTGTATAACATTGTTCCATTCCGAGTAACAAAATGCCACATTTACCAAAGATGTATTATTATTACACCAATTTTCTGAGCAAGTGGGGTTCTGTGCCTCAATGTCCCACTGTCGAAAAACGAAAAAAAAGGGATTAGTTATTTCTTAGGAATCCGACTAAAAAGTGGTTAAAGAGATAAAAGTTATCAATAACCACACCGTCTGCTACTTATGTTGCAGATGGCCATCCTAAGTTGGCACCGGTTGCCCATTGGTCTCGTTGGTTCATGGATGGTCTTTTGTGTTTTATGTTTCTGTGGTGTATGTTGGTGTTCATTGTCCCTTTTACGTCTCTTTCTGTGGATGTCTACTCTGTGCTTTTTGAAGTTTTGCTGTGGGTGCTGCAACCGAGTATTGTTGGCGATCCCCTCCTTTCTTGACAATTTCTTCTTGTTATTCAATGGAACAATCTGAGTGAATTCCGATGAAATATACCATATACACGAAAGAAATAAACGGTATAAAGATGTATATGTCTGAGTGTGTATTTCGCGCCTGAAAGCTTATAGTGTGGCTGTTTAGGACAAAACATAACGGGTTTCGCTTTCCAATTTGCTTATTTAAGGTATCCGTTGTACAAATAAATATCAAGTGTATTATATAATTAGAATTGCGGCATATCTTTACCTAGACATACCGTAATTCAACATAAAAGTTGGGTTCCAACACCAAAGGTCAACATGTCAACCAATATCTAAGCCACGGAAACTATCGAGCCACTGCCGAATATTACCGAGATCATTTTAACATTTTTTAAATGGACGAGACATCAGCGAGATCTCCATTTGTACATTGGATACGTTAACCGTTTACATTGACATACTGGTTTCGATGTTATTGTTTCTCTTTCCTTTTCTTTAAATAAGAGGTGATCAGATCATAAAAATATCTTAAAGTGTATATAAAAATAGCATTTTGTAGTATATTTTGACGCATTTTGACGTTTTCATTCATTGTTACCGCCTACCTATTCAAGCCATTATTATCAAATCTTACAAAATTTTCTTTAGATAAAATACGTCTAATACATCATATTTTATTCTGAACAACATTTTCCTTCAATGGAACGATAGCGTAATATGAGAAATAATCGAAGGCTTCTAGGGCTTAATAAAGCCCTTATTCTTACGACTCTTTTGTAAGGAGACTTCTGTAGTTTTGATATGCAGTATATTGTATGAAGATCCAATTCACAAATAGGGATGTTCAATGGAAAAATCTCAATAAGAAGTTTGCTCAAAATATTAGGGACACTTTCATTTGATATAAGTATTTGTACTAATAGACTACAGTTCCGAAACTAAAGTTAATATGTAGTAATATTTTCAAATGATTATGGTGTTGTTGGCTGCTTTTTCTGCAGAAGCGAAGACATATTTTTCATGTAATTAATGTAACTTGGATTTTAAAAAAGCTGATGATTTTGTGGAAGTTTTCATTCGAATATAATATCTAAAATGAGGTTCTTACAGTCATTCAGAGAAACCGAATCAACTCCTTCTGATTTACTCCATCGTTTGGTATAGTTATCTAAGGCTTCCTTCAGTACTTCTCGACATTTAATAAAATATATCTTGGATGGGATTCTATACTAAGGTCCTTTTTTTAGAAGACTGCGGAGCTGCCTGGATAATTGAAAAAGTCACCTGTAACAATATGACGAGCTGGTATATAGGTATTCAGACGTTGCATATTCTCAAAGAAGGGAAGGGATCTCTAACAAGACCCTGTTGCAGCAACAACAGCAAAACACCAATACACCCGATGCAAAAACACAAAAGACGAGCACACTATGAGACGAAAAAGAGACATACGACATGTAAACATCAAACACAAAAGACTACACATAAACCGACGAGACCAATGGGCAACCGGTGCCGACTTTTGCCATTTGGATTACGTGCGCACAACCCTCTCACTTCTCCAATTACCCAAAGGTCTCGAAGAATGTACAATTGTGGTGTAAAACAACCTCCTCACTGTAAGATGACCTCACACAAAGAAGACCGCAAAACGTACAGGCCCCTGCAACACAGATGGATATGTAAATGAATATAAAAAGAGGGCATGCGTAAAACAGTCCGTGCTCTGCCGGCTGTAGCAAGCTCATGTATGTGACCATCCGAGGAGTCCGACTGACATTCAGACAGGACAGAGAAATTTCAAGAAGCAGGACTTGATTCAAGTATTTTTGGATCTGTATTGTAATCAAACACGGAATTTTGAATTGGTTTCGTTTCTTATACTTGTAACGAATAAGTGGAGGTTCTAAATACTCAAAATATTGAGGAATAGTACTTTGTACGCGATGATCCCAAAAAATTGGAGATGTTTAGAAGACCGAAACCTTTGTTAATCAATGGAATATGTATGAATAGTCTTTCACGGGAGATGTATTTAATAGCAGGATAAACTTTATTTTGTACGAATGCGACAATAATGTTAAACGTCTTTCAATTCGAAAGCATCATTTAAAACCAGATGAATTTGCAGTATGGACCAGACATGCACGTTTCGGGTACTAAACCCTCGTCATTGATCCTAAGTCTAAACAATGTAATATGGCCAAAAAGTGTGAAAATTATTAAGTCCAAAAATGTACCGAAAGACGTAGCAGAATGGGTGAGATATGATGCTACAGGACCGACGTTTTCGAAATTTCAAGAAATTTTGTAACAGAAAATTTCAAATGCGTTGAAGAGACAGACGATCAACCGAAGTTGATCGAACTCGGCTACATGTGCTCCAGTGGACTCCTGGTCCACCAGCAGTGACACTCACCAAATAGTTCAAATGTTAAATGTTTTTCAATTCGATAGCATCATTTAAAACCAGATGAATTTGCAGCATGGACCAGACATGCACGTTTCGGAACTAAACCCTCGTCATTGATCCTAAGTCTAAACAATGTAATATGGACAAAAAGTGTGAAAATTATTAAGTCCAAAAATGTACCGAAAGACGTAGCAGAATGGGTGAGATATGATGCTACAGGACCGACGTTTTCGAAATTTCAAGAAATTTTGTAACAGAAAATTTCAAATGCGTTGATGATACAGACGATCAACCGATATTAAGTCTGAATCAATCAGTATTTCTTAAGAATGGAATGCTTCATCCAAGTTAGATTTCAATTGAACAACAGGAATTGATGAGAGAGCATGAAGCAGTTCGTGACTGCCCCGCTATCGATGCGTGCTATAATTAGTAAATCTCTGAGGGTACGATGTATTCTAGCTCTGTTTCTAAATTTTTTTGTTTTTTTGTTTTTTGTTTTTTGTTTTGTTTTTTTTTTTGTTTCCGTGTGACCTTACTTTTCGTTTAGCGTTAGGGATTGAAAAAAAAAACATTGATCTTTGTGGAGGCCGAGGAAATGTTTCCTTGTCCATAAATTTAGTCGTTTAAACCGTGAAGGTAAGCAGTTTGTAATTTTGATCGAGGCAAGTTCAGCTTGTAGTCGGCATGTTCTAATTTCAGTTTTACTTACTAGATTTTTGAGTTTTGGAAAAGACTGAACTGGAGGTATACTTATATCCTTAAATGTAGCAATGTATACTAGTATATCAAGCAATCATGTGACACTGCAGATAAATCCCATTGACTGTTTAGCCGTAATTATGAGAATTTGTTACACGTCTGCAGCCGCAAATATTTAACGTCACGGATACCTTAGTTTCCTGTAAAGACGTTCAAACATTTTGAATTCTCCTCTTGCTTCGTAGATGCCATGGGAGCATTTCTACTTTTATCTTAAAATAGCAACTTGTCTTGTTTTTCCTGAATAACGGAGAACAATGATCAGACGTTTTTATGACGTTGTAAGTTAAGACTAATAAGATGACAACCAATAAGTAATCGGCAATCGGGGAAAACTACTCATTTAATACAGCAGATTGTAGACTTTACTTCTGACAATATCAAAGGACAAAACGTGCAAACAGATTTCATCAATATTAAGCTATGGAAGTATTGAATTTCTGAAATTTTGATGAAAAAGTTTGGTCAAAATTCAAAGAGAAATAAACCCTTGTTGAGAAATAAAAAGATTTTAGCTTCAAAGAGGTTGGGGCAAAAGTGACCATTTTGGCCCCATTCAGAATTTTTAAAAAAGTTATATTTTCTTATTCATTATGCTTCTTCTAAACAAAAAAAAAAAATGACAAATTTTGTGTGTTTTTTGAATACCGTGCTTTTCAGGGCCAACTGATTGAAAGTTTAGCACTATGTCTTCACATTAGAAATTCTGATTTTTGGCAAGGGACACATATACCTACAGTTGTAAGCCCTAGAGCAAGGGCGTGTAACAGGTTCATACTCATATGGGACATTCTGTTTTACATTCTGAATGTACATGGAAAGTATAAGTTTGTTACATGCGCTTGCTCTCTATACTTTAAACTATTATGTTAAAATCTGGTTGTTATCATTTTACTACTAATTTCTATAGAAGAGGGCAATTTTGGCGGGAAATAACACTCATATTAGTAAATTATATCTATTTTCGATTCAGTTTCAATAAACAACAATATATCTATTCTTATTTGAATTATAAAAAATAGTATGAAAACAATTTTTGAAAATAGCAAAAACAAAATTATGAATTATGGGGCCAAAAACGGAAGATTTTGCCCCTACTCCTTTAAAATAGGCATGTTTGTGTCCTTAGATACGGTCAGTTTGAATACAGAAAATGGATTACACTTTTTGTCATATAAATATTTAAACAATCTTCTTTAATGTCAGATAAGTTTTTCCTGTTTTACTTTATTAGCCTTCAACCAATGCATGTTTAATGCGCCCATTCATCGCATAATTGTCTCAATGACATTTACGTCCCTCAATGCAGATATATTAATGTGACGATTTAATTTATTTTGATTTTCATCCTTATTTTCATATGTTAAAAAGATTATTTATTTCAGACACTATCTGCTTCTCATACAAAAAAACTTGAAGGACTTAAATGAAACTTGCAACTGAATATGCCCAAGGTACCTAACCAAAATTGTTTTGCTAATACCGATCCCTGCAGGGATTGGTCTAGGACAGGACCAAGAAATAAATAGGGAACCAATAAAGATAAATGACATGTAAAAAGCACATAATATTGTTAATGAATCTTAAGTTGTTATAAGAAGTACAAATATTAGAATTTGGGTACGGTGGAAATACACGTGTATCAACGTAACATGTATCTCAAAAAAGAAAGGACAACGTGAATGCAACCTGTAACAAGTTTCAACATTCCCTCGTCAAGTTATGTAAAGCCTTATATTTTTACTTACGGCATTGGTTGTGCAAGTTGGCAGTAAATATAGCTTATATGGTCGATTGCGTATGGTAACTTGTCACAAAATGTGCATCATGTTTCCAAAGACGAGTTAATTGATTCTTACTTTTTTTTTCGTTTTAGAACTTATGAACAAAGATGACATAAATCGTATATACATGGCATCAAGTTCTCTTATTTTGCAAGAAAACGAAGGGAATAGTAATGTTTATTTGATCGCGGCAAAAAAAGTGGACATATTTTAAAAGTAACTTTTCTCTTTGAAATCAAGCACTATTTCCTGTTGTTGCAACTGTAAAGACACTAAGACTGTCAGATTAAGGTATTCAATGGGTAATGAAAAGTATTTTGGGGAACCATTTTTTTATCCTGAGACCTAGAATCTTAGCATAGTTATAATGTAAAAATTAATTGAATATTTTGGACCAATTTTGATATGGAAAAATAGGTTTCTTTCAACCTAAATCTATTAACCATAAGATAACATTGAACGCTATGGAAAAAGTTATTTTTTTCTCAATAACTTTCTATGGAATGATTATCTAAAACTTTCCAAGGAAAAGAATTCGATTTCACCAAATTTCGCTGAAAAATTAAAAGTTCACTGATCATTTTTTTTCTGTGGTTAGTATAGTTTCATATATTTCATCAAGTGGAGATATTTCCTTAACGTGACCCTATTCAAACTAATTTTCATTTCGGTATCTACTATGATAGCACATAAGTTTTTAAAATAGCATTTGATACAGAAAAATATAAAATTATGAATGCATTTAGTGTGGAGTTGGTAATACAATTCCACATGACGCGATGTTTGAAGTGTTTAATTCCAATTCGTTCTGTAACATGACTGTGTTATAGTATCTTCTACGCAGGATCTTGAGTCACCTTTTTTCTACTGGGTGTTGTAAGAGCTCCCCTCCTTTCTTTAATGTATATACTTATTTCGTGTTGCAATGTGAAGTTGGTAATACTATTCCCCGCGACGCGATGTTTGAAGTGATTTTATTCCATTTCGTTCTCTTACTTGACTGTGTTGTATTATCTTCTACGCAATATATTAATTCACCTTTCTTCGACAGTGGGTGTTCTGGGCCCGGTACCATAAACTAAGAATTGACTTAAGTCAAATTCTCAAAATACAATATATAGAGAATCAGTGAAAATTTGAAATGTCGAGCTCATCCATTGTATTCTACTTTGAAAATAGAAAAATTATGCGAATAAGTTAAAGTCATCACTTATACTTTAATGAAATAAAAGAAAATTAAAATTGAGACTTAAGTCAATTCTTAGTTTATGGTGCCGGGCCTTAGGGTTTTGTTGTTGGTGCCGCAACTAAGTATTGTTGGATATCCCCTCCTTTCTTTTATATCTACGCTTACTTCGTGTTGAAGTGTGAAGTTGTTTATACAATTCCCCGCGACCAAATGTCTGAAATACTTTCATTCCAATTCGTTCACTTGACTGTGTTGTAGTATCTTCTACACGGGATCTTAATTCGCCTTTCCCTCTTCGACAGTTGGTTGTTGGGGGGTTTTGCTGTTGGTGCTGCAACTAAGTGTTGTTGAAGATCCCCTCCTTTCTTTTACTTCAATGGTCTGGCATAATTATTTCATTTCCCATTGAATACATTAATTGTCTACATATCAATTTAAATCAAATTAATTTGGTTGTACCTGCTTTCCCTTGAGTGGCGCATCTGAATAGATCTTAAATGTAATAATAACTGTTATGTACTTCTTTGATGTTTATTTAAGCTACATGTGATGCTCTATATCTTTTTATCCTAATGCAATAAGTACCAAAGTTCGTTTCTTAAGTGAAAAGTTACCAAAAAAGTCCTAGTTTAGGTTTTCTAACGGTATTTCAAGTATAATCATTATAGCATTATATTTCAATATCAACCTTCTGTTTGTATCATTGAAGTTATATGCATTATTCTCTCATTAACTGAAAAAAAAAACTACGACGGAGGCGTCAAATATCACGTTATTCATGCATAAATAAATGCAGCAATACTTTGAAATGAAATGACAAGGTAAATAAAAATGGGTCAATGAACTTAGAGGGTTTAAATAATATAAATGTCATTCGGTATAATTTTGCAATTCCTTGAACGAGATGTAAAAATGATTTTTGAAATAAGGGAAGGTGATGTTCATAAGATGAAAAAGATATTGCCGAAAATCTCAACAGCACTCACAATAGAGCACCAAATTGAGCATCGTCGAACCCCTAGCAAGCTAGAGTTTGGACCAGGTGCCCGGGAAGAGTAAGCATCCCCTGGTTGGCTGACTGCGACAGTCGTCGATTTTCACGCACGAAAACTAAAACAATATTTACAAAACATGCTCTGTCTGAGGTTATGTCCATATCGAAAGTGCTATGGTGACTTTGTCAGGGAAAATATTCTAAACATTTACTGTCAAACCCCTCGAGGAGAACTATTTTACGAGCTCCACACAGCAAAAGACATAAGTGTGACACGAATGAGATGAAGAAATTCCAGACTACAATATTAACGGCACTCACGATAAAGCACCGAACTGAGAATCGATGGAACATATAGAAACTTGAATATGTACATATATTACATAAGCATTTGTAGTTAAGAGCGGAAAAAATGCTATGTTGCAGAGAAAAAACAAGTTCCAATTACGCAAGTCTAAAATGCACACATACATGTAGAGGTTATGAAATTCGGCAGGGAAAATGGCTGAACAAGTCGACTCCGTAATAATCAGGGAATAGAAGCTGCCTCTGAAATAATAGATAACCACAGATCAGCTCTTACTTCCTTTGGCTTCGACACTACCAATTTAGATTTAGATTTACCATACTTGTACTGCATACCTAAAATGCATAAGAATCCGTACAAACAACGTTTCATCGCTGGTTCCTCAAAAAGTTCTACCAAATCTGTATCGATCTTACTCACCAAAGTTTTATCTGAAATCAAATCTGGGCTTCAAAAATATTGTTCGACAGTGTATTCTCGTAGTGGTATCAACCAGATGTGGATTTTAAAGAATTCGAAGGAACTTTTAGAAGATCTGAAATCCACTCATTTGAGTAGAGTCCATTCGATCAAAGCCTTTGATTTTTCGACACTTTACACTACAATTCCACATTCTAAATTGAAAGAAAGACTCGCAAAAATTATAAGTAATGCGTTTACAAGTAAGAACGGTAATCGCAAATACAAATTTATTGTTGTTATCTATGACAAAACCTTCTTTGTAAAAGAAAAGTCCGATTCTGAAAATAAGTACACTGAAACAGACATTATTCAGATGTTAAACTTTCTGATCGACAACATTTTTGTGGTGTTCGGAGGAAAGGTCTTCCAGCAAATTGTCGGAATTCCAATGGGGACCAATTGTGCCCCACTCCTTGCCGACATTTTCCTTTACTCGTACGAAGCTGAATTCATTCAATCTTTGGTCTCTGAAGGGAAAAGATACTTAGCTTCTGACTTTAACTTCACTTACAGATACAGAGACGATGTGTTGTCCATCAATAATCCCAAATTCGCGGATTACCTGAGCAGTATCTATCCTTCGGAGCTTGAAGTCAAAGAAACCACAGAGACAAATAATTCAGCATCCTATTTGGACATAATGTTGTCCTACGACACTGATGGTCACATGAACACCTCACTCTATAATTATGTATGTAGATGAAGAAAAAACACAAACAGGTACACAGTTTTATAAATGATGAAGATATGGCTCCAAACATAAGGGTACCCCCTTATAATTTCATGACATTTTTTACCAATAATATATAACAAATCCAACTTTTTGCGGAAAAAAACAGATGAATTTTTTTCGTTTTGATATATTTCATATATTGATGCATGTAGATGAAGAAAAAAACACATACAGGTACACAGTTTTATAAATGATCAAGATATGGCTCCAAACATAAGGGTACCCTATGATAATTTCATCGCAATTTCAACTAAGAATATATAGTTTATCCCACTTTTTTGCATAAAATACCTGATGGAAGTTCTTTATTTTGCATTATTTCATATTATAATGTATATAGATTGTGAAAAAATCACATACAGGTATACATCTTTATAAATGATCATGATATTGCTCCAAAGTTAAGGGTATCCTATTACAATTTCATCGCTTTTTCAACTAAGAATATACCGGTATACTATATCCATCTTTTTGCATAAAATACCTGATGGAAGTTGTTCATATTGCATTATTTCCAGATAAGATAATGTTTATAGATGAAGAAAAATCACATACAGGTATACATTTTTATAAATGATCAAGATATCGCTCGAAACATACTGTATAGAAGGAAAAACCTATAACGGTTCGAGTAGGGACCCACCTTAATTACAAAGGAGAATGAATAGTTGAGTAAGTACAAGAAAGGGGGTGATCTCAATCAATACTCTTAGGATGCTTCACCAAAAGCAAACAAAGGAGAGCACCAACGGCAAAACCCCAAAACACCCAATGCAAAAACACAAAACAGACAAGCACGGAAAGAGACGCATAAGGGACAAGGAACGTCAACGCACAACACAGAAACATCAAACACAAAGGACTACACATAAACCAACGAGGCCAATGGGCAACCGGTGCGGACTTAGGACGGCCATCTGCCACGGAAATAGCAGAAGGTGTGGTTATCCTGGATTACGTGCGCACAACCCTCCCACTTTTCCGATTACCCAAGGTCTCGAAGAACGTACAATTGTGGTGTAAAACAACCTCCTCACTGTCAGATGACCACACACAAACAAGACCGCAAAACGCAGGGGCCCAAGTAACACAGATGAATATGTAAATGGATATAAAAAGAGGGCGTATGTAATACAATCCGTGCTCTGCCGCCGCGAGCTCATGTATATTATCACCCGAGGAGTCCGACTGACACCCTATGCGAAAATACTCAGTAGACAAGCACAGCAGGAGATAAAACATCAAATTGGTCATAGAATCATTAAACACAGATACAGCAACGAAACCAAAGTCTGATTTAGGACGTTCATCTGCCACGCCATTAGCAAATGGTGTAGTTATCCGGATTATATGCACACACCCCTCCCACTTTTCCGGTTACCAATAAGTCTAAGACTACGCACGATTGTATTTTAAAATAACTTCCTCACTGTAACATGACAACTCAAACAAGACGGCAAAACACAGGGGCCCATGCAACCAAATTCATAACATTATCATCGATGGACATACAAAACAAGGATATACAAAAGAGAATAAACAAAACAAACGAACATTACATTATGTAAAAGATCAAAATGATATCTCAAATTGAGATGAGATGAGATACCAAGGGAGAGAAATCATCTCTGTCTTTTTTTCAACGCATTTGAACATTTCTGTTCTACAAATGTCCTGAAATTTCTAAAACATGGATGCTTTAGCATCATATCTTATACATCCTGCTACGTCTTTTGGTACATTTTTGGACATAACTTTCACACCATTTGGCCATATTATATTGCTTTGGATTGAGGATCACTGACGAGGGTTAAATTACCGAAACGTACATGTCTGGTCCATGCTGCAAATGTAACTCTTCTTAAATGATGCTATTGAATTTGAAGATGTTTGTCACTGAAACTACCGCTGTAAAGGATTCATTATATAGGATATATACATATATATGGACCGTTTTCAGAAAGTTGCTTCTAGACTTGCAGCAGAGTAAGATAGTTCTAAATATTGACCTATTGCTTTGATTAGATATATAAAAGCATATGACATCCCTCTTTCTGAATGATCTGATATGTACATCAATATGTTCATCGAGACACTCGGTGAATTTGACAAGTTTTCACTGAAATGTTGCGACAGGTGTTGCATGCAAACAGGAGACGCTTACTCTCCCCGGTCACATGATCTCACTTATTCCGTGGTTCGCGATTATTCCAATTGAAACTAAAATAATTTGCCTTTTCGACTTTGAGACTGAATAAAAGATGGGTACTACGTTAATGTGTATTTGTAAGATACATTCTTTATTTAATTTGGAATCTTATATGCACATTAAGCCAAGTTCGATCAACCTCCGTCGGTTTATCATCTGTCTCCTCAACGCATTCAAAATTTTGTGGTACTAAAATTCTTGAAATTTCTAAACCAGGGGTCCTGTAGTATCATATCCCACCCATCCTGCTACATTTCCGGCACATTTTTGACATAATAATTTTCACCCTCTTTGGCTGTATTATATTGTTTAGATTGAGGAACAGTGACGAGGGTTGAGTATCCGAAACGTGCATGTATGGTCCATGCTGCAAATTCTTTTAAAAAATGATGCTATTGAATTTGAAGACGTTTAACTTTAGTTCGCTTCTTTTCATATGGTGGAGGTTTTTGTTTGTTTGCTTTGGTTCCTGTTTTGTCCTGATTGTGTATGCCTTCGGTTTCTGATTTTTGAATTATCGATTTTGTGCTGTATACAGGGATATGGTCATTATCCATATTTGTCATTCACACACTGGCTACTTCACGCGTAACGATAAATGATGGGTAATAGATTCTGCACATTTCCTTTCTTTTGTCTGTGTATGAAACGGAGCACTTACTTGTAAGTTGATGAGCTCCGAATGATTTATTAATTTAAAGGAATTCTTTTGAATACCATTAATGGCTCTTTTTCTTTTCGGTTTTAATGCTTCGGGTTTAAACGCTTTATTCCTAGCACTTCTCATCATCTCAATATTTCCTTATATCGTGTCAAATGGCTTCTTCACTCACTCATTTGATTTCTTTCTTACATAACATGATTGATGTTAAATCTGCTTATGTATAAGTTTGCCGCGCTATGTTTCATTTCCAAATACAACAGAAAAAAAATGAGATGAGTATGATTCTACGAGTAAGTCGTGAATTGACAGAAGTTAAATTTTGAACAGATAAAGATATTGATTGATCAGATGAAGTCAATGTAATATAAAAAAAGACAAAAAAAAAGTGGGAGGGCTGAGCGCATGTATTTCGGATAACCACACCATTTACTTCTTGAGTGGCAGAAGGCTGTCCTAAGTCGGCACCAGTTACCAATTTGTCTCGCTGGTTTATGGATGGTCTTTTGTGTTTGATTTCTTTGTGTGTGTTGATTTTGATATTTCTTGTCCCCTCCATGTCTCTTGCTGTCCTTGTGCTTTGCAATGGGTGTTTGAGTGTTTTGGAGTTTTGCTGTGGGTGCTACAACCGAGAGTTGTTGGAGATCCCCACCTATCCATGTCATAACACATAATTGTGAGTTCAAGTCTGCTATGATGGTAGATTTCTGAACTTAATTTTTCGAATGATGAAAATGATTTGTTCTTTAACAGCTAATATGTAAACCGATATTTCAGGGGAAACATGAAGTGTAATGCAACAAAAAGTGTTTGGCTTCAGTCATATACATGCATACTGATGTGAAAAGAGTATCTATATGGCTTATATGGTAAATGTGTTCCCTTTCAGGCAATATCTAAAAGATAAAAGGACAAATGGATTTCTACAAGCATTTATGCTACTATGCCATGTATGTGGGATACTTATGAATTGGTCTCACTGGTCTCACTTCGGAATGTTGTTCATTCCGAGGTTAGCAACCGTTCCGATGGGAATTCTCATGATTTGGCCTTGCGTTCTCGATTTTGGGACTGAATGACTGTTAGGTACTTCTTTGATGTTTTTGATACGTAACATTCCACTCCTTTCCTCAATTTCTTCTTATTTTGGCTTCACAAATGGTGCATTTTGCCGAAAAGATTTCATTTTGGGGCTTATTTGTAAATAAACTGAAATATGTTTTATCTACATATATAATCCTTTAATGAAATAGCTTACTCTTTGGTCATTTGTAATGAAAAAAGAAAATCTTATTCACAGTTACGCAACAGTCATTTTAGTGACCGAAAGTCTGTTCACGCATTGGGCAGAATCCGTATTACAAAAGTCTCATTTAAATACTTACCTAACTTATTTCTAAAGTGATTTATTTTCGTTGTCAACTACCCATTCATTTCAAATTTTTCTCAACTGATCATAAAAACCACAAAACAATAAAACTGTTACTACTCTTAGCTGTACATCATTTTTTCTGCAATATTTAAGCATTTCTAACAAAATTATGTTCTTATAATGTGCTCTCTTGCCACAACATTTTTTACTAAAATACATCAAAACTTTGCATGACGTCAGCTTTCAAGAGACTTGTAATATATTATTTTATTCCTATACACGTCTTTGAGTATTTCATTCAAAAGCGCTATGATATTACTAACTGGCTATTCATTACAAAATAATTGTAACAAAAATATTGTTATTATTATGCAAATTACTAGCTTCTTTTTCATCTCGTCGATCAAAAGTGTGTTAATAATGAGAACATGATCAAATTCTGCGGTTCTTAATAAGAGCGTTTTCAATATTTGAAAATTAAATACTCTTGTACCATAATAAATGGTAGACAAGGTGTAAATTCCTAAATTATCTTCATTGCAGAGAATGAGCGGCATGTTTTATTTAGCAAGATACCTTCAATGCTTTCGATGTCGTTCTTTTCAATTAATCCTTAAAAAGGAGAATGATAAGAATACCTTTAATAAGTGAAAAAAATGTTGATACGCTATGCCAGAGCAAGTACCAAATATACGGATTTTAGATAAACTTCTCAGTCAGGGATATGTTTGTGACCGACCAATATCGTCACTGAGGAAGTTCTACGGTCGATATGGGGAACTCGTCATTAACTATGATTTCCCACTCTGCAGAATGGAGGATGGTATTCTGTCATAGACCATTTGAACCATCCAACCAAAGATTGTACTCTATGTCGTTCGAATAGGGAGTAACCGGATGTGACAGTTCTACCGAATTGAAGCGACTGGTGGTGCATGCAAGCAGGAGATGCTTACTCTTCCTGGGCACCTGGTCTCACTCTCATATCGGGAGTTCGCTTCTTTTTTGATGTGGTGGAGGTTTTTGTTTGTTTGCTTTGGTTCCTATTTTATCCCGATTTTGTATGCCTTCTGTTTCTGATTTTCTGAATTATCGAGTTTGTGCTGTATACAGGGATATGGTCATTATCCATATTTGTCATACATTCTTAAGGAATAAGTAATATTTAAAAAAAAACCACTTCTAGGTGCATAAAGAGAGTAGAAACAGAGCATAAACGTTAGGAACCAAATATCTCTCATATTAAGCTATTACATGTTATAAAATTTGAATAACTTTCAATGTTTTGTACTAAAAGGAGTATAATGACAATGAATCACATTCAAGGTCACCGGACGCCATTTGAAACATCCAAACAAATCATATACTAATAATTTCGTCAGAAATGGAGGTCATACGATGTGGTATGCAGGAGATGCTGACTTTTTCTGGGCTCACTCCCATATTTGGAAATTGCTTCTTTTTATCCGGTGGAGGTTTTTTTTGGGGGGGGTTGCTTTTGTTCGTGTTTTATCCTGATTTTGTATGCCTTCGGATTATGAATTTCTGAATTATCGCTTATGTACTGTGTATTGGGATACGGTCATTGTCAATAATCGTCATCAAGTGAATATTCTCCAATACACTGTGAATAGCTTTGATATGAACCAATTTCAGAATGAAGTTATCTTTTATCGACATCAATTGCTTAGTTTTATAATGAATTCACAATATGGAAAAAAAAATCTGCCGTCGGTGTTACTGTTGTTCATTACAATTTGTTTCATCGAATGCGAATATTATGCACAATATTGAATCATGGACACGCGATTTCGTAAAGTTTCAGTAAATACCATTGATATTGCATCTATCTTGTAGCCACCGATAAAATAATTCATGTATTTAGAAAACATAAGCCTTAGTTCCTCGTATTTTATTTAACTTTTGGTATTCATAAGTGAACAAATCTGGTTACCTTCTTGCGTTTTCAGATACTCGGGTTTCATGTGTTCAACCAGAATCATACACCAATGGATGCCAATAATAAGATAGTAATTTCTTGTATTGAGATCTATTCAAAATATAACATATCCTTATTGCGTCAACATCGCATGTTTTGCGAGAAACAGCTTCAAAATGTTTTTGAATTTGTAAATTAACCCTAACTTCAAATCTTGGTCGTAATGTCACAATAGACAATATTAATTATTGGAGAATAATTCTAGTTACATAACGGGTGTTAAACATTGGAAATCTACAAGTAATATAAATATGGCTGTATAAACCAAGTTTTCGTTACAACTACGCTTGAATTAACATCGGAATATATTTAAGTATAATATGCCGTACTTTTTTCTATATATCTAATCAACTTTGTGGACTGATGGGTTTTTGCTGACACACCTAAGATAATTCAGAGAGAAGTCAATGAACGATTATGTCGTATGTAACCTTAAAGGGTTTGAAGGAAATATATAGATGTAAAATAAATATATTATGCAAATGACATTTTGTGTCATATGCGTTTCAGGTGGTACAAAATTACGTCATATTAACTAGAGAATATTTAAATAATCAGATTTACATTCGAAGTTTCAGCTTTTGACGAAATGTCTTTGTACAAAGAACCAAAGAGAAAAAGAACAAAAAACGAAGACGATATACTTAGACAATATCACGAATCGATGAATAAGCCGAAAAGGAAATACAAACAACGGAAATCGAAGTATGACTCGGAAGTTTGGGATTCCCTCGATTTGAATAAAACTTCGACGAAGGAAGAACTACCTGATGGTGAATTCATCGAAGACGATGAAACGAAATCAAACATAAAACAAGGAATGGAACGTACAGGGAACACGAGTAAAACGACGTCTTCAGAATTTCTTGATGTGAATAACTCTTTTGACAATTTTGCTAATTTGCAATCTGAGTTACACATTTCTGTATTGAAAAAGATAAATAAACCAAATGAACAAGGGCATGGTATCATACGAAGAATGGGTCAACTTGAAGGGTCCGGACAGATAGAAAATACCAGTCTAAACAATTTGGAACGTTCAGAAAGCAGTGCATACAAAGATGATTATTGTAATACACTTTTAGCTCGCAAGATCCTGGGATTTCTTTTGAACAAAAACAGAGTTTCTGAGAAAAGAAACATGATGCATACGCTTATGCTTGATTCAAGACTCAGAGATGCATGTCTGACAGAAATCCGAATGCGTTGCCATTATCTGTACAATCTTCATGAAGCTATTCTTTCAAAACTAAAAAAGGAGCGTACATTGCTGATGGACATTCTCAATTATCTCCAATCATATCCTTCTACAGTCAGCGATGAAAATTTGACCCTAAATTCAAATGATGCAAAGGATAGAGGAAAAGATGGTATGTAGATCCATAATTATGTGAAATTTCAAAGTTTTGAAAATACGGTACGAAATTGAAAATAATCTAATTCATAAATATATAATACTAATGCGCAGCGTCTTCAAATTCAGTAGAATTATTCAATAAAGTTGAGAAAGATAATTTTGTCAATTTTATCGTTTCGTGTTCTGTGTCTGAAGAATGGTATCATTAGTACCACTTGGTGAGTGTCACTGCTGGTGAACCAGGAGTCCCCGAGGGCACATGTGGCCAAGTTCGATCAACTTCGGTTGATAGTCTCTTCAACGCATTCGAAAATTTCTGTTATCAAAATTTCTTCAAATTTCTAAAAAGTGGGTCCTGCAGCATCATATCCCACCCATCCTGCTACGTTTCGGTAAATGTTTAGACATGATAATTTTCACACACTTTGGCAATAGGACATTGTTTATATTGAGGATCACTGACGAGGCTTAAGTACCCGAAACGTGCATGTCTGGTCCATGCTGAAAATTCATTTGTTCTTAAATGATGCTATTGAATTTGAAGACGTTTAACATATGCTTTATAATTCCATGTAACGTGTATCATATCGTATCTTTTCCTATTGTATCTTATCGTGCGCATCGAGCATCGTGAATTCTAGCGTATCAGGTATAAAATCAAATAATCAGTATTTATTTTCCATTTATCGTGTTTGCATTTATATCATTTTGTTTTTTATGGATTCTTTAGATAAATGATGCAATATTGACGAAAAATAAATCTGCAAACATTCTTCTTTAGGTTGATTTCATTGTTGGATGCACTCTAATGAAAGGAAGGGATCTCCAACAAGATTTGCTTACGTCATTAACAGCAAAACATCAATTCATTTCAAAGAAAGAAGGGTATATCTAACAACAATCGCTTGTATTATCCACAGCAAAACTTAAAAATACCATTTGTATTTTTATTTGTATAATCCCTTCCCTCTGGAAGAATGATCTAAATCTAATGTAGTTGATTTGACCGATAATAATAGAAATGTGTTCCAACTCTATACCTTCTTGAAGAAAATTTCAAACCCTTTTTTATGCACCAGACACGTGTTTAGAATATTAAATTCTCATCAGTGATACTTCCAGCCAAATTGCTTTTCATGAGTCGTCCAAATTCATTTCAATAGCGCCCTCTGGTTTAATTTTTAGAATTTAAATTTGTACATTTATTTTACAGAGAGTGCGTGTCTCCAAATTTCCTGTAGGGTCGATTAATTAGCATATCCAAATAAACTCTATGTTCAAAACAGCATTGGAGGGATGGTGCTAAGATGTTAACCTCCTTTAATTTTACCTTCATTACTGATAAGAATATTATTTTTCATCATACAATTACCGATATTAACGGTACATAACGTATATCCTATAGTGTCGTGCGCAGTCGAATTGGATATCAGATATCTTTGTATGATATGAAGAACATTTATCAGTAAATGAAATTTAAACATGGAACATTAGATTTCAAAAATCAAACGTTTGCAGAAAATGCTATTTTGTTAAAGAAACACTCACTTTACGATTTGAATTTTACTCTTAGAAGTAGAAAAATATTGCTAAACTTATCGAAAAGAAACTGATACATGTACATGTAAATATTTTAAGACCTTTTTAACAATTTATAAAACTAAGGAATTAAAGGAGAAATGTTCGAAACCTACTTGAATGACATCTTAAACCGGATGTGTTGAAATATTCAGTAATAAAAATTTCAAAATTATCCATGGTAATAGATATACGATTCTAAAAATAGCCATATAAGTATATTCATGTTTCAATATTATCCATGGTTATAGATATCCGATTGTAAAAAAATAGCCATATAAGTATATACATGTAGATCATTGTTTGAATTAGTATCGAGTTACGATTCTTGACACAAGTCTTTATCTTTTCTGCTTCTTTTTCTGATTTAGAATTTTGGAAATGTTACCAATATGATTTTAATTATAATTCAGTAAAATCGGTAACAGGCTTGAGGTTTATAGCCATGTTCCTTTTATTCTTCTTCTTGTTATTCATTCTGAAACCCATTTTGATTTTGTTTTTGAAAACTTCAACATTCTAACGAAAAAGAGATAAATGATAAAGCCAAACACATCAAATTATCGAATTAAGGGGGTCAGAAACGGCTATGTCTCTGAATGTTAAATTTCTATTGATAACCAAGACTAAAATTAAATTGAATACATTATACGTTAATTGTTTCGTCTTATCTCTTCTACAGAATGTTCGTCGAATAAGTCCGGACCATTATCATATCCCACTTTAGTTGGTGAAAAAAAGGTTGGAAAGGAAACATTGAACGGCAAACTTCAAACTGTCACTGCATCTCAATCTTCACTAACCATGCCCATTCACGCAGACAATGGAAGTGTAGAATTGCAGTCATTTGGTAACGAAGGCGCAACAAATTCTGTGGAAAGATTTTTAGGCATGGTTGGACAACGTACAAACATTATCTCAGAATCACTTAAGGGTTTATTAGATTTAGACAACAATACGTTGAGGTCTCCCCAAAAGCGGACAAATAATGCAACGTATATTGATGAAAATAGAAAACAAGACGACAAATTACATTCTCGGGAAAGTAATGTATATGTTTCAGAATATTTCCAAGCTTTGGAAGGCATTGGGAACTACCATATGCTGTCTCCTCTACAGTCGATGAACAATGGAGCAGACATGAAATCAAATGAAGGCATTGAGAACTACCATATGCTGTCTCCTCTAGAGTCGATGGACAATGGAGCAGACATGAAATCAAATGAA
Organism: Pinctada fucata; assembly: GCA_028142955.1. Classification (NCBI taxonomy): domain Eukaryota; kingdom Metazoa; phylum Mollusca; class Bivalvia; order Pterioida; family Pteriidae; genus Pinctada; species Pinctada fucata. The sequence goes on along the minus strand of AP027115.1, from coordinate 16,458,957 downwards.
GGCATTGGGAACTACCATATGCTGTCTCCTCTACAGTCGATGAACAATGGAGCAGACATGAAATCAAATGAAGGCATTGGGAACTACCATATGCTGTCTCCTCTACAGTCGATGGACGATGGAGCAGACATGAAATCAAATGAAGGCATAAGGAACTACCAACTGCTGTCTCCTCTACAGTCGATGAACAATGGAGCAGACCTGAAATTGAATGAAAGCATAACGCATTCATGGGAACGTAATATGAAAGTGATTGAATCAAACAGACAGGGCTACGTGGCTTCAGACTCATCATTAGAGGGCATGGACGACTTCCTTTTGTTGTCTCCTATACAATCGTTTGATAGTCAGGCACACATGGTTGACGATACTGTTTCGAATTATGTCGAAAATACTATGTCGAATGCTATGCCGAGCACTACCACAGATACTCTATTAGGCAATGACAATGCGCAAAGTACTGGTAATTCGAAAACTGACGAAATGCTTCGCCTGGCAGAAATTATTGCAAGTTCAACTTGAATGTTTATTTCTTATACTTAGTTAAATAAAACAAAGATTAAAAAAACATGCTAGTTATTTGTAAATTATCTAATTATAACTTATTTTCATAAAAATCAAAGGTTGTTTAAAGATATGACAAAAACGGTGTTGCCAATGGAAGAAAATCACGCACAACAAATTCTAAAATGTATGAACTTATTTCGGAGGACGACATAAGCAGGAGATGCTTTCTCTTCCTGGGCACCTGGTCTCACTCCCATATCGGGGGTTCGCTTCTGTTCATGTGGTGGAGGGTTTTGTTTGTTTGCTTTGGTTCCTGTTTTATCCTGATTTTGTATGCCTTCGGCTTCTGATTTTCTGAATTATCGATTTTGTGCTGTATACAGAGATATGGTCATTATCCATATTTGTCATAAATGATTTAAAGACTATCCTGACGATAATCTCAACAGCATTCACAATAGAGCACAAAATTGAGCATGAACGGACCCCAAGCAAGCTAGAGGTGGGACCAGGTGCCCGGGAGGAGTAAGCATCCCCTGTTGACTAGCCGCACCCGCCGTCGATGTTCATGCACGAAAATGAAATAAATATATAAGATGCATGCTTTTTCTGAGGTTATCTATATAGAAAATGTTATGACGACCATGTCAGGGGAAATCTTTAAGAATAAGAGTTTAACGCTTTACATAATCAAGAACAAAACTCCTGTAAAAATCCAGAAAATCTGCAAAATATAAAAATCAAAAAGAGGTGAAAAAATATCCCAAATGTTGAACTATGTCCAACACGGGGAAGATAAATGCTAACTATGAGACAACAGATATAAAGTATTCTATACAAACAACACTTTTCACTAATACAGCATTCGTATGTGCAACTGTAAATCAAAACAGTTGCGGTTTTATATGTAGAGCGTCATCTTGAAGGAAGAATGGATAATCCAAGAAGACTAGTTTGCTTTACCCATCAGAAAATACCGACACATCCTTATGTGTAAACACAGAGTAGACAAGCACAACATGTAATGAAAAGACTACGCTAAGGCAACTAGATACGCCATACCCGTCCGGATTAATTAGTCAGTATTCAGTTCACTTGAAAATCCAAAAGATATGAAAGTTCCATAACTCTGTAATCACAAATAGGTAATCTAAAATTTTGATAATTGGCGTCACCCCAATATTATTATTATCATTTACAAATATCACAGAAAGCCCCAAAATAACTTTTAACTTTAACCTGGTTCCTTGAAAATCAATAGGGTGTTTCGTCAGTATCCACTTAATCTACATCATAAATTTGAAGTTCCTAGTTCAACAGGTTTGGCTCTGTCTTGTAGAAGTACAAGGTCAAGAATGAATATATTGAACCTACCCTTTCCACTTATACATATTTTCTCAATTTTCACACAAAGGATATAAAAATGCCATTACATATGTGACGGAATATACTTTCTCATAGAAGCTTATGAAATTTCAAAACATTTTGACCAAAACAGATATTAAATGAATTTTAAAAATAATTTCACCTAAAAATCAATTTTTAGCCCCAAAACGACTTTGACCTTTGATCTTGAAAATCAACAGGATCTTTGTTTTATAACATTCAATATACATGGTAAATTTGAAGTTCCTAGCTTAATTGGCTTTGAACACCCTATACCCCCTATCCTGAGAAAAGATTAGTGTTTGTTATATATGTGAAAGAATATTCTTTCTTCTAAAAGCATACAGAATTTCAAAACATGATCAAATTAGATTTAAAAGTAATTTTTAAAACATTTCCGGCAAAAAATCTATTTTTAACCCCAAAATGACCTTAACCTTTGACCTATGACTTTGAAAATCAATAGGGTTTTTGTCTCATTACACTCAATCTACATGGTTAATTTGAATTTTAAGCTCAATTTCTTTTAACGCTATTATGTTTACAAGATAAATATATGCATATATCGTCCCCCCCCCCCTTTCCCCTTACGCATGATTTCTCCTTTTTTGACAAAAGATATAAAAACCCGTAACATATGTGAAAGAATATAGTTTTCTTCTTAAAGCATGTGAAATTTCAAAACATTTTGACGAATAAATTGATTTTAAATGAATTCTAAAATATTTTTACCAAACAATCTACTTTAAGCTCTCTAAAAATTTTGTTTTATTTTATTTTTTCAATGAGCTTCACATTCATTCATATCATGTCATAAAGTCATGAAATCTGAGAAGGATCACCTTTTCATTATATGGTGCATGGGAGGGAAAGGTAAGAAAGATATAGGGGTCGTGAGGGATGGGAGTACAAAGGAAGAGGAATGAATAGGACTGAGAAGGGCTTTGGAATGACGAAAATATGGTATTCTAGAAGATCGATGAATAACCAAATATGGTTTGCTCATAGTTGTTTATCTTAAATCAAGTGTAGTTGGGTTTTGGTCGCCAAGGACAGGTCTCCAAATTTTCCTATCATTGATGAATAAATTTAATTTCCCATTTTGTGTATTAATATATTTGTAAATCAAATACAAATAAGTTTTAAATGATTCAGAAGAGATTGCATTGATAAAGTAGTTTCTGAACATTTTGCTTTGTATATATAGAATTTGATACCTAGGATTAGAGCAGATTTTGCCATAGTATTTTTTGTATATGGACCAAAAATTCTTTTTTGTAAAACTAATGTTTATTTGGTGTTGGCTGAAAACTGTTTTTATGTCCCGTAGTAAATTCTGAATTTTAATACAATGCTATAACAATTGTTCAATATTTTCTTCGGCTGAATTACAAAAGGTGCAATTCGGAGAATTCCATATACCGATTTTACATGCATTTATTTGTTGTCAGTATATAATGGTTAATTCTAAATTGAAACCACTGTAGTTTTGCTTCTTTAATGTGTCGAATTGAGCTATACATTTGTTTAAAACTAGATTCGTCTAGTCCATCTATCTTATCTTTCCATTTGTTTTGAGATTTGATAATTAATTTCTTTGATTTTAATTTTTTATACATTTCCTGTGCTCCCTTTTGGTATTTTACAATTGATTTAATAGATATTGGAATACAATGTCCTATGATTTTATTTAAATTTAATATGTGAGTCTGTATATACCTTTTAACTACCGAAACCAAGCCGTGGTATTCTAAGTAATTTGTTCGAACATTGAAGGTGGAAATAAATTCATCATTTGAGTAAAATAAATCGTCAGTTTTAAAATCATCATTGATAGTAGTTATCCTCCGATCAAACCATTCTTTATAAAATACATACTTATTATCTATTTTGAAATTGTTATCGAACCATAGCGGCATCACCGCAGCATTTAAATTTTCTCTTTTGTGATTGGATTCCTCATATTCCATCAAGTGGATCCAGGATTTTAACACATCTTTCCAAAACAGATTGTTCACGTTTCTTAGTAAATTATGCGATTTTTGTTTTCCAAAATGAAGGAGATATTTAATCTTTATTTTCTGAAGAAAAATATTCTGCCATATACCTTCTGAGTTCAATAATCGACGAACTAATGTTGTTTTCAAAGAGTAAATATAAGCTTCCATATCTATCATTTTCAATCCGCCACATTCATATTCTTGACAAATAATATATCTTCTTATTTTATCGGGTTTGGAGTCCCATAGGTATTTATAGATAGTACCTTTAAACTGACTAATTAATTTTTCACTAGGGTTTGGTAAAGCTTTAAGCTCTAAAATGATCTTGCCCTTGACCTATGACCTTGAAAATCAAAAGGATTTTTTTGCCTCCTTATACTCAATCCACATATTAAATTTGAAATCCCAGCTCAATAGGTTTGAACTGTATATCATATTTACAAGATAAAATTATGCATATATCACGTATATATTGACACCCCTTTCCCCTTACGCATAATTTCTCAATTTCCTGACAAAAGATATAAAAGTACCCGTCACATATGTGAAAGAATATTTTCTTAAAGCGTATAAAATTTCAAAACATTTTGACCAATTTTCTTTGTTAATTTTGAAAATATTTCCAGCGATGAATATATTTTAACGCCAAAATTATAACTTGACCTTTAACCTATGACCTTGAAAATCACTAGGGTTCATTATACTCAATCAACATGATAAATTTGAAGTTCCTAGCTCAACTGATTGGGTTCTATTTTGTTTACAAAGGTCGCACGGACGGATGGAAAGACGGACGGACAGACATCGCTGTACCATAATACGTCCCGTCTTAAGACAGGCCTATAAAAAAGGGACATTACATCAAAACACTAAATACAATAGACCAGTGTAAGACCATACAACAAACAAACAAGACAAATGTGTAGTCGTTCCCGACAAAGTACGCTCATCTGCCATATTTGTAGAAAATGGTGTATTTATCCGGATTACGCTCGCACAAGCTGACAACTTGTTCGGTTTATCAGTGGTCTCGTAGAACTCACAATTCTTTCGTATAGTGGTATTGCTTTTGATGACTACACAAACAAGACAGCAGAGGGGCAGGAACATCGAAGTTGTTTATTTCATAGGAGAAGGGAGGAGATTTCCAACCAGACCCTGTTGCAGCACCAACACCAAAAGTACAGGAAATAATTTACTAGATATGCTTCAAAATATGTAATCAACATGCTCAAGTAGTACACGGAAGTTACAAATACATGCAGCTGCAAATTCCGATAGGATAATATCGAGCTGTGTTCAGGTTCTCATGTGATCGATCGTAAGACATTCATGATTCAATTTGGTAGTATCAAAGCCCCCCCCCCCCCCCCCCCCCCTGTTCTCGATAGCAAACAATAATAATTGCAAAAACACCACGACAAACACACTTAGAGACAAAAAGAGACAAACATATACATGTACGACATATAAACATCAAACACAAAAGACTATATATATGTTCAGCTAAACTAAACCAACGAGACAAATTAGTAACCGGTGTCGACTTTGGACGTCCATTTGCGACACAAGTAGCAAATAGTGTGGTTATCCGCACTACCCGCTCACCTTTCCATTTACCCAGAGGTCTCGAAGAACGTACAAATGTGGTGTAAAACAACCTCCTCACTGTTAGATGACCACGCACAAACAAGACCGCAAAGCGCAGGTACCCAGCAACACAGATGAATATGTTAATGCATATAGAAAGAGGCGTATCTAAGACAGTCCGTGCTTCTATTCAAAGGACTCTATGTGAAGGATAGAGTGCAGTTGAATGAGTAGAGAACAAGTATGCACAAAAAACCACCTCACCTTATGTTCCTAAAAATTCTAAATAATACTCATATAGCGTATAGAGTACAATGCACATGCACAATTGAAAGAAAATATTTTTATACTATCATACTATTAAATAAGTTTTATGGAGGACAATAGAGACGGTATCATAATTATAATTTATAAGTGATTATATGAGATCGTTTATTTTTAAATTTAGATTTATTTTTATTTCCAATTAATTGTAAGAAAAAACCTTGTACATTAATTACGACAATTAGAATCTTTATAATACAAGTCTTTTCGGAGTTTTTTAAACAAAGAAATGGCTGCATTCCGCTGTATTTTGCAAAGCTGAAGAATTTCGTCAAATATAAACGTCACAATGCATAAAATCAAAAGAATCAAGGAGCGACGGCTGTTCTAAGCTGCAAACTGAACCCGCGGTGAGATGATTTGAAACAACCACCTTTTACCTGGAAAAAGCAATTTCAGAAAACAAGAATGAAACAGTATTTCAAAAATAGCCAAAGATATCTTCATAATTCATGAGAAATTAATAGCCGTCTGAACTTTGTACATTGTTTTACATCATTCCTTTCTATTTCCTTGTATTTGTAAATTCTTAATTTTCAGGAATCTAACTAAATTGTCTAACAAAACCGTCGAAGGTATGTATTCTTATGCAATATCTATCTATTAAAAGGTATTAATCAGAGAAACATACGATTACACCTTGCATATGACATATTCCGAATTAAGCAACATTCCTGGTCATCGTTGCGAAATAACTCTTAACACTGTTTGAAAAGAGTACATGTAACACTTCCTGTTACACTTGACCAATTGGACATCCCCTCCTTTCTTTTATCAATTTGGAATTTTTTTACTTTCAGATTTTTTTTTGTTATATACAAGCTACAGTTCTCAGAAATTCTCTCTGTATCTGTGTATAGGTTGAAGGGTTGTGCGTATTTACTCTGGATTACCACAATTCATCACATTGTTAACATGGTGTTTCTAAAATTTATGTTTACCCTTCTTGTTGTTATGTTTGTTTTGTCACAGAACAATTAATCGTTGAAGTTGTTGTGTCTTGTTGCCGCCTGTTCTTTGATGAAGTTTTTTGGGGTTTTTTGTCTGATGTAATTTGTAATCTACCAGCCGGCCAGGGAGGAAAGCATATAAAACAAAGCTACAATTTTGTATTATGTGACTAAAGGATGTTAAAATTTTACAGAAACTCGTTTCATTTGATTGTCCTGAACCATGCATTACTCTTACATGAAATATAAAAAAGTTACGATTTCCCTTTAAATTTTGCAGACATACATCTATTTTGCAATATATAATTGTATTTTGCTTTATGACAATGTCCTTAAAAACGTCCAGCACGAGGACGCAAAACATTATTTTTAAAACACGTAATTACCTTATTAAGCATAAAATAATTGAAGTAATCGTACGTATAACTAAATGACGTCTTCGGATTATGACGTCAAACGGCGACGTGTACATGTACATCATACGTACACGTTGTAAGAACTTGTAACTAAACCTCTCTATTGTTGCACGGTCTTACATGTAGACGGTTATTAACACCTTTCCAAACGATGCAATCATTTTCATTGTAAAGCAATTATTGAATAAATGATTGAACAAATAATTGAAAAAGCAACCGAACCCCCAACCTTCCTTAACTGACCTGTCATCCAGGGCTTCTCGTTTTGAAAATACATATGACAAAAAGGAAATGAATGAACCTTGAGCATGATTTAAATTTTAAAGAGCAAAAACAAAAAATATCAATTATCTGGCGACCGCAACTTAATTTTCTGGCCCATAAATTATGTAGAAATCAGCTTTTACAAAGCGTTAAATTCTTGTCTATTTACTGACCATGACAATAGTATAATGAGTTAAAGAAGATCCTGACGATAATCTCAACAGCACTCACAATAACCCATACGTTCGCTTGGGTAGAGAGATACAATGCATTCTTTGTTCAGTGTCTTCTGGTACAATGGAAACGATGTAGGTAAAATGAATGAATTTCAAGTAAGTAAGGGTTTCTTTTTTTTTCGGAATACGTTACTAATACAAAATCGGGTAATATCATAATTTGCAAATGATATAAATGAACGATTTGAATACTTCCCTCAAATTATATATATATATTTTCATTTTAGCCTCTTCGATCTGTAACAAATATATTTCTCTTCCAAATTTCAACATTTCGAAATACAGTTTATGTTTAGGGAATCCGCTTTTATAATACTTCAACGAATAAAGCGTTTATTTTGCATAATACATTTTTTCTATACAACATCTGCTGAATGTCCCGATAGTAAGTATATCATTGTTGATTCTCTCTCTCTCTCTCTCTCTCTCTCTCTCTCTCTCTCTCTCTCTCTCTCTCTCTCTCTCTGAATTACTTACATAACTCTTGACACCAGACTTACTCTTCTATTGCAGGTATTCATATCTTTCTTCATGCCGGTCATGTCAGCACTTGTATCATGCATAAATAATTAGATTTTCTAAGAAAACGAACTTTTTTAGGTAATTTATCTTACTGTCGGGAACATTCGGTTATGTTGAAAGCCTACTCGTTGATATAGAACATAACAGTTAATATATTCCTCAATGACCGGAGAAAAGAGATAAAGATTACGTCAATTAGAGAGGTGCGATAGAGAGTGGGTTAATATGCAAAAAAGTAAGATTCATACGTCAGCCGAATGCAATTAGGTCAGACAATTTGCTCAGTCCATCATGAAATTGTTAGGTAGTAAAAATAGCATGGTATATGAATGAGGTGAATTTCAATATATTCTTTACATTATTGCATGTCGATTTCGGATAGCTCATCCATATATACCGGTCAAAATTTCTAACCGAACGGATTTTACTCTTCATTACCGTATGTAGAGTAACGTACTTTTCATTGAAAATTATTAAAATATATATATATATATATCAATACTTCCACTTAATATTGTAATTGTTTTATATAAGGTTACGTTACTGGAGCGGGACGACTGTGACAAAAATTAATTTTTTAAAGAAAACAAAATCCCAATTACAACATGATTTTTGCTTTAGAAACACATAACGGTTCGTCCTCCATAAACATATCGCTTAAACCGAAAAACGGCAATAGACAATGTAAAGGATAGATATTTATATGATATTTTTTGTGGGGTTTTTTTTTTGTTACTTGCATAATTATCAAGATACAGACCAGTTAATAAACTTAATGTTCAGTAGTTTGTAATCTAGCGCTTTCAATCTGTGTGAAGATGTGAAGATTCATCACGGAATATCGTGCCCAGTTTCTTTCCCCAATCATTAGACATTAGAATAATAATTTCAAATTTTAAGTAATTGTTTGGTTTTTTTTCGAAAGAAGTGACTATTATAATGTGCATTATCATAATTATCATTAATTTTCCCTGTTTGGTCTAATTGATTCAATTAAGTTTCTTTCAAAAATCAACTCAACCTTTCGAAATCCGCTCTTACAATACACTTGCTAATACAGCGTTTATATAGACCATTTCACAATAAGGTTCGCCTGGATCACTCTTGTTTCTTTAATTTGTCTCTCTTAGGTCCTTGCGTTTTAGGATCTTGTTTGTGTGTAGTCATCTAACATTGAGGAGGTTGTTTCACACCACAATTGTATGTCCTTCGAGACCTCTGGGTAATGGGAAAAGTGATAGCATTGTGTGCACGTAATCCAGGATAACCACACCATTTGCTACTTGTGTGGTAAATGGCCGACCAAGCCGGCACCTGTTGCCCATTGGTCTCCTTGGTTCATGTGTAGTCTTTTGTTTTGATGTTTATATGTCGTATGTCTTCTTTTATTCTCTTGGTATGCTCGTCTTTGTGTTTCGCATCGGATGTTTTTTGGTGTTTTGCTGTTGGTGCTGCAACAGGGTCGAGTTGGAGATCCCCTCCTTTCTTTTGTATGGTACTTTTTTCATTCATGACAATGGAATGAAGCCATAACACACTAAACCGTGACATGCAATGCTGCGCCATGACGTCATAGCATAGTCTTGATTGGAAAAATATACCATACGATGAGGCAAAAGTGATTCGAACGAAGGTTATCGTGAAAGGGTATATTACAATTCATCATAATTATGCTCTGTTTGATAAGTTATATACTCTAGATTGTTAACATTAAATCGTTGCTCTCTCTCTCTCTCTCTCTCTCTCTCTCTCTCTCCTTTCGAAACTTATCGAATTTATTATTTCCTTCTCACCTTTATCCTTTGGAATATACACTATTCGTCAAAGTTTGTTGAGTACATACATAATTTGACACCTTACTTACTCTTTCTGTTGCAGGTCGCATATCCATGTTTAATTCGGTTAAGTTTAGGCCTTTATAATTTCTTATTTTGATGTCTCTCGTATTACTGCATGATCTGTCCTATAACATCTACAAGTAAAGGAGTCAAATGTTTAGCATTTGTAAATCAGTCTCGATAACACATAAAAAAAATTCGTATACAAGACACCAAATTTAAACCTTTTTACCAAATGTACTTCAATTATAAATAACTATAGTGTATTTTTCTTTATCTTCTTTATCTCATTCGTGTCACACGTATCTCCTTTGCCATGTGGAGCCCGTAAAAATTTTCCCCCGAGGTTTTTGACAGTAAGTACTTTTTAATGTTTTCCCTGACATGGTCGCCATAGCATTTTCTATATTAGATATAACCTCAGGCAAAGCATTTTTGTATATATTGTTTTCATTGTCGTGCATGAACATCGACGGCGGTTGTGGCTAGCCAAAAAGAGGATGCTTACTCTTCCCGGGCACCTGTTCCTACCTCTAGCTTGCTAGGGGTACGTCGATGCTCAATTTGGTTCTCTATTGTGTGTGCTGTTCAGATTGTCGTCAGGATCTTCTTTATCTTGTTTTGAATAACCCAAGAATAACTTCATGAAAGATGGATTGGATCTCCAACATGACTCAGTTACAGCACTTTAAAACACTGAAACACCTAAACGCGAAAACACAGAGTAAACAAGCACAGTAAGATGAACAGGGAAAAAATTATCCATGTATATATGTCAATTTTTGATAAGTTTGGTAAATAAAAAGGACCTGTTTAACCTGTTTCGAACGAGTAAAACTGAACTTAAAGTAGGGATCTCAAAACTCAGGAGATAAGCTTTGCACTCATGTCGCATTACAAAACGGCACTTCAAGTTTATTATTGTTTAATTTTGAGAATAGATCAATGAATGCCACATTTTGCATAATTACGACACTTAGTGTATAAATGATATCGAAAGAAAAAGGCATATCACTTTCTGGATATTTTCAGATTAGAAAAAAAAGACATAATGAAATGCAAATGTTCACTATTCCAGGTACAACAGGCATCATTATTTGAAAATATTTGGAAAAGGCGAAAGAAAAAAAGAGACCGGACAGCATTTCGAACCAAATACTACTGTCTTTCAAAAGTCTTTTTCAGACATTCTTACAATCTGAGTTCATGGGTAGGAATTCAAAAGAATGACAAATATTTATTTCCCACTCCTTGTACACTTCTTGTAATAAGATTGGCTGAAATACAATAGGGTTTCATTGGGTCAATGAAAGGGTAAAATCATAGAGTCTGCTTAAACTTAGAATCTTTTGTCTTGATACACGACGTATACGCTTTACAAAATGTATGAGCATAAAAATCCTTGCTTTTATAACGTCTACTTGTACGCTATCTTCCTTATATTATATTTTGCGCGGATATTTACATAACGTGAATTTGCTTTGATTTTTTACCTTTTTTCACTTATCTTAATTAAAAATATGAATTAGTGAAAAGTGAATTAACCACAAGAAAAACCAAAAGACAAAGGTCGGATAGATTCAGTTTCCCTCGCATTTTTCAATGCCTCAAGATATTTCTGTGTCCCCCTATAAAACGCTTTATTCTGACAAATTCGTTGCAATCTGACTGATGTGAACAGGAAACTATTTAGTTGTGAAAGGTCAATGACTGGACATTATTAATTGTACAGTGTTTTACAGGGGGGATACAGAAATACATTGGATCCATGAATAGTTCATAAGACAAGCCAAAACTGAGCCCGATACAACTTTTTTCATCGACAAAACATTTTTGTACCCCCCCCCCCCCCCCTGTAAAACACTGTGTGACAAATTTATCCCATGGCTTTTGGTTTGGAAATATAACGCCAACAGAGGCTAAAGCATCTCACTGAAGTCAACAGCGTTAAGGGACAAAGAACATCAAATAAGACATCTAATCACTACACATAAACCAATAAAGCCAATGGGCAATCGGTGCATACTTAGGACCGCTATCTGTAATGTTTGTAGCAAATGATATAGTTATCCGGATTACGTGCGCACAACTCTCTCCAGGATAAATGGCGATACCAAGTTTGCTACCAGAGAGAAATCCTCTGCATATAAACTATCAAGCTCAGTGCACAACACACACTCACGCATGTATATACACCCAGACAAAAGTTCATTTTTTGCTTCTAAATGTAACATCAACAGAGGCTAAAGCTCAGTGTACCCAATATTAACATAAACTTAATATACATACCACGTACTAAAAATGTCAAGGACTGAAATCAGTATTCTGGGAACACCTAAAATGAAATAGAAATGAGACATATTGAAATGAATTATAGCTACTCGTAGAAATTTACATCTTATTTTCCATTCCAATGGAAATTCTAATGATTTTATCATGCCCTCTCCACTTTGAGACTGAATGACTGATAGGTACTTCTTTGATGTTTATCCGTAGAATGGAATCTGCATTCAATATGGTCAATTGAAATCCTATTTACATAAGATTATACATGATAATCAACTCATTTTCTGAAAACTAAGTTTTCACTTGTATAAGATTTCTGACGGTATGCCTTTTACGTAACGTCTAAACCTGTTTGAAGAGATGAACTTTGTATAAATTGATAGAAAAGCTTATTAAACTATCTTTGGCCTTATATTCCTAAAATCGGAAGGGCGAAATAAATTATTAGAATAAAAAACATCCAAGTAAGTTTAATTTTTGTATTTTGATACCTTTTTTACATGTAACAGACAAAAGAAATAAGCAGGTTTGCAAAATTAATGGGAAAGTTTACCCACTTGAATTAAATTTTTCGTATCAAAACCAAACGTTAAATCTTTCTATCTTGGTCTCATCTGAAGTTAATAATTATATCATGTTTGCTTACAATGTGCTAAGGGGGAAAATAGGCACATATAGCCATTTTCGATCTATTTCGTTTGATCGTTTTTTCAATGCATCGAAAATTTCTGTTATCAAAATTTCTTAAACTTTCTAAAACGTGAGTCCTGTAGCATCATATCCTGCTACGTCTTTCGGTATATTTTTGGACATAACAACTCTCGAAATCTTTGGTCATATATCTTGGAATGTTTAAATTGAGGATCAATTACGAAGGTTAAGTACCCGTAACGTGCATGTCTGGTTCATGCTGCAAATTTACCTGCTCTTAAATGATGCTATTGAATTTCAAGATGTTAACATTTCCATAATCCGAAACTAACGATTTCATTTTATCAATGAATTTCAAACTCAATTTAATTAAATGTGGCTTATTTTACGTTATCCTTGGTGATTACGATTGTTCAGCACTGTTTACCTAGTTTGTCGATCTCGATGAATATTGTATCAATTAGAGTAAAAGCAATGCATTAACCTCGGTAAATAAAATGTAATGAATTGTTTGATATTTTGCCATGAATCTAATTCCTAGTCAGTCGTAAGTGTGGGAATATACTACTTGTTAGCAGTTATATTGAAGGCTCGTTTCATTATGAACAATGGGCCCAAGGGGGACTCATCGCGCAATTGAGTTGCAAACAAAAGAATTTGGTAAAGGTCCTTCATATTTGAGGTTTCGTAAAATTCTGTGCAGCGGTTGCAGAGGAGAAATAAAAAATGATTCAGCCAATCAGAGCCCTCGGCGGCCATATTTGTTGACAAATCAGCACAAAAAAACACAAACGTGGTTGAGGGCCTTGAGTACTTGCTACCTGTAAGGTTTCGTGAAATTAGTGCAGCAGTCGCAGAGAAGAAGACTTTGTCGAAAATGAGTCAGCCATTCAGAGCCCTCGGCAAGAAAAATACAATGTTTAACTTGGTAGACTTCATTCCTTACTTCCTGTAAAGTTCTATGGAATTATGTGCAATGGTTGCAGAGGAGATGTCAAACATGCGTCAGCCAATCAGAGCCCTAGGGGGCAATATTTATCGACCGATCGGCACGAAGAATACAATCTTAGTAGAGGACCTTGAGTATTTGCTTCCTGTAAGGTTTCGTGAATTTCTGTGCAGCGGTTCATGAGGAGAAGTAGAAAATGCGTCAACCAATCAGAGCCCTCGGTGGCAATATTTGTTGACCAATCGGCATAAAAAAAACACAAATTTGGTAGAGGATTTGAGTTCTTTCTTCAGGTAACGTTTCGAGAAATTTTATGCATCGGTTGCAGAGAAGTTGAAAATGTAAAAAGTTTACGCCGGACGGACGGACGATCGACGGACGGAATGCGCGCTTTGACAATAGCTTACTTCAGCGACGCTCAGGTGCGCCAAAGAGCTAAAAATATTTGTGTCTTGACGTCAAAGTGTGTATTTTGATACCTTTAAAATTCAATAATTTTTATTTTTCCCTCGTTGGTCAGATTCTATAATTCTGAGACTAGTAATATTTATCTTGAATTATTCATTCCTAATTCAATTTCAAGATATCATCTTAGAAAAGTATCTCTGATGTTGGTTGTTAGTAGCAGGGGATATCATTTTGGATTTCGCATCGTTTCGGCACTTGACTCGAAATATATTCAAAACTTAGCTAAATTTCATGATTTTTTTTTTCAATATTTTCTCCGACAATCCTTCCTGCGACAAATGTCACAGGGCCCCGTAGCTAGGATATCCATTCAATATTCCCCCTTTCCTTTCTTTGCAATCAATCAGCTGCAGCGATTTCCTCCGAATTCTATATATACTACACAGAGAGTTTCAGAGATGCACAATGTTAAAGGCTATCTTCTTCATATCGACTTTTGAGTCGAATGTCGAATCATACTTTACTGTCTCTCCCAGACATAAGAGATTTGTCTGTAAGTGAACAAATATTATATTGGACGTAAAGAAAACACATCTTCCCTCTCTCCTCAGTCTGTAAGAGCGTGTTGCTTTTAGAAGGATAATAATTTCTCCTCTGCGCTACACTGATTATTAAGTTAAATAGTATAATCGCACGTGCACGTGTGATTTATGCAGTAAAAGAAAGGAGGGGATCTCCAACAACACTAGGTTGCAGCATCCACAGCAAAATCCCAAAACACCCATGTAAAAACACAGAACAGACACCCACAAAAGAGACGCAAAAGGGACAATGAACACCAACCCACACCATAGAAACATTAAACATAAAAGACTACACATAAACCAACGACACCAATGGGCAACCGGTCCCGACTTAGGACGTAAATAGCAGACGGTGTGGTTATCCTGGATTACGTGCGCACAACCCTCCCACTATTACGATTTCCCAGAGGTCTCGAAGAACGCACAATTATGGTGTAAAACAACCTCCTCACTGTTAGATGACCACACACAAATAAGACCGTAAAACACAGGGGTCCAAGCAACACAGATGGATATAAAATGTAAATGGATATAAAAAGAGGACGTGCGTAATACAGTCCGTGCTCTGCCGGCTGTTGTGAGCTCATATATGTTATCACCCGAGGAGTCTGACTGACATTCAGAGAGGACAGGTGGTCGGGGCCCTGTCTTCTCTTAAGGGTTTTGGACAGGGCCCGTCATGGAGTCCCGTCTTCACAGTCAGTCAGAGTGCAAGTTTTAAGAATGCGCTCGTACAAGACTGTAGATTGGTCAAGTACCAATCCTAGTGTCCGTCTGGTGACATTAGGATCATATCCTTGGTATAAAAGGCGTTTGATGACTGACGCATTTTCGATAAATATGCTGTCTACCTTTGATCCTTCTTATTTCGTTAATTATGTCACCATAAAATGCAGGTTGTGAAATACCTAAAGTAATATACTCTGTTGCTTGTATGGGTCCGAATTTCAAAAGAAGTTTATCATAATTTTTGTAAAATTTACAGGTAGTCTTTACTAGTTTGTGAAAGCGAAAACACATTCCAATCATCTTGAGACAACAACTCGCAACAATTGTGCAATCTTCGAGATAAATGGGTAACCGCACGGTTGTGCGCACGCAATCCGTATAACGACATTATTTTCTACTCACATGGCAGACGACCGTCCTAAATCAGCATCAACTGCACAGTGTTTTTGTTCGTTTATGCGAAATTCTTTTATGTTTGGTGTTTTTATGTCGTATTTGTTCTTGTCCCTCTTACTCTTTTATTATGCTTGTCTACACTCTGTTTTCACAAAAGGGGTACTATGGTGTTTAGCAGTGGGTGCAGCAACAGAGTCTTCTTTGAGGTCCCCTCTTTCCTTTTTCTTATGACCGGGTTTTGCAAAACGAAGGAATCTATTTCCTTGTCAATCATCCTGTTCTATGTAAATATTCTGAAGGTCATTTGCATATTCTATGAATATAATTAAAGCAAGCTGAAATATTGAATGTCTTTAGACAGTTTATAGACAGTTTATCTTTGAAAGCAATGGAACCTTTTTGCATATTTCTTGTTTATTTATGTTTTATCTTTGAAACCTTTTTACTCAATTCTGATCTCTTTCAGCCTTTAAGAAACCAAATACATAACATGACGTCAGAACTCAAAGAATCAACGTTTGAGGCCCATATGGATCACCTTAAAGAACTCATACAGATTTTTATTAAATTACTTTGCATTATCTTTGATATTCAAGATCAGGGCTTCAACGTTGATGATTATAACCTTTCATCGATAACACCAGTGTTTTCCGGTAAATCCGAAACTAACGACAAGAGTACGAAGCGGAGGCCAAAACGGAAAATATCACTTGAACCAGCAGAGGAATCAAAACATTCACTGAAGAAACCTCGTGGAAATGATAACGGAACTAGTGCTCCGATAAAAGACATATCTGAGGTTACAACAACAGTGCAACTGGGATGTCAAAACCTCGGTCATACTTTAAGTGTGGGAGAACAAGTAGATCAGAAAGGTCTCTCAACAGGGACTACCATCAATGCGCAAGCGGAGGGAGAAAATACGATTATTGCCAGAAAGCTTCTAGATATGTTAATTTGTCCAATTTCTGCTGTCCAGCAAAATACAGCACTTGCTCTACTAAAATCGGATTCAAAGCTTCAACAGGCTTTCATAGTAGAAAAACAAAAACGTGGGAAGAACAAGATAATCGCCTATAAACATGCAAGGGGCAATTCAAATCCTAAAGTATGATGCGTTGTTTCTATCAATGAGTACAATGCAGATATTCGCTATTTAAGAAAACCAGAGTTACTTCCCATTTGAGACTGTATCTGACGTAGACTGATTATGACGTCATCAAATTCTGTGGAAACAGTCCTAAAAGTCTTGGAAATTACGGTATAAAATCGACGTTACCATACCATTTTCATGACGTCAGAATTGTTTTTTCTTCAGATACCGTCTGTAAGGTGAAAAACTCTGTATTTCGCAAAGACTCAATAAACTTTTCTAAAGCTTGTCGAAAGTGTTATTATTTTGTTGAAATATTTGATTCATACAAGAAGGAAGAAATATTGACTGTTTAACTCTGCGGCCAGAGGGAACCAGGAATTCATGTTTCGGACAATGTTATTTACGAAATTAAACACCAAAATAATACATCTTGAGAAATAAAAATTCTAACATCATGACTACTTAATTACTTTTTTCGAGCTCTGTCGCCTGAAAGAAGCGTATATAAGGTGAATATATTTTTGCTATATATTTCGGAAACTTGCCATTTTATCGAAAAAAATACCATCTTAATTAAAGGAGGTAAACATCTCAGCATCATCCCTCGAATATTATTTTGAAGATAGATCTACTTTGGATATACTACTGAATCAGCCCTACAGGAAATTTGTAGCCGCGCACTCTCTGTAAAGTACATTCGAAAATTTCTGTTAACAAAATGTTCTTAAATAATTGAAACATGGGTCTTGTAGCATCATATCCCAGCCATTTTGCTTTGTCTTTTGGTGTATTTTGAACATAATTTTCACAAATTTTGGCAATATTTCATTGTTTAGATTGAGGACCACTGACGAGGTTTAAATATCCGAAACGTGCATGTCTGGTCCATGCTCTCAATTTATTTGCTTTTAAATGATGCTAATAAATTTAAAGACGTTTAACATTAACATACATCAATTTAATTCTAAAAATAAAACCAGAGGGCGCAAGCGGAATGAATTCGGGCGGCTTATGAAAAGCACTTTGGATGGAAGCACCACTGATGAGAATAGTATATTCGAAACACGTGTCTGGTGCATGAACATTGGTTTGAAATTTTCCTCAAGAAGGTATAGAGTTGGAACACTTATTATTGAGATTTTCTCCCTATATATACTATCGAACTTGCCTGGTGTAATATCACCAAGAAATTTCAGTCATTAAAATAAATACTTGTGAGAAATCCTCTAATATATCATGTTTTTTTTTTATCATCAATAACCTTTTTCTTCAGAGGAAGGGTCCAAAGCGGAAGAAAAATAATTGAATTCCAGGGCTTATTCAAGCCCTTGTTCTTACAGCTCCTTACATGTCTATAAGAAAATATGTCTTTCAATGAGAATGTTCTAAGTTGTGAAGGAACTGAACCAGATTTTAAGACCGCCATCTTCAATCACATAATAATCCTCCACAGAAAAGCTATAGAGTAGATCATGACGACACACATGTACCTTAGACGAATATCAGTATCCAATTCCTATCATACCAGAATATTGTATTAACATAAAGAAATATATATAACAGAACCTCCCAAACTGAAAATCAGTCCATTAAGTGTCAAACTGTACGAAATGTAGTTTTCCTAGAATAATGAAGATTAAAGAAGTACATATCAGTTTATATTCAGTCTCAAAGTCGAGAAGGCAAGGCAATATCATTAGAATTAGAAACGGCTGCGAACCTAAGAATGAATAGCACTCCGAAGTGAGACCAGTTGCCCGGGGAGAGTCAGCGTCTCCTGATTGCATGCAACACCTGTCGCAACAGTTCCATGGAATGACAAATATGGATAATGACCATATCCCTATACACAGCACAAAATCATTAATTCAGAAAATCATAAACCGAAGGCATACAAAATCAGGATAAAACAGGAACAAAAGCAAACAAACAAAAACCTCCAAAAACTCAAATTCGGTGATTATTTCGATGTACATATCAATTGATGTACACATCTCTTGTTAGGTGACAGCCATTCAATCACAGTTACAGAACAAAGACAATAACATAGACAAAGTCAAATCACTTACCGAGGTCAAGGCACAGGATGATCATGTTTTGATGCAAAATGAACGGTCTTGATACTAGAAACAGACCTTTGAAAATCACGTTCCATAACAGAGACTGGAAGAGGAGGTTATATTTTTATGACAGACACATGTTTTCGATTTCGCCTTACTTTCACAAAGGCAACCAACATACTTTCATCGAAGAAAGGTCTTCATTGGTATCGTGAATTGAAATCAGTCAAAATGAAGGTTGAATGTCTGCTACAAAATTAAAGAAGGGCATCTTCGACAGGAACCGCTAACAGAACCAACTGCAGAGTGCACAAGCACTGCAAGAGACAACAAAGGGACAAGGAATATTATACAATACAGAAGTAATAAAAACAATAGACAAAAAAACCTTTTTCGACTGGAAATGACCATCTGCAACGCAAGTACCAAATAATATGACCATCAAATACAAGTGAAGACTAGATTTCTTCTTCAGTTTTATCCAGTTACCAAGCGGAATCGAAGGAAGCACAATTGTTGTAAATTACAGTCTACTCGCTGCATGATGACCACACAGGCAAGACAGCATAACTCAGTTGCCAAATTAATATACAGATAAAAATATAAACATATGCAATCTCCCGAGGAGTCTGGTCAAATATATGCATAAGAGAGAATATGAGGTCGGGGCAAAGTCTTGTCTAACCAGGTTTGCGCAGGGCCCTTCATGGAGTCCGATCGTTACGGTCGGTCAAAATGCAACTCTCATAATTGCGCAGGTACATTAAGGTTAGCAAGTACCATGCAGAGTATCTGTATTGGATATACGCCGAAAACAGTTCTTTCTTAAAGATATTGAACAGTTTGATGCCCACAGGGCCGAAAACTGTCCAATATCTTTAAGAATGAATTGTTTGAGGCGTATATCGTACTTAAAACGTTGATCACTTTTCAAAGTGGCATGACCTTTGACTTTGTTCTTATTATGTTAATTGCCTTTACTGTAACGAAATGTAATCACTTCAGGTTATAACATTCTCGCTACTAGCAGTAGTGAGTCGTTTATAAAAGAAGATAATGGAGATGAAATTTTCAATTAAAAAAAAAGTTGTTACAAATTATGACGCAGATTCCGTAAACCAAGACGAAATTGGATGCAATTTTTGGAAAAAGAATCAACGAGAATACTTTGCGTGATGACGATTTAGTTGAAGCTTATTTGGATATATAGAACAAAAGGGCGTGTCTCTAAAATTGTCGTTTTCCAGACAAGCAAGAAATAATATAGTGCCTTTAAATACCGAAAAGAAATTAGTGGGGACGCTCAACTTACTATGTGCAAGGTTAAGTGAAAAAAAAAAATCAGGAAGATATTTTGAAGGAATCTAGTTCGAAAAACCTAGCTGACCTAAACCCAGCCTTTGACGGTTATTTGCAACGGAAGGTGGGGGGGGAGGGAGGGGGGCTGGGTCAAAATAACCGTCAAAGGCTGGATTTAGGTCACACTCTTCGGACTAGAGGAAGTCGAGCAAAAAGTCTTAATTATAAGTAAAATTAAAAAGATGGAGAGAAAAAAAATTAAGACCGAAAAAAAAAACCGGACTGAACTATAGTGCCTCTTGCATTATCAGTTCCGACACAACGGCCGATTCTTTTGATATATAAGATTGTGCTGGATTTTGCCAACTCCGGAAAAAAAAATTAACAAAACTTGGAATAGTCAGTACCACGATACATGGAATTCTTGTCATGTGATTTCTAAATAAGGATTGTACATAACGGTTGTCCTGTATAGATGTCAAAGTACATTTACCTATGACTGTCCAATATTGAATCTAGGTCGCGTATATTTTTTCTAATAAACGCGACCTAGATTTGATATTGGACAGTCAAAGGTAAATTTTGGACCCTTCGAACAAAGGCATGACGTCACATCAATGTTTTAATTCTAGTGATACCAATATCATATCAATAAATGGTCGTCTCAACATACGTACTAATTTCCATTTTTACTTTGCTTAGAATGCACTCTGATATACATGAATGATTCCAGGATTTGTATTCTGTATATACGGTTTTAATATATTCCTTTTGATTTGACTGATCATTATGAGCTTACTTTTTAATTCAAAAAAGGATCCCTTTGCTATTTTGATTTTTCGTTAAATATTTAAAAGTTCATGAACATGAAAATCAACAATTTTCCAAGCCCTGTCTCTGAAAACCTGCCAAAAAGCTTTTAGGCAAAAATGCCTTCAAACAAAACACACCATGCATGTGCTCCTAGGTCGACAAATGCAATGATAACAACCAAGCCAAAAGATTTTAGAGACGCCAATCTTAAGACATTAGAGTCATCAAACGCCTTCTATACCGTGGATATGATCCTAATGTCACCAGACGGACACTAAGCTTGGTACTTGACCCATCTACAGTCTTGTGTGAGCGCATTCTAAAGACTTGCACTCTGACTGACTGTGAAGACGGGACGCCATGACGGGCCCTGTCCAAACCTCTTTAGAGAAGACAGGGCCCCGACCACCTGTCCTCTCTGAATGCCAGTCGGACTCCTCGGATGATAACATATATGAGCTCGCTACAGCCGGCAGACGACGCACGTCCTCTGTTTATATCCATTTACATATTCATCTGTGTTGCTTGGACCCCTGTGTTTTACGGTCCTGTTTGTGTGTGGTCATTTAACATTTGAGAGGGTTGTTTTACATCATAATTGTGCGTTCTTCGAGACCTCTTGGAAATCGGAATAGTGGGAGGATTGTGCGCACGTAATCCAGGATAACCACACCGTCTGCTATTTACGTGGCAGATGGCCGTCCTAAGTCGGCACCGGTTGCCCATTGGTCTCGTTGTTCTATGTGTAGTCTTTTATGTTTAATGATTATATGGTGTGAGTTGGTGTTCATTGTCCCTTTTGCGTCTCTTTCTTTGGGTGTCTGTTCTGTGTTTTTTGCATTTGGGTGTTTTGGGGTTTTGCTGTGGGTTGAAGTGTTGTTGGAGATCCCCTTCTTTCTTTTATAAAGTAGAATTGTGGTTCAATATTACCATTTTAAGTAAACGTGCGGCACTAATTTATCTTTAAAGACTATTTGGTATCGGTATTTAATCAGATTTATAACATCCCTTCATCGCCTGCTTATGGCGTGTTCATATCTCAGTTGATACTCTATGCCAGAGTGAGTACCAAATATACGGATGTTGTTCTGAGAGCTAGGCGTCTTTCAAATAAGCTTTTTAGTCAGGGATATGTTTGTGACCGACTGTCATCGTCCCGAGGAAGTTCGTCGGTCGATATGGGAAACTCGTCATACACTATGATGTCTCACACTCTAGAATGGAGGGTGATATTTTGTTATTGACCATTTGAACCATCCAACCAAAGATTGTACTCTATGCCTTCCGAAACAGATGTAACCGGTTGTGACAGTTCTACCGCATTGAAGCGGCGGGTGTTTCATGCAAGCAGGAGATGCTTACTCTTCCTGAGCACCTGATCTCACTCCCATATCGGGAGTTCGCTTCTTTTCATATGCATATGGTGGATGTTTTTGTTTGTTTGCTTTGGTTCCTGTTTCATCCTGATTTTTTATGCCTTCGATTTCTGATTTTCAGAATTATCGATTTCGTGCTGTATACAGGGATATGGTCATGATCCATATCTGTCATTAAAGCCAAGACTCATCGGAGTGATGAAGCAGACAAACACTAAGTAATTGACGAGTACTTCTCCCAGGACCAATGAATGAAAGTAAATCACAAAGCCGAACTATTAATATCAAATTGAGGACTGTCTAGCAAAAACTTTTTTTGGCAAACAATAAGAAAGAAAAGGCCATATTATCATAATTGAATTTTTCTGTAATCGGCGTGAAAAGAAAAGCAGCATCCAAACTCAACTGCTAAAGACTCTTTCTGAATAAATCACTAAATAAAATGCATGAAACTTTTCATTTTCATATATCCTTGACTATAGCACCATAAATAAGCCAATACAAGCATATCCAATTGTGCAACACATAATGAAGAAAGGAAGGGATCCCGAACAAGTATCTGTTGCAGTACCCATAGCAAAACTACAAAACACCCAATGCATAAACAAAGAACAGACACTCACAGAAAGAAACGCAAAAGGGACAAGGAACACAAGGAACACAATCAAAACATGAAACACAAAATACCACAAATAAACACAAAACCAAGGAGACAAATAGACAACTGGTGCCCACTTAGGACGGCCATCTGCCAAGTAGCAGACGGTGTAGTTATCCAGATTACATGCGTACAACCCTCCCACTTTTCCGATTACCCAGAGGTCTCGAAGAACGCACAATTGTGGTTTAAGATAACCTCCTCATTGTAAGGTGGACATAGAAACATACAGCTTGACACAGTGACCCAAGAAACACACAGATGGATATGTAAATAGATATAAAAACAGAAGGCATACGGAAAACAGTCCGTCCCCTACCGGCTGTAGGGAGCTCATGCATGTGAACACCCGAGGAGTCCGACTGAGATTCAGCAGAGAAGTCGGGTGGTTAGGGCCCTGTCTTCTCTAAAGAGGTTTGGACAGGGCCCGTCATGGAGCCATGTCGTCACAGTCAGTCAGAGGGTAATTCTTAAGAATACGCTGGTACAAGGCTGTAAATTGGTCCAGTACCAAGCCAAGTGTCCGTCTGGTGCCAGAAGGACAATATCCACGGCATGAAAGGTGTTTGCTGATTCTAAATCTATTTCGATGGTAATTCTGTCTACCTTTCATCCTTCTTATTTTGTAAATTCTGTCACCATAAAATGCAGGTTGTGAAATACCCAAAGTAAAATAATCTGTGGCTTGTATGGATTGGAATTCCAGAAGTTGAAAATAAATTTTTGTAAAATTTTCAGAGAGTCTTTACCGGTTTGTGAAAGCGAAAATCCTGACCTAAAATTTTCTTGGTGATTTGTAAATTTCTGAATGGTAGTTCTGTGTATGAAATAAAGCGAAAAGGTTCCAAATTAGAAATTTTCAGACCAATTTGTCATGCACCAGACACATGTTTCGAATATTAGATTCTCATCAGTGATACTTCAAGCGGAGCACCAAAAATTCATTTCAGTAGCACCCTCTTGTTCTATTTTTTTTAATTCAAATTTGTACATTTACTTTACATCGAGTGTGCCGCGCCTTTTTTCGGTAGGGTCTATTCAGTACTGTTTGCTTAGTTTAAAGTGAATATTGTGGATATGTAGCATTTTATACGTTTCAAAAAGAGGATTGCCGACTGTAAGAAAAAATCATACAAGATTTCTAGAACATGAGTTAAAGAAGATCTTGACAATAATCTAAACAGCACTCAAAATAGAGCACAAAATTGAACATCGACGGACCTCTAGCAAGCTAGAAGTGGGATCATGTTCCCGGGAGGAGTAAGCATCCCCTGTTTGTAGAAGTACCAATGAAACATTTCAAATCATGATGTTATCTTTGCTTTTGAAGATTTTGGATAGATTCTTTTTCATACGTGTATAAACATGAACATGAGGCGCACAATTAGAACCCATCGGGATCCGTACAACCTGGTTGAAGAGATTATCACCAAATCTTACATCGATGTTGTCCAAAAGAAAATTCAAGGCAATACACAGGTCACTACATGTCTATGATTTGTATGAAATGTATTCTGTAGATACATATGAAGTACGTGTATGTAGATTCTAAGTCAATATATTACCAATCAGGATTATGAAATCAACAGTTACTTGTTAACATAAAACAAAGGATGGGATCTCCGACAACACCAGGTTGCAGCACCCACAGCAAAACCCCAAAACACCCAATGCAAGAACACAGAACAGACAAGCACTGAAAGAAACGCAAAAGGGACAAGGAACGTCAACGCACAACACAAAAACATCAAACACAAAGGACTACACATAAACCAACGAGACCAATTGGCAACTGGTACCGACTTAGGACGACCATCTGCCACGGAAATAGCAGAAGGTGCGGTTATCCTGGATTACATGCGCACAGCCCTCCCATTTTTCTAATTACCCAGAGGTCTCATGTTTCATACCTAATCAAGATATGAAAATATACTGAAAATGAGGAAAGAATGATAACTCTTGTAGTATTGTACTTTGCTTTCAGAGTGGCTTTTCATGTTCTTAGATTCATAAAAGTGTCTGAGCAGATACACAACATTGCGATAGTTAACTTTTGATATTTCGATATTTTGTCCTTGAATATTTTTGCTAGACGGGAGACGAAAACATTTTTATTTTTAATTCTATAAATCAGTTCTTTGAAGACGGTAAATTAGGACGCCTCTTATCAATTATATTTTTACAAACGAAATGTTGACATTCAGTCTCTAAAGTAGAGTAAACTTATTTATTTTCTTTTCATTTTCATTACAAAATGAAAATAAAGAACATGCATTATTTGTTTTACTTACACATTTTACTTTTCAGAGAAGATTTAGATAACAACAAGTTTTCAAACTTTCTTATGAAAGCATTATTATTAACTGTTACATGTCTTCTAATTCATAGCATCATTAAAGAACAGATAAATTTCCAGTATGGATCAGACATACACGTTTCGGGTACTTTACCCTCGTCAGTGATCCTCAATCAAAGCAAGGAGATTTGGCCAAAGAATATGAAAGTTATGTAAAAAAAACCAAAGACGTCGCTGGATGGGTGGGATATAATGCTCAGGAGCACTTTTCAGAACTTTTGATAAATTTAGTGAACAGTAATTTTTGAATGCGTTTGAAGTAACGATCTACCGAAGTTGATCGGACTTGGCTACGTGTGCCCTCGGGAATTATGAGGTATGAGTATATCACTAAATGTAGGCGTCATACTACAGTCATACAAAGAGCATTACCGTAAATGTTTCATGACGGGGTATAGTAAATTTTAGTACATATAAAGCTTTAGGGATTCCTGAAAAAAACGGTGAATCATGGAACATTTCATATGTAAACAATATACAACGTCGATTTCACAGGACAATGTAAGAACCAGGGTTCAGTTATTTCTTTTGCCGAAGGCTCATTCCTTCCCATAAAATGTGAATATCCAGAGTCTTAAAAGTTTCAGAAAGTTACACATGTATATCAATTTAATGGAATGAAATATGCAATGGTCTTCTTATCATTTAATGTAGAAGAATTCTATGAAATGTCGTTATCTACTACACAGCCGTGAAATTATAAAATGTATAAATCAATTAGCGGTGCAGTAGAAATTAGTGACCGTGTGGTTGCCCTGAAAAATTTAGGTGTAATGAAAAACCAAAATATCCGTTTGGTTTAGCCATTGCATAAAATAAATCAAGAACATTTGATGAAATATTGGCACATATTTAAGAGAGATGCACGCTGAATGCAGACAAATATTCAGGGAAATTCCTATTGTAGCATATTGCAAAGACTAAATCCGGAGCAACACTAGTAAAAATATGTGAATTATATTATTCACTGACTAAAATGCAAACGAGTCCTGACGATGCTGGATTTGCAGTATATATTGTACACATATTTAAAAACAATTGTAATTATAATATAGATTTAATATATTTCAAACCTCGTATCACACAGCCGAAACACTATATTAGTGTCGGGTCCAAGTGAACAGAGGTGCATGACAGTTGGAGTCACTCTTTTAAATCATCAAAAGATGTTGCCTATCAAAAACATTCAATTATCATCAAGATCAGCGAGATTTGTTTTTCTTGCCCTATATAATAGATACAAAAGTGCGTTTGCAAGATATGAAACTAGTTATTTGAAACCCCTTGGGAAAATAACATACAAACATCGGTGAAAATCAGAAAATAACAAAATAGATTAAACATGATACTATGTGAAAGGATTAAAAAATATTTTCAATTTCTTTTTCAATTGCATGTAAATGTAATAAAAACATAACATGCATAAGAGATCCCCCTTTCCAGAATGATCAGTGACATTCTGCGTTGTGATTGAATGGCTGTCATCATCACCAAACAAGACATACTTACCTGATATATACACCAAAATGTACATACTTACCTGATATATACATGAAAATTTGCGGATTACCTGAGCAGTATCTATCCTTCAGAGCCTGAAGTCGTAGAAACTACTGAGACAAATAATTCAGCATCCTATTTGGACATAATGTTGTCCTACGACACTAATGGTCACATGAACACCTCACTCTATGATAAATGTGACGACTTCAGTTTCAGCATTACAAACTTTCCTTTTCTGAGTAGCAACATCCCTTCATCTCCAGCTTATGGCGTATTCATATCTCAATTGATACGCTATGCCAGAGCAAGTACGAAATATACAGATTTTGTTCTGAGAGCTAGGCGTCTTGCAGATAAGCATCTCAGTCAGGGATATGTTTGTGACCGACTAACATCGTCACTGATGAAGTTCTACGGTCGATATGGGGAACTCGTCATTAACTATGATGTCCCACTCTCCAGAATGGTGAATGATATTTTGTCATAGACCATTTGAACTATCCAAGATTGTACTCTATGTCTTCCGAAATGGAAATAACCGGATGTGACAGTTCTACCGAATTGAAGCGGCGGGTGTTGCATGCAAGCAGGAGATGCTTACTCTTCCTGGGCACCTGGTCTCACTCCCATATCGGGAGTTCCCTTCTTTTCATGTGGTGGAGGTTTTTGTTTGTTTGCTTTGTTTTCTGTTTTGTCCTGATTTTGTATGCCTTCGGTTTCTGATTTTCTGAATTATCGATTTTGTGCTGTATGCAGGGATATGGTCATTATCCATATTTGTCACATCGAGGCAATTACCGAATTTGACAGATTTCCATGGAACTGTTGCGACGGATGTTGCATGCAATCAAGAGGCACTGACTCTCCCCGGGCACCTAGTCTCACTTCGGAATTTTGTTCATTTCGAGGTTCGCAACCGTTCCTGTGTCGCCGAAAGCCTAAAGCGACTTGGTAGAGGAAAGATATTAAGAGATCTTTTCAGTTATTTAATACAACTGTTACATTATATTTTGTCCTTTCCAGCAAATTAGAATGCAAGAAACTTACCAGGGGTGGGAGGGATTATCATACCAAGCGAACCAGCATAGCAACAACAACTGATTATGTCAAATAAGCATCAAAGTGTTTGTCCTATGAGCAACAATTTAAGATGTTTAGGATACAAACTTTTTTACACAATGAAGATTTTGGGGAGGGGGGATCGGGAGTTTGTGTACCATAAACTCCATTGAGAAATTATTAAGCCAAACCGAAAAAGATTACATGTATGTACATGCATCGATATTGAATAAGATAATATTATGCAAATAACGATGACGTTTGCTCTAATTCTTCAACTTGACAATCAATTGCGATTACTTCAATTGAGTATATCATGTTCATGGCATATATCTGTCCTTAACTGGCTCTTTGACTTAAGAAATGAATCTCATTATTTTTCTGTTGATGCAGGTATCACTCGAAAATTTGGACAGAAAACTGCATAAATGCGCGTATGGAAAACAGACTGTTTTCTTGGATCGAAATTCTAAAAACAATCAATCACCGCACTATATTTCGTAAGTCGGAGGGTTTCGCAGTGATATTTCTGCCAAAACAAGTTGTGGCAGCCGCCATGATTCAAACAGCGAATGATCGTCTCTCTATATCTCTGGAATAAGGACCAGTTTGAGCAAATTCTACATGCACTGTTAATTTTTGAGTAAGTAGAAAAGAAACAGTACCCTTGAAATGATAAGCAAACATCAACAAATTGTATTTTCAGCAACGAGTTCATTCGTGTTTGAGGGAACCCCCGGTTCTAAAAATAGTGTTAAAAATAGACTTCCGTAAGAAATTGTGTTGATCGATGTATCAACAAAATTTCTCAGCCAATCAGAATCTTCGTTTCTTGAAAATGACAAAGGAAATTAAATGATATACGTTTTCGGTTATGTTTAGAATTTCGATCTTCATACATTCGCTGTTTGGATATCGACTCTCTCGGCGTCGAGCATCAAGGATGATATAATGTTTGTTGAAATGCGCATATGGTGCACTAAATTAATTATGATATGATAATATGTTGAAATAGTAAGTAGATGACAAAACGCAAACGATGCACATCGCTCATTATGTTTCTTGGTTATACATAACGATTCGGCTCGTACATCCGAATTTATAGGATGGTTTTGCGCACAAAACGCTGTGCACTACACTTTTTTTTATTATAACACACTTTTAGTGTCATGTAAGTGTCGTTGACAAGTGGTAAAAGCGTCGGTCCAGTGACTCTAAGGTTGCTGGTTCGAGCCTCACTAGGACCACGGGTCGGCCGACATATACTCTTGTATGTTTTGTGTTATATACTAAAACGTACTTGTTGTGTATTATTTACTTGTCTATGGCGTTGAAAAAACCGCTGTCCAAAGTCGATTGTGGAAACCAATGGTCCTTCTTACTTTATGTGTTGTCAAACATTCTTCTTTTTTAAGTCTATACTCGGTATGCTTGCTCGTCATTTTTGTATTTGTTCGTTATTTGTTTAACTCGTTGCTTCATGATATTCATCATTTTGCAAGAGCCTTTTTTTCATAACTATTTGAAACGAGATGTTAAGCAGTAGTCTTGTAAAAGCCTATTGTAAGCCTTTTGTAAAAAATAAAGGAAATAGATTTTCACAGTTGTAATGAAATCAAGTCATTGAATAATTCCATTGTCAAAAGCGGCCGAAGACATCGCATCACATCTGAATGTATTGTCCAGGTAGTTTGATGCCGGGCTGTTAATCGTATGTATCATCTAGACAGAGTTTGTTGACCTTTAAATTGACGCTCTGATATTATTTTTTTAAAGATAAATGTTGGTTTTTTGTCATAATTGGACTTGCACACTATCTTTTATTTTTCTTTTCGCGTGAGAATGTTTTGTTTTTTATTTCTTCCAGAATTTGTAAGCCTTGGTGTTGTGGTTTTTGGAACCCGTTTTCGGCATTTGTGTTTAATGTTCTTTCACTGGTTATATGTTGATCGTTGAAAAGAAGTTACGAACTCATGACAACATAGACGTCAGGGATATAAAACTCATCTTTCAACAATTATCAATATTGAAATCTAACTTTTCGTCATCTTACGTACACGATATGCACATTTCAACAAAAACTGTCTAAAAGTGAATAGTGAACTTTAGAAGAGCGGATTTCTAAATATGACTGAAAATGTATGAGAAAGCTTAAGATAGCGCTATACCATTAAGAAGATACCCATTAGATATAAAATAATTTATCAAATGCATTTGTTTTTTGTAAAACAGATATCAGCAAATGATTTTGAATACCATGTAATCTCTATAGCACCATTAATATCAGGGGGTAATGGTGGTTTTGTTTCCTAAAAGAATTATAGTCAGAATTAGGAACATCACTTTGAGGAAGATATTTTAATTTCATGTTTTCAAACTTCCTTTCTAAATTCCTTCACCTGTTGCGACGGATGTTGTATGCACTCAGGAGGCGCTGACTCTCCCAGGGCAGCTGGTCTCACTTCAGAGTGTTGTTCATTCCGTGGTTCGCAGCCGTTGAGATGGGAATTCTCACGATTTGGCCTTGCATGCTCGACTTTGAGACTAAATAACTGTCAGGTACTTCTTTGATTTTATTCATACTTATCATGTTTGTGTGTGTCTGTTTTAATGGTTAGCGGGAGGGTATCTTTCAGAAAAAAAATCCGGATGTAAAACAAACTATTTTAAAATTAGTGTGCACATATAGCCAATTTCGATCAACTTCGGTTGATCGCCTCTTCAACGCATCCGAAATTTCTATTGTCAAAATTTCTTGAAATTTCTAAAACGTGGGTCCTGATAAGTATCATATCCCACCCATCCTGCTTCGTCTTTCGGTAGGTACATTATTGGAAGAAAGAACTTTCATTCTCTTAGGTCGTAATATTTTGTTAAGATTGAGGATCACTGACGAGTGTCAAGTACCCAAAACATGCAGTTCTGGTCCATGCTGCAAATTTATTTGTTCTAAATGATGCTATTGAATTTGAAGACGTTTAACGCGGTCTGATCCAAATTGTCAAATTATGATCATATGACAATATTCTTTAAGAATATTTATGTTAATGCAGGAAAGCATGAATCGTTATGAAAGATTGTACTCTATGTCTTCCGAAATAGAAGTAACCGGATGTGACTGTTCTACCGAATTGAAACGGCGGTTGTTGCGTGCAAGCAGGAGATGCTTACTCTTCCTGGGCACCTGGTCTCAATCCCATATCGGAAGTTCGCTTCTTTTCATATGGTAGAGATTTTTTGTTTATTTGCTTTGGTTCCTGTTTTAATCTGATTTTGTATGCCTTAGTTTTCTGATTTTCTGAATTATCGATTTTGTGCTGTAAACAGGGATATGGTCATTATCCATATTTGTCATCGATATTGTAAATTCAATGTTTTTGGCATTTTTAAATTTTTTCTCTTTTTGCAAATTCCATCCTATTTCTTCTCTAATATAATCTTACCTTATAAGCATATTCCATCTAGTTTTCTCTGACTTCCTTATTTCCAATGAGGCTACAATCTCAATTAAACCGTTGTAATTGACACATTGTATTTTTCCATTATCAATCTTCTATAACATTTATAATCCGTCATTCCGATGCTGAAACAATAACATTGCCTTTACGGTTCAAGAAAGTCATTTGAACGTATAAAATAAGATCTTTATATCTATGCTATTTTAACAATTATTTACCTGGACGCACTTAAACTCATCCTGAATTACACTGGCAATCAAACTACGTTATTATCGCTTAAATATGACAAATTATTTTCTTGGAAGCTTTGCATTCTGAGAAGCCATAAGTATTCGTTGAAACAGTAATGAATGAAATTCTTACAAATCCATCAACAGTTTTCTGTATACATTTTCTTGTTATTCGGAACATTAAATCGTACGACTCATTATTCTAATTGTTCGTAGAACTCACAATCCTAAATATTATTCTAAACGTTCGTAGAATGCCTAATTCTAAACTTTCCTAGATCTCCTAATTTTATCGTTCCTGGAACTCCTAATATCAAACTTTCCTAAACCTCCTAATTCTTAACGTTTCGATAACTCATGATTTTAAACCTCTAAACATTAAGTGTTGACTTTCTTCCACAGATTCATGCCTTTTCCAACAAATCTCTGCTGTTGGAAATGTTGTCCCCAAGGTTGTTTGTAGGCAGTCTTTATTAAATAAATTATAAGAAGGGAGGGGATATTCAACAAGACCCTCTCGCAGCACCAACAGCAAAACACGAAAACACCAGATGCGAAAACACTTAAGACGAGCATACCAAGAGACGGAAAAGAGACACACAACACATAAACTTGACACA
Organism: Pinctada fucata; assembly: GCA_028142955.1. Classification (NCBI taxonomy): domain Eukaryota; kingdom Metazoa; phylum Mollusca; class Bivalvia; order Pterioida; family Pteriidae; genus Pinctada; species Pinctada fucata. The sequence goes on along the minus strand of AP027115.1, from coordinate 16,426,390 downwards.
CAAAAGACTACTCATAAACCAACGAGAACAATGGGTAACCGGTGCCGGCTTTGGACGGCCATTTGCCCCGTAAGTAGCAAAAGATGTGGTTATTCTGGATTATGTGCGCACAACCCTCTCACTTCTCCAATTACCCAGAGGTCTCACAGAACGTACAAGTGTGGTGTAAAACAACCTCCTCGCTGTAAGATGAATACACACAACCAAGACCGCAAAACGCAGGGGCCAAACAACACAGATGAATATGTAAATGGATATAAAAAGAGGGCATACGTAATATTACAGTCCGTGCTCTGCCGGTTGTAGCGAGCTCATGTATATAATCACCCGAGGAGTCCGACTGACATTCAGAGAGGATAAGTTGGTCGGGGTCCTGTCTTCTCTAAAGAGGTTTGGTCAGGGCCCGTCATGGAGTCCCGTCGTCACAGTCAGTCAGAGTGAAAGTCTCAAGAATGCGCTGGTAGAAGACTGTAGATGGGTCAAGTACCAAGCCTAGTGTCCGTCTGGTGATATTAGGATCATATCCACGGTATAAAAGGCTATGATGATTCTGACGCATTTTCGATGTTTATGCTGTCTTCCTTTGATCCTTCTAGTTTTGTTTATCATATCACCATAACAGACAGGCTGTGTAATACCCAAAGTAATGTACTCTGTTGCGTGTTTAGATCCGAATTTTAAAAGTAGTTGACTGTTATTTTTGTAAAATTTCCAGAAATTCTTAACTACTTAATGGAAGCGGAAACCTTGACCTAAAAGTTTCTTGGTAATTTGTAAATTTCTACTGAGAATATCCAAAATATCAGTACATGCTCTAGCGTACCGGATGAGCTGCCATATGTAAATGCGGTATGACGGTAGTCTTGAAACATCACCGTCAAGCCAGGGGAAATTTACTATGCTGAATCCAAAATAATCTCTTTTGTCATATACACTTGTATGAAGCTTTCCGTTTACAATTTTGATATTCATGACCAAAAATGGTGTTTCTGTATTTGTATCTTTTGCCTTGTTAAATGTTTATTCTTGTGGATAAATTTCATTCTTATATAATTATAATTATATTCAAAAGTAGGATTGTCAATAGTTAGAATACCATCCAGATACCTAGAAGTATTATTAAAACAATTTGGGGCATCAAATTGTCTCTGCTTTTGAAGATATTGGATTAATTCTTTTTCGTAAGTGTATATAAATACATCTGCAACAAGAGGCGCACAGTTAGTACCAATAGGAATTCCTACAACCTGCTTGTATAGATCATCACCAAATCTAACATAAATATTGTCAAAGAGGTAGGACAAGGCATTACAAAGATCACAACATGTCCATGATTTGTATGATTTGTAGTCTGTCGAGGAAAAGAAACCCTTCGATTCAGATGTACAAATATAAGTTTCCCGCTCTCGATCAAAACACCATTAAATTAGATAAGATAATCGATCATTAATTTTGTCATGAGGAAGTGTGGCGTAAATATCAGAGAAGTCGTATGAAGAAATCGTATTGGCTTGGAAATTTCCAGATTTCAATTTGTCAATCACATCTCCTGAATTCTTAAAGGATAAAAATAAAGTTATGTATACTAATAGTTCAAAGAATGTTTGAATTCTTCAAACCCATTCGAAAGTTCTCGAATTTCTTAAACTTTGGTTATGTAGCATCATATCTCAGCCATCTTGCTACATCTTTTGGTATATTCCGGACATAATTTTCACAGATTTTGGCCATATTTCATTGTTTGGATTAAGGATCACTGACGAGAGTTAAATACCCGAAACGTGCGTGCCTAGTCCATGCTATTAATTTATCTGCTTTTGAATTATGCTAATGAATTTGAAAATTTGCACTTTAGCCTCTTGATTCATTCAAAACATTCAGGATATCTTCTGTCAGTTTTCTTATCCCATTTATCATTTTATGGCCATAGTACAACATCCAGTTATAGACTTCTTTCTTACACTGTACCTATGAAGACTGTTCATAAAACAGGGTAATCAAAGATTACATAGCTCGCCTATACAGGTTTTTGTCAGAAACCAGGTTAAAATTTTTGAAAAATAGGTCAAAGTCCAAGGTCAAGGTCACTAGGCTAAAGGTCATGGTCTCAAATAAAAGGTCTCTTCACAAGGTATCTACATGTGAAATATCAAAGCCCTACCCCTATAGTTCAAGGGATATAACCCAGGTTAAAGTTTTGTCTACGGACGACGACGACAACGACGACAACAACAACGACGACGACGCCAAGGGTATGGCATTAGCTCTCTGGACTTTTTTGTCCCGGCGAGACCGTTGTGTTTCTATGGTGTGGGGATTCGGTATCCGTCTGTTCCTCCGCTTTATCTCGTCTCGAAAAAGTGCACTCCGCCGTTTTCATCATCTACTCCTACTTCTTGTATTTCTTAAGCTTTCATTTTCAAAGAATTTATATGTCGATTAATTGTGTTTTTTGAATTCTTTTTATATCTTTTATGTTTTGTATTTGACTCTTATTCACTGGTTTCAACTATTGCAATAGCTAAATACATTGTCTTTAGAAAAACGTAGACTTGAGCCTTCCGGGAAAATACTGGAAACGAGAGCTAAAAGAATGACCAAAATATATGACAAAAATTCAGACAAATGCCTAATAACCTATCCTTTTAGTTTAAAATTCGTTTATTAAATTTTGTGACAAAAAGAAATTTCAAAGATTAGATTTCTCTCAATTCTTTTATTCTTAATTTTTTTTAATTAATCTTTGCTACAAGTATTCTAGAAATGAGGGAAATTGAAATTTTAAGAAAATTATGTTTGGCTGTATCAAATATCGCAATTTGGTATTAAATCCAGGATAATCACACCTTCGTTTATTCCCGTGGCAGATGGCCGTCCTAAGTCGGCACCGGTTGCCCATTGTTCTCGTTGGTTTATGTGTAGTCCTTTGTGTTTGATGTTTCTGTATTTGCGTTGACGTTCCTTGTTCCTTTTGCTTCTAATCCTGTGTGTGTCTCCTCTGTGTTTTTGCATTGGGTGTTTTGGGGTTTTGATGTGGGTGCTGCAACCTGGTTTTTGTTGGAGATCCCTTCCTTTATTTACTATTAACGTCTTGATTCTTTTTTGATGTAAGACCTGAAGCCTGTTTCACAAAAATACTCACGAAAAACTTTAGGAATTTTCGTAACTTTTGATCGCTTAGTTCTTCTTTTATACTAAATATCGTGATGTTTTGTTTCTGAATTAACATACAATATCATCTACATTGAAACATATTTTAAGCTTTAATTTGATGATGAAAGTTACGAATATCCCTGAAATTTTTCGTAAGAGTTTTTGTGATACTGGGCACTGATCAAATCGTATTTTATGCATTTCAGGAGAAATCTTACTTCTACTTCATCATTCCATTTTTTCTTTCATTTGAAGTTAGACTTTATAAACTTTTATTCAAATTAAACAATGTGGATGACATCCCTGTTCTTTACATTTGATAAAAATCTTTTCATTTACGATGTCTTCACACAGTAACGCTTATCATGCCATAACGAGTTGACATTAATTACAGCATTACAAGCACATGAAGTATTCACCTAAACTTAATATGAGGTTGACAACCAGGCTGACATAGACCTTTGCTTCCATTGTTTGTCCGTCTATCTCTAAGTCTGTCCGTCTGTCCGTCCGTCCTTCATTCCATCCGAGCTCATATTACATAACACATGGACATTCTTTTGCCATATCACATTGTTTAGATTGAGGAGCAATGACGAGAGTTAAGGACCGGAAACGTACATGTCTGGTCCATGATGCAAATTTATCTGTTCTTAAAAGATGCTTTTGAATTTGAAGACGTTTAACATTATAATGGGTATATCATCACTTTTTACAAGACCCCGTTGCAGCATCAACAGCAAAACACCAAAACACCCGATGCAAAAACACAAAAGACGAGTACAGCACGAGACAGAAAAGAGACACACGACATGTAAACATCAAACACAAAAGACTGCACATAAACCGACGAGACCAATGGGCAACCGATGCCGACTTTGGACGGCCATTTGTCACGCAAGTAGCAAATGGTGTGGTTATCCTGGATTACGTGCGCACAACCCTCTCACTTCTCCAATTACCCAGAGGTCTCGAAAAACGTACAATTGCGGTGTAAAGACTTCTTATATTTGCACTACTTGGTGAGTGTCACTGCTGGTGGACCCAGGGTCCCCCGAGGACACATGTAGCCAAATTAAAGCATTCAACATCCACTGATCATTAGACTACATAAAATTTTAAAAAGTAGTTCCGTACTCATCATATTCAATCATTCCTTCCAATCTTTTGTAATTATTTGATTATAGATATGTTTTCACTATTTGGATGTTCATTTTCTTGGCTTTGGGATCACTGACGAGGGTTCATTACCCGAAACGTGCATGTCTTATCCATATTGTAAATTGACCTGTTTTGGTAAATGATACAATCAGTTTGAAGACTTGTTACATCGAATTTGATTACGTTAAACATTAAACACATGTTTTATTTAAATTTCCATATTACCGTATAACCAGAAATTTTCGCGAGTATCAAATTTCTCGATTTTATGGTAAAATAGGGTGTCTCTATTTTCGCGAGTACAATTTTTCGCGATTCCTGAATAACAAATAAATGTGTTCACATGATGTAACTGTTTTGTACCTTTCATTATTTCAGTTTAAGTAAGTTCTATCCTAAGAATACACTCAATTCAATCCTCGTTACGTTTAATCAGAAAAAGTGAAGAATGACACATGTACAACATGAACAAATGTAACGGATATAAGAATTTATTATATACCTTATCAAACACATTTTTTCGCGAGAATAATTTTTCGCGATTCAAAATCACTCGCGAATATAGCGAAGATTAGTATCTCGCGAAAATTTCTGGTTATACGGTATGTCTATCAATAATTATAGTACAGTAAAAAAAATTGTAACATGATAACACATTAACAAGATACTGTAAACGTGGGGATTTTTGCAAGATCACAATTGCAACAGTAGACGTGGGGATAATTTTAGCGATATTGGTCGTTTTCCCGTAAGTCTTTTTGTCATTTACACACGGAGTTATTTTCGCGATAATACGGTAATACATCGCGAAAAGCAAGAAATCATCCAAACGGGGCGAAATCTAACACGGTTGCGGTGACATCTAACTATGACAAAGCCATTTTTCTTCTATGCTTGCTATCAATTTTAAGAAGTAAAGCTAAAAACGATTCAAACAGAGTTAATCACTGGACTATAACAAAATGATATATTAAAATCAGTAAGTGAGAGTCGAGCACAAAACCAATATACTTACAAAACCTGAAAATGCATATCAAATTAAACAGAATAACTCAAATATTCAAGAAAAAAGCAAATGTTGTTAATCTCCACTGTAGTGAGACCAGGTGACTTGGACGGTATTCTTACTATCGACAATCTTGTTTTTGAAAAATATAAAAATGTTATTTATCCACAAGAATTGATTCTAAACAAGGTAAACGCTACAAACACAGAAACATCATTTTTGACCTAAATATAAAAATTGTTAATGGAAAGATTCATACAAGTGTGTATGACAAAAGAGATGATTTTGGATTTAACATAGCAATTTTCCCTGGTTTGACGGTAATGTTCCTAGATTACCGTAATATGGTATCTGCATTTCACAGCTCATCCAGTATGCTAGAGCATGTACTTGTTTCGGATTTTCACACTAGAAATTTACAAATTACCAAGAAACTTTTAGGCCAAGGTTTTCGCTTTTACAAACTAGTAAAGACTTTCTGAAAATTTTACAAAAATTATTGTCAACTTCTTTTGAAATTCGGACCAATACAGACAGCAGAGTATATTACTTTGGGTATTTCACAACCCACATTTTATGGTGACATAATTAACAAGATAAGAAGGATAAAAGATAGACAACATAACTATCGAAAATGTGTCAGAATCATCAAACGCCTTCTATACCGTGATATGATCCTAATGTCACCAGACGGACACTAGGCTTGGTACTTGACCAATCTACAGTCTTGTACCGGCGCATTCTTAAAACTTGCACTCTGACTGACTGTGACGACGGGACTACATCACGGGCCCTGTCCAAACCTCTTTAGAGAAGACAGGGCTCCAACCACCCGTCCTCTCTGAATGTCAGTCGGACTCCTAGGTGATAAGTTACATGAGCTCGCGGTAGGAGAGCACGGATTGTAATACATATGTACGTACGCCCTCTTTTTATATCCATCTACATATTCATCTATGTTGCTTAGGCCCCTGCGTTTTCCGTTGTTGTTTGTGTGTAGTCATCTGAAATTGTTTTATGTTGTTTTATGTGAGGAGGTTTGTTTGAGGAGGTTTGTGTGAGGAGGTTCCTTGCGCCTACCCTCCAACGATTTTTTGCCATATTTTTCACTTAAATACGCTTCTGAATAAACCCTACAAAAATTTGGAGCCGTTCATTTTGGAAAGAGGAAATTAAAGCTATGTATTATAGATGGCACCAGGAAAATTCCTTTTGGCTTTATTAAAACTGTTTGGCATGAAGTACTACTGACGAGGATTAAAATATCTGAAACACGTGTCTAGTACAACAAAATTGGTACTATAGAACATATATTTCAATATTGACAATTACACCACAATTGTACGTTCTTCGAGACCTTTGGGTTATCGAAAAAGTGGGAGGGTTGTGCGCGCGTAATCCTTCTGCAATTTCCGTGGCAGACGGCCATCCTAAGTCGGCACCGGTTGCCCATTGGTCTCGTTGGTTATGTGTAGTCCTCTGTGTTTGATGTTACTGTGTTGTGCAATGACGTTCCTTGACCCTTTTGTGTCTGTTTGTCTGACCTGTGTTTTTGCATTGGGTGTCTTGGGGTTTTGCTGTGGATGCTGCAACCTAGTGTTGTGGGAGATCTCCTCCTTTGTTTTATCTTATTCAATATTCCTCTTAAGGTAAAACATAATAATGACGGCATACTTCCGTCGCCTACATGAAAACAATCTTTAGATGCTGTCGACACTTTTCCTTATCATGTCATATTGACAAGCAGCTTATTCATATCAACATGCAAGTTACATATGTTAACATGGAAAACAATCATGTTGACAAGCAAGATGTAAACTTGCATGTAGACGGGCAGACGTATTGAGTCTTTGCGGAATACAGAGTTTTTTCCCCTTACAGACGTTATCTGACGCAAAACCATTGTGACGTCATGAAAATGGTATGGCAACATCAATTTTATACCGTCTTTTCCCAGACTTTTAGGACTGTTACCATAGAAATTGATGACGTCATAATCAGTCTACGTCAGATACCGTCTCAAATGGGAAGTAACTCTGGTTTTCGAAAATAGGGAATACCACCATAAACAATAGACAAATGTAAAGCTGATGTAGAAAATTCAGTATAATGTAATCAACAATATTTATAAACTCTTTCACACTAATTTAGAATAGTAGTTATAAAGAGGAACCTCCACTCCAGTAATCATAGCAGAATACACAATCACGAGACGAGAAAAAGGGAGGAAATTAACAATAAAAACATAATAATTATTGTGATTTTCACTTAATTTTCTTCTGAAGAAGAAGTAAGACACACAATCTTAAATTCAAATTGTGCCTACAAAGTAATTTCCTGAGTTTAAATGAAACATTTATCTGTGCTTAGTGTCCACTACGACAACATCTGCTTTTAGTCTCTTCCTCCTTCGGTGAAATGTTTATTGGTCTTGTAATCCTTCTAACGTCTATAGGTGTCTTGTCCAACGAAGAAAATGAGAGTGTGTTTTCGGCAACAGAAACTCCTAGACAAAACATAACAAGATGATTTTGTGAAACTATATCGGACGGTTTAAATACATAAAAGCTGAAAAAGCAGCATGTGGTCAAAAATTCGAGAATCCAGATATGAAAATCCTATCAACAATTGACTCAAATCAGTGAATTAAAAAGCAAACGCAGAGGCCGAAATAAGATATAAAAAATAGCAATCCAAGGAATGCTTGTGTCGCCTGCGAAGCGGTTTGATTATTATTCTAGAAAGTGGATCAAATTAAATTCATTTGAAATATTAGACCTCTTAATTACAAATTGTTATGGTCATTCTCAAATTTTCAGAACAGAGTGTCAATCATCTAAGTCAAGGTCACTACGTAAAATTGGTAACAAAAACGTCTCATCATAAGAAATATCAAAGACCAATCACCTACCAATTAAAAGATATATACAACCATAGAAAAGAAGGTCAAATAGCTAGGTCAAGGTCAAAAGGTAAAAACTTATAGTATGTGTAGAATGGCATTGTTACAAGGAAAATACATGTGAAATATCAAAGCCCTATTACCTACCAATCAAAAGATATAGCCAACATTACTTTTCTTGAAAAGTAGATCAAATATCTAGATCAAGGTCAAAAGGTCAAATAGAACCATAGAAAAGAGGGTCAAATAGCTAGGTCAAGGTCAAAAGGTAAAAACTTATAGTATGTGTAGAAAGGTCTTGTCACAAGGAATACACATGTGAAATACCAAAGCCATATCACTTACCAATCAAAAGATATATCCATTCTTATTTTTTTTTAAAGTAGGTCAAATATGTAGGTCAAGGTCACTAGGTCAAAAATTATGGTATGTGTAGGAAGGTCTTGTCACAAGGAATATACATGTGAAATATCAAAGCCCTATCACTTACCAATCAAAAGATATAGTGAATCTTATCTTTTTTTCAAAAGTAGGTCTAATATCGAGGTCAAGGTCACAAGGTCAAACATTATGGTATGTGTAGAAAGGTCTTGCCACAAGGATTGCACATGTGAAATATCAAAGTCCTAACACTTATCGAAAGATATATCCATTTCTAATTTTTTTTTGAAAAGTAGGTTAAATATGTAGGTCAAGGTCACTAAGTAAAGAATTATGGTATGTGTAGGAAGGTCTTGTCACAAGGAATACACATGTGGAATATCAAAGCCCTATCACTTATCAATCAAAAGTTATGGGCTGTGACACCCAAAGTGTGACAGACAGACAGACAGACAGACAGACGGACTGACGGACTGACGGACGGACAGACAGACAGACGGACAACGGACAAAGTGATCCCTAAGTGTCGCTATGCTTCGCAAGCGACACAAAAATCACAATCAGAAGGCTTACAAATTCTTGGAAAAACAGTAAACAAAACTTTCTCACTCAAAAAAAAAATCGTACAAATAGACAGAGACAACGGCAAATTAAGGTAATGAACAATCTTCAGAGTCCGGTGTAAGTAAGGGATATACTGTAGGTGGCGCTGTCAAACCGCGCCATGCCAATTTGTGGGTGGCGCTATGAAACCGCACCATGCCAATTTGTGGGTGGCGCTATGAAACCGCGCCATGCCAATTTGTGGGTGGCGCTATGAAACCTCGCCATGCCAATTTGTGGGTGGCGCTGTCAAACCGCGCCATGCCAATTTGTGAGTGGCGCTGTCAAACCGCGCTATGCCAATTTGTGGGTGGCGCTGTCAAACCGCGCTATGCCAATTTGTGGTTGGCGCTGTCAAACCGCGCCATGCCAATTTGTGGGTTGCACTGTCAAACCGCGCTATGCCATTTTGTTGGTGGCGCTGTCAAACCGCGCCATGCCAATTTGTGGGTGGCACTGTCAAACCGCGCCATGCTGATTTGTGGGTTGCACTGTCAAACCGCGCCATGCAAATTTGTGGGTAGCGCTGTCAAACCGCGCCATGCCAATTTGTGGGTGGCGCTGTCAAACTGCGCCATGCCAATTTGTGGGTTGCGCTGTCAAACTGCGCCATGCCAATTTGTGGGTGGCGCTGTCAAACCGCGCCTTGTCAATTTGTAATGGTAAATGTAAAATTTGCGCAAAGTATTTCAAGATTTTATCTTCTTTTTTTTTTGGTAGTTATTCAATGATCATGTCACAGTGTAAACTTCTTACTTAAAAACTTCAAATTTGGTGTACCAAACATGCATGCTTCGGATGATTTTAAACCTTTGAGTCAAATGATTCAAAGATGACAAAATCGTTTATTGTGGCAATTCAGAATAGCTTTTTCCTAAATGGTCATCTACGTACATGTACGTTATTTACTGGAGTTATATGTGACCAAAAAATATTAGTATGCAAATTTTAAAGCCGACTTAACTTCAAGGTCAATGTTGTAATATTCCAGTTCTGAATCTTTGTTAAATTACTCATATATTCCTGATTTCGTTTACTACCTATGAAATTTCAGTATTCCGAAGTAAAAAGCTCCAGGGTCCGATGGCAACCATAATGAACATTTTGAGTGAAGAATAATGAGCTTCAAATTCTGTTTCTATTGCAATTTTGCTTACCTAAGTGGTGGAAAAGCTCATCAATGTTGGTGCCTAATTTTGCAGAGGTCTCCAGAAACATCATACCATGCCTAGTTGCGTATGCTCTTCCATGCTGAAATGATAAGAAATATCTCTGAAGTATCATCATTACATAATGTAGCATAAGGTGTTTCTGCACTGACTTGAATTTTATTAGTAAATTTCCAAATACTAACTTTAATAAATTATATTATAATTTATTATATAAACAAGTGGCCCCGTAAAATCAACTTCTCCAAAATTTAATTTTGTTGTCATTTTTAGAGAGTTGAATGTCTATATGTTGAGAAATCAATGACATTGTATAGAATGTCAAACGTCTTTAAATTCAATAGCATCATTTACAACCTGATAAATCTACAGCATGGACCAGATATGCACGTTTCGGGTACTAAACCCTCGTCAGTAACTACTCCTAGCGTTTTAAGACATTGTAAATATGGCATAAATATAATGAAAACCTGAGAGGAGTATACCCTCATGACATATTTTTCTCCTTAGTTGGCCAACTAGTCTTTGTCATATATTTTAGGTCATGTTACGAATTTCGCTCCTCGCGTTTTCAGTAACTGGATTTCCTCTCTTTCGGCCTTGTTTTTTTTTTCTTCAAATGCGAATATAGTGCACTTAATTATCACAATAGAACAATAATCGGAGGATCAGTCCAAAGAAAAGGAGCGTTGGATCTTCGCGGTTCAGGCCCTTTGTTAAAACAAAACCAACAGAATTACCCATGAAGCAGACAACTTGTGTCTGACAAATAACCGTGCGAATATTTAGTTTCCGCAGTTGTCGCAATATTGTGAGAATATAGGTCTTAGAGACTATTGTTATGAAAAACAAGGTAACCAGATGAACATTAAATAATTTTAGAATTATGTTGATAAAAAAGATTAAAAATCCCTATTCAAAGAATAAAATAATAACCAATCGAGATGTATGTAAATTAGATTATTTAACATAAGAAAATAGTATAGTCAAACTGTTTGTTTAAAAAGGTATTTACCGGTTTTTGTTTTCCGGCAGCATTTTTTCAAAAGTTTATGTACCACAAAGGATTAACATGACTAAAAGACGAATATTTGAAAAAAAAAAACATTAAAGGTCACCATGCTTCTTTTTACTAAAGCCAAAGACGTTTTGATTTTTTCAGAATCAAAAACTTATATCTTTATCGAAATTCCTCTGAAAAATTTCCTTGTGGAAGTAAAACAAAATTTGTCTTTTTACGACTGGTAGTATCTTAAGAATACCTTAGAATCCACTTCCCTCTTCAGATGTAAATCACATTTATTTCCTACAAGAGCCACTATAGTATCCGAGGGAGCACTGGCAGACAACTCTCTCTTCCAATGGTCCATACTATCAAAGGATTTCTGGAAAATCAGTACAACCATTAATGAAACCTAATAAATGTTAAACGTCTTTACATTCAGTAGCATCATTTAAGAACAGATAAATTTGCAGCATGGACCAGGCATGCACGTTTCGGGTACTAAATCCTCGTCAGAGATCCTTAGTCTAAACAATGTAATATGGCCAAAAAGTATGAAAGTTATAATGTCCAAAGATTTACCAAAAGATCGTAGCAGGAAGGGTGGGATATGATGCTACAGGAACCACGTTTCGGAAATTTCAAGAAATTTTGATAACAGAAATTTTCGAATGTGTAGAAGAAATGATCTACCGAAGTTGATCGAATTTGGTTACATGTGCCCTCGAGGACTCCTTGTCCACCAGCAGTGACACTCACCAAGTGGTACAAATGTTGAACGTCTTCAAATTCAATAGCATCATTTAGGTACAGATAAATTTGCTACATGGACCAGACATGCATGTTTCAAATCTGCCAGAGAGCAGCAATATGGATATTAACTATATGTGGTGCACCAGACATTCTTACTTTGGAAATTGAATCCTGATCAGTGGTACTTTTGGGAAGAACATTTCAAAATTGATAATAGTTGTAGCGCCGCTAGATTAATAGGATCTATCCCCAGATGTGATCTTGGACAAGGAAATCCAACCAGAGTGTCCAGGATTTGCTTGTACCACGACGAGGCTTGCCGAGTCGTGGACAAAAGCAAATCCTGGACACGAGGGTTGGATTTCCGTGTCCCTGATCACATCTGGGGATTGATTATATTTCTTCCACTGTCAAAAAGCGCTTAGAATGAGATTTTATGTAATACTATATTCTTTTTCACAGTTTTGATCGACTAACGCAGCAATCGTGTATGACGTCACAATTGACGTTACAGTCAAAAGGCACATGAAAATGTTATCTTACCCCATAGGGGTAAGACTATAACTATCAACCATATGCTGTCATGTGGGATGAGAAAAGTCCACCCGAGGGGTCTGGTTCCTGGTCAGGGAACGAGGCTTGCCGAGTTCCCTGACCAGAAACCAGACCCCGAGGGTGGGATTTTCTCATCCCACATGACAAACATATGGTTGATCTTTTTTCTCCCATTTCTAGGGGCCTTTCTCGAAATTCCATGAAATCATGAAATCGTCAACTTTCTCGAATTCGAAAAATAAAGGGATATTCGTTTTCAGCGCCCCAAAAAATGGTTTATTCTAAAAGAATAAACCGTAGTCCTTAGCCTTAATCGGTTTAGTAAGAATTAGAATGTAAAAAAAAAGAGTTTTAAAACGACGTTTTTGTAGAGAGGTCGCCGCGTTAGGTGCAAAAATCATGACGTCACAATGGATAACAACGACGTCACAATATGGATACGGCCTATACGGCCGACGTCAAAAGTCAAGCGAGGTACATGTGGGATACAGTGACCCTACATGACGCGTCGCTATGGGCAAACTCTATCCCACATGGGGGCAAATGGGAGAAAAGGATATCTTTTCCCAGCGTTTCCATGGATATCCCAGTCCACAGTGTGTGTGGGTCCAAGCTTTGTTTGTGTACATGAAGGGATTATTCAGAATCCTAATCATATGATAATAAGAAGCAGACGTTTAATTATAAGACCTTGAAAAAAGAAGCAGACATTTTCATTTCGCAAGGTGCTAATTTCGCTATTTTCGCGACTGATGCGAAAAATGTTTTTTGATAAAGTTTTGTCTCTTTGAATTGTCACACAAGGCATTCTCAGTTGCTTACTTATTTGGATTCTGATTATTGTTGACTTTTATTTAATCACTGTCACTCGCGAAATTTATGGTTATTTGGTAAGTGATTTTAATTCCTTTAATTAGAGGCTTAAATGGAGATCATGCTAGTCTTATACAACAAATGCTGTCTATAACAAACATGACTATTTCAATTTCAGCATTATAAATTTCCATTTTCAGAATATAGTAACATTCTATCGATCATCACTGGTTTTTGACGAATTAAAAGCCATTCTCTGTAAGGACCAAAATTTGCTGGAAACGCATGTTTTCAAATTAGAAAAAAACAAAAATAACATAAATCAAAATGATAAAACAATATTAAAAACATAAAGGATAATTCAAATATTTCTCACGTATCCATGGAAACGGCATCTGTATTGTCAATTTATGAAAAAAGTCAGCAGATTGCTTTTGAACATTATTTCCTCTCGTTTCTCGTGTAGGATATACTTATTTTCATATTGATTGCTTCAGGTTTTGCCTATGGAATATATATCAATGCATAATAGAAGGTTCACATTGGTCATATGTCATATATGGGTGTATAAACCTGTAATTTGAAGGGGATTTTCGCCCCAAATCCGTATTTTTTGGTAACAAAAATCACAAACTTGCCATGTAGTACAAACAATGAAAGACATTATTTCAAGAAGCTCTGATAGTGCTTCAAATATTAAAAAAATAAAAAAGGTGGGTATTCAACTCTATGAATGGAAATACGGAAAGAAAAAACGACAAAATAGCGGATTTTATAACCTCCCTTGGAAGCGCTCTTCCGTGTGGAAAGTAGGAAAAGCGTATTTTTAGCTCGAATTTACTCGCTATCAGTCGCTATGATATTTAGAATAGACGATTATAGATGAATACGAGTGATTTTGACAAAGAAACGGATTTATAAAGCTTGATGTTGAAAGGAAGGATAATAATGTGACAATTAATGTCATCTCGCACAGTCACAAGTCGTTTTCCAGCGTAATGAGCATGAGTTGTGAGGGCCGAGGGATACCCAGAAAATTTTCGTTTGTGTCGACCATTCGGGTTGCAAATTTACGAAAAAGCAATGAAAATTTAAAAAGACAATATTCAAAAATAAATTCCGAAACAGAGATGATACAGCCAGGTGTTTGTCCAAACAACAGAAATCGTGAAAAGAGGTGAACAATGCAGAGCAGCAGCACAGAGCTAGGTGTCTGTTGTCCCTGCTTTTCCTTTTCTATGGATGTAGGATGTATGTTATTGGATGTAAGTATAGAAATTTTCATGGACTTACACTTGCATTTAATGTTTTACAACCTTTAGAATTATTCAATCGTGTGAACCACTAGGGTAGATCATGATAAGATCTAATCTCGTTTGAGATTCATGCACGTGTCTATTAGCTATGCTGCTGTTTGCTATTACGCTGGCATTGATACGCTCACATTGATCAATGCGAGCGTAATAGTAAACAGCAGCATAGCTTATAGACGCATGCATGAATCTCGAATGAGATTAGGGTAGATCGTACCATTAGGTACAAGTTTTCCCGTTTGTTACACACTGGAATTATTCATGACCTGCAAATACAGTATATAATACCAGCAGCTTAAATAATGTGACGTGCCAACACTGTTACTACATAAACTGTTTGACATTTCAAACAACTTCTTTTTAACAAGTTTGTCAGAACTGGGTGTGCAAAGTCTCAGCATGGATACAGTATTTAACTGAGTTGTTAATGTGTTTTACTGTCTTTACTGCAGGATTACTAATCCTGGGTTTGAAGTGAATCAATTATACTATTTGAATTGTATGTACAAAACAGTCATGTCTGATTTACTTAATTTTGAACACAAATTTATTTTGCAGGGTCATCTGTAGAATGTACATGTACCTTACACTTACAGCAGATAATTAATGGGACAGGTTAACATATTGAATGTACAGCAAGAACATGAAGAAGGAAGCCAGAAGACTGTTTATTTGTACAATAACACTGCAGATCTGTCTTCATGTGTTAATCCATAGGAATAAAAATTGAAAGAGTGTGCAATAAATGTGTTCATGTATACAATCATGTAGAATGACTGTAATAGCGAGCGGAGCTCGCTGCAAAGGCCCGAAGGGCCTTTGCGAGCGAAGCTCGCCCTTATGGTAACGCGTATACACATATCTTATTGAGAAAATATGCTGAATCAAAGAATGAGAATGTACTACTATGCTTTCAAAAACTTTCGTCCCTTCGCAGACAGAGTTACTGCGGAGATGCTGAATATTGCCATTTAAATTTTTTTTTTCGACTCCAAGTAGACGTATATGTTATACTCAAATTTTGTTTGTCAGTTAAATTTATTGAAAACATTTTTCGTAAATCAGGTAACGATAAAGCATCAACAAGGTGGCGTAACCACGGGAAATCCGACATTTCCGGTTTTAAACGAGACGTTTCGTTCTGATTGCTTTTCTCGTCTCGGGTGGTTTCGTACTGTCAGAAGTCGGAATATGTTTGTTTTTTCTTTTGTTCTTAAGTAATTTATTTCCAGCTAGCCTAAACATTATTCTTACAAAATAAAAAAGAATTATAAAGAACCATATTTTAAGCCCCCCACCCCCAACCCCTTAAAATGTTCATCTGCTGGTCTAGATCAATTTTACAAATGCTTCCGTGTTTCCACTCGCCTTATACTACCTTTTTTGGCAATCATCAAACACAGTGGCGGATTTAGGGGGGTGCGGAGGGGGCGTCCGCCCCCCCGGCACTGACCCAAAATTTTCCAAAAACAGGTATATTTTGGCCCATTTTCAGTAAAAATCGGCAAAATTCGCCCCTTGACCCCCCGGCAAAGGGGGCGCTGGATCCGCCACTGAAACAGAAAGTTTTGTAAGACAAGATAAACCATCATAGTCAAAATAAAAAAGAAAGATCTTTTTTTATTTTATATAATCATATCTATTTTCTCTCCGCTCGTACAAAAAGGCTTTGCCTTGATTCATATTAAAGTCAGTAAGAATGTTTACAAGACAAATCATGCATGATTTAATAACCAGTATCAATTTTCACATGGAATGGATCTCTAATATAACTCTTGTATGATTTTATCAAGGAACAATTAAGATATTTTTAATGACCCATTTTAAGAATGGAGGTTTCAGGGGGGGGGGGAAGGTTGCATATTGCTAAACTCCTGCAAACAAAGTTAAGAAGTGTATATATGAATTATCTGTATGTCCAGTACATGTATGTCTATGACTCTATCCGATTCTGCTTAAATCATACCTAGCCTTTAACTTGCAATCCCATCATGGATTAGAATCATATTCAATAGGAGCTGTCATGACAATGATTCAATGTCAAATCTACAATAAGACAAAAAGACGTAATATGTTGTCTGTTCCTAACTTTCTATCCTCTGAATGTACTTTACTTAATTAGCTGACTTAAGATCTAAATGGACTGAAATTATAATATTTATTGGATTTTTTTAATACATCAAAATATTCTATGTACATATGTTTTAAGTAAAAAAATTGTTTAAAAAATTGATATCAGCATCTGTGTAATTTTGATTTTGGTCGCATGACCTTGGGTCAAGGTGATGTGAAACCTTTGATTCAGTCTTGAGCAACAACATACTGAAGTATGAAAGTGATTGGGTACATAATAGTATTTTGAGAGAAATAGACCAGACATGATTTTAATAGACAATTCCATTATAAAAAGCATTCAGTGATCTTGACCTTGATCACATGACCTTGGGTTATGGTTATTTGAAACCTTTGGATAATGAGCAACAATATACTACAGCATGAACAGTATGAATATGAACAGTATGAATATGATTAGAATACACAATTTCATTACTAAAGTACAGAGTGACCTTTCCTTGGGTCATATGAAAGTTATGTGAAATCTTTATGTCCTAGGCAACAAGAATGAAAGTGATTGGATGCACGGTTCAAGAGATATAGTTTGGATATGATTAGCATCATCAATTTCATTACTAAAGCATGGAGTGACCTTGAATTGTTATCCAGCATCAAAAGGTGTTTCATGACCTCAGCCAAGGTCAGATACATGTGTACAAGGTCAAAGCTATAGTGAAACAAGACACCAAGAAAGACAGTATTAATGGGCAAATTGCTGGCAGCAGATTGTTTTTGGAAACACAATGCCCATTGAAACAACAGAGTGGAATCTAAAATCTCCATGCAAAGTTTAAATGTGAGATTCTAGACACAATTCAGTCTAATTCAAAATCATATCATCAAGGTTCACTTCAGTACCAGAAGTCAGTTCCACTAACTATATTGCAAGTTTTAAATTGATACTTCATAGAGTAACTGTCAAGGGCAGGGACACTACCTGAAATCAAGTCCAGTCATCATGCTCTACCTCCATGTAAAATTTTAATATACTTTTAAATGTAGTAAAGTAAAGTCTTGCTCATGGTTTCATATACATGTAATGTAGGTACAGCATAGTCTTAATTCAAAATCTCATTTTTAAGGTCAAGGTTAATACATGAAATCAGGTCAACTTGCGTAGATCTATGTTATATGGTACCTTACTATATGGCAAAGTCAAATTCAAAATTGTATCGTCAAATGGCCATGTCAAGGTCAATACATCATTACATGTACCTGAAATAAACTCAACTCATATACCCATCTCTATGAAAAGTTTGAATGTTAAATTCAGTATAGTATTTGTACAATAGATATTTACTCTAAACATTTTCAAGATCAAGGTTGAACCTCAATGTCAAAGACAACGCCTGCATTCAGATTCCCTCACTATGCTTCCTTCACAACTAACCTAAACACAAAATTACACTTTTCAAGGTCAGGGTCAAAAATTAAGGTCAAAAACAATACCTGCGTTCAGATCCTTTCACTCTGCTTTACATCAATACCAACTTCTTATATTGTTCCCATTATAGCTCTTTCACAAGTAACTTTAACACAAAATTACATTTTTCTAGGTCAAGGTAAAAAACAATACCTGTGTTCAGATCCTCTCACAATGCTTAATCTTTGTATTAAGTTTGAAAATTATATATATCCCGTGTACTTCTTTCATAACTAACATAAACACAACAGCTAAGTCAAATTGTTAATGCAGACGGACGGACATCGCCATTTCATAATTTGCTTCGCAATCCGACCAAAAAAGGGTACAGCATTTTCGCGGTCAAATATTCTTTATAAAGTTTGAGATATTAGAAACATTCAGGACTCCAGATTTCGATAATTATTTCTACGTTGAGTTGTGAAATGACAGCACCCAAGGAAAGAAAAAGAAGAGGACCCCCCACTGGAATTTTTCAAAAATGCCTATATCACCCTTTAGTTTTATAAGTAAATTCTTTTAATACACAAAAGGCGCGATCCCATTCTTGAGGGGATGGACCCCCCCCCCCCCCCGGATTTTTTTTTAGGGGGATCTCTTCATGATAATGTCGCTTTCTTAAACGAATACACATAAATTAGCACTAATTCCTCTAGCATTTTTTTTGATAGGAGACTTGAATAACAAGTCTGCGTTCCATAATGTAGTATTTTCATTTTTAGCTCACCTGAGACACAAAGGCGTCCATCTGTCAGTCTGTCCGAATTTTGACTTTTGGTGAAACTTGGTAGGTATGAAGTGTACCATTGTGTTGTTGTAAATCCGTAAACGGGCAAAATTAGGTCATTTTGGAGCACCCTGTTTTGACAACCCTCAGAACCGAAACCTGACTAGACAAACTGAAGGGTGCCTGTAAAGTGCGAAACGAAACAAAAACGAAACAAATCGAAACGAAACGAAACGAAACAAATCGAAACGAAACGAAACGAAACAGATCGAAACGAAACGAAACAGATCGAAACGAAACGAATCAGATCGAAACGAAACGAAACAAAACATAAAACTTAAAGAAAATGAGAAAAAGAGGAAAAATCGCCGAGAACGCATATTTCAAGACAAGATCTTATTGAAGGGTCAGGGGGTACCACTCTCCTCCTGCCGCCCCTCCCCGTGGGGGGGGGGGGGGTCTTGGGCGGTCAAGACAAATGTTTAAACTTTAAAGTGTAAATTTGTGCATTAGTGAAGTTATATATTTGGGTTATTTCCTTTTATAAACCTTGAAAAAGGAAATAGACCTGTATAGATGAAAAAGTAAGGTGAGCGAAGCGAGCCTGAAGTATTTGAAAAAATGAATTGAAAATTGCGGCGAGCGAAGCGATCGGGTAAAATTTTCTTCAGGTATATATAGATGAATTTCCAAGGTCAAGGTCACAAGGTCAAACATTTTGGTATCCATGGAAAGGTCTTGTCACAAGGAATACACATTTGAAATATCGGCAGAGCCCTATTCCTACTATTCACAAGTTATGGTCCTGGTTAAAATTTTTCAAAAGTAGGTCAAACTCCAAGGTCAAGGTCACAAGGTAAAATTTTTTGGTATCCATGGAAAGGTCTTGTCACGATGAATACACATGTGAAATATCAAAGCCTGATCCCTTACCATTCAAAAGTTATGGCCAAGGTTAAAGTTTTTGCGGACAAGCAGACAGACAAACGGACAGGACAAAAACTATATGCCTCCGAATCTTCAATTACAGGGACATAAAGATGAAGTACAAATTTAGTAATATAAGTATATGTACCGTAGGTAGCGAATCAGCAAATATTTCCTGAAATTCGACTTCAAATTACCAGAAATTTAGTCTTCACATAAAAGTTCGAACCCAACAATATCTAACTTCAAAGGGTATGTCATGACCTTGAACAAAGGTCTAAGGCCAATGTCACAAAAGACGCTTGACCTTCATCCAATATAATTTTTCAAAGAATATTGCTGTGTGTTGGGGGGGGGGGGGGGGTTCGTCCCGTTAGGGCAGTTTTCATTTTTTTCTCCACCTGATTGTTTTATCGAAATAATATTGCTGCTAGTGGTTCCTCTTGGTTACAAAGTTTAGACAAACATTTTATCTTCGAATTAAGAGATTCCCATGTATTTGTAACAAAGATTGCATTTTTGTGTACATGCTCTATTATAGTGTTGAATTCCGTCGTCACTGTGTCCTTATGTCCGACATTTAGTTCCAAGCATTTTCTCAATGGAGATGGATCGAAATGATATTTAAAATAGAGATGTACATTTATCATGTTGAAACAAAGATGAATTACCGTATCTATGCACGTGGATCCAGAGGAGGGGGGGGAGGTCCAATTCTGATTTTTTTTTACTGGTTCGGCAATCGCTATCAATAGGCATTTGTCATTAACCAAGTACTAAGATGTGAAAATTCAATGTTTTAAACTTTTTGCTCGCCAGTCATCTGTTTTATTTATGATTAGAAACCGAACTGACCATCAGTATTCATGGACTTTTTTCTGGTGTGTGTGTGTATGTTGCTCTTCATAAGAAAAAATTAAACTTTAGGACCATCCTGAAAAAAAATCCTGGAATCGCCCATGTCTATAAAACGGAAATTAGAAAAAAAAAATAATTCTACGTATCTTTTTGATTTAGAATTGTAGATATTGATATTGCCTATGGAGAAAGGGTGCTGGCAAAATATAAGAAGGCGGCCAGAGGGGACTAGCATTAAACTAATATCTATTTGTTTGATAAGCTATAGATACATGAGCACTTTTCAGATACATGTATTACCATACAAGTGCCATCAACAGATTTCAAGGTGCGCATATCCTGCCTGATCCATTGGAATGAAAAGATGAGGTTAAAAAGAATAATTATACTTCAAATGTTAGTCTTGATAGAAACTTTTAGTTAAAAATGAAATAAATTTAAAATTCATATGTATAAAAACTGTAGAAGATGTAATGAAGGATATTTGACTTGATTCATGTAAAATTCGGATAAAATAGACGTGGTTGCTATGATGTTGCTATGATGTAAGAGTGTTGCTATGGTAACATATTTGATTTCTTAGATCTGAATTAATGAATTACTTATCATGAAATAGTAAAAAAAAGAAGGGAAGAAATAAAATGCCGAAATCAATTAAAACAATGTTAATTTTGCTTTTAAAGTCTTTGTTTTACATATTTAAGTATGGTTGCCATGGAAACGCATTTTCTTTTGCATGATAAAACTTTAGATATCTACATATCTTGGTGCTTGGTGAAAATACTCAATATGTTTTAAAGAAAAATAACTATAAACATTATTTTGCAGTCATTTTATCTCATATTCCAATAAAGTTAGAAGGAATTTATTCGCTAAATATGCAAAAATTATCTATTTTTAGCTTTAAATTTTTGTATGAAATCATGAAATACCCACCTTTTTTATTTTTTCTATTTCCTTATCTATGTATAAACTTTAAGTGCCAATATCAATTTTTCTATAATTCAAGTGGCAACATTGTGCAAATATAGTCATAAACAAGCTGAAATCATGGTTTTTCGTATATAGCAAAAAATGTGTTTTTACGCGTATTTTGATCAAAATTCCCCAAAAAACCGAAATTGAGGAAAATTATTTTACATGCTGAACAAACTCATTCAATCATGACGCTTGTCATGCACGGAAGAAAAATATGAAAAAAATTACCAGTTCAGAGAAATACACTCTCAAAAAATGTCAAATTCCATAATATTTTAGTTCTAAAGGGGACATACAGAGCTAATGCCGTTACCATGGCAACCGCCGATAATATTTTATTATTTTTTATCAAAATCATGTTTGTATCATGTAACTACTATTTTGACTTTGTTTGACCAAAATCTGAGGTCATGCGTTTCTGGCCCCCTATATAAATACTTTGGTGCTTACAGAGAATGACTTTTAAAAACGAAGTGAAACCCTTAGTTCACATGAATGATTTTTCACGATTATCCATCTACGTCAGAGAATGAAAGTCAAACACAAATCCCAAAATCGGCATCAAAAATTACAAACAACAGGCACACAAAGTCTTGAGAATATTAAACAAAACAAAAATAGTGAAGAGATTCCCAACAGCGGAACGCACTCGCACAAGACAAGAAGAAGTGGACAAACAGACGGAGACAATGACACAATTCTATATAATAACCTATACTGGTAGAGGATTTTGTACTGCTCATAATGCTTTCAGAATCATAATCTTTTTTTTTTTTTCATTTCTTTCTAAATTTTCGTATGTGCCACATTTGTGAGTCAAAAAACAATATTGATTTCAGTAAAATTCTAATACAATCTACTGTATATTATAACATAGTAACTGTTGCACTACTTGTAAAGTGGAATTTGACAATATTTATCCATGACATACACCTTAATTTAGGGTTGTAAGCACCTTATTAAGTTTAAAGCGAATAGGATGTAAACACTTTGTCCGCGCGACAACAAATAAAGCCACGTGAAAATGCTTAGTCTTAGCAAAATGGCACGTACTACTTACTTTAGATGATATATCATATACAATTATTGCGATTTTTGTGTCTCTTAAGTACATAGGCACTAAGCTCCGGAACCTCTCCTGGCCCGCCGTATCCCAAATCTGGAATAGAACCCTTCTGTCCTCTATCTCGATCGTTCGTACATAGTAACTGGCTGAGAAAGATATTAAACATCGTGAGATTCAGTATCATTTAAATCTTCCTTTTGGTTATACATAGTCATAAGTATATTAAGACATTTTCCTTTCGGAACTCTTAGATTTTTGTTGTTTGTTTAATCATGTGGGTGTGTTCTGCTGTGGTCAGTGCAGGGTAATTTTAGTGAAGATCTGTTCTATACATGTATCATTTTACAGACAAAGTTTTGTGCAAATTTATGTTTGAACTTACCTGGGATTTATTCAAGAGCGCAACCTTTTATCATTATAATAGTTTTTCGCAGTGTGGATAGAACATACTCATTCTGAATGAAACGAACTCCATCCGCCGGTGAATGTCATCAAGCTGTAGTAATCCTGATAACCACCCTCAGTTCCTCAGAACATTACATATATAACGGTCATAAAATCGATGCATTTGACGAGCAATTGTTTCACCTGGTTCTTGTCCAACTTTTATCTTAAAGTACGACTCGGATATTAAGCATAAAACAATCATATTAACAATGTATAAAATACGAAGTGTCAAAACTTTTTTTTTTAATTATTATACATTATAACATTGAATCCATATGTCGCCACGGAAAGCTTACTCTCTGGCACCAGCGTTGGAGAGTAATTAGAAAAAGAAAATTTAAACACGCAGTCGCGGGGATCTTTTTACCAGCTCCACATTGAAACAGTTTATTTAAAAAATGATAAAGAAAAAAGAACATGTAACTCTGCTTTTAGAGAACAGTGCATCAAAAATAAGCATAATGGTTTATCATAGCGTACAATTTTTGTGTTCCAATGTCCTTATAAACAAAACATTACGTCTAGATACTCCTTTATATTATATACGTTTATTACCGTTTCCTTGTATATATTGCAAATAATGTATTGTCCAATCCTAGTAATTTGTGAATAAGAATGCGTAACATAACTATGAGCTTGTTTTCCGTGTGACAAGGAAAAAAGGAAATGGTATAAAGTTTAAATTAGTTATTGATTTCATTTATTCCATTCTTTTTGTTCCTATTGTATTACATGTAGCTGGATTTTTCTCAAGGGGCGAGGTGGACTAGTTCCCCATTCCGATGTTTTTTTTGTTTTTGTTTGTTTGTTTGTTTGTTTGTTACGTGCACGCAATCCTGGTAACTAAGCAATCTATTTATATAGACTGTCAAGTTTAACAATCGCCATCATGCATTTCAATACTTTCTCATCGCCTGCCAAGTCCATCTTCATATTAATAACGTAATGCTTAATATTGATGTACAAATTATAATTATTAAAGTAATCTTTAGGATAATTTAACGACCCTTTTTTTCTATTTGGAGGTCAACAGTAATGTATTTTTATAGGCAGGGAAAAGGGAGGGAGGAATGGATACGAGACCTCGAAATCTTATGTCAGAAGGAATGTGGCATACAGTCAAATTCCAGACATTTTGACAAGCAGGTAGAAAAATGTTATCTTCCAGACTTTTTTTTCCATTCAGAATCAGATATAAATAAGCAATCATATACGTTAGTTATCTTCCAGAATAGCAACTCAGAGAGAGTCGCCTTGGATGGGAATGTTTTAAAATTACCTTTTTCAAAGGGTAATAATCTCACCTATCAGGCTAAATATAAAAAAATTGAACGTTGACTGTCTTATGGTACAGTTGGTAGTTTCCTGTGTTGCGTTTGAGGCGGGGTCTTTTGCCAAAATAATTCTGGCAGAATTAAATAAATAATTCAGTGCTTATTGTAATTGCTTATGCTCTGTGGTATAATTTCATTCTTGTTGCATTATTTTTATGCGTCCGCTTTCAAACTGATAATTTACATGACCGTTCGATATAAGTTTCGTTGTTTCTCGTTGTCCCTGTTGTCTGTCTGTCTGTTTGTTACATGTTGCATCCTGAGGGTGCGTTCCGCTAGGGTCAGTTCAAAGTATAGTATATATTTTACATAGATAGATTGGGGAGCTCGAGGGGGTGGCTCTTTTTTAGCTCTTTTAATATATATATTAATAATGTATAATCTAAATTACCCACCTCCGATTGTATGACTAGCTCTTTCATCAAAAACTTGTTTTGTAAATCTAGTTGCAAGTGAAGTTTTTCCAACTGAGACATCTCCAATGACAACGACCTTGACCTTGATGACGTCATCGCATTTTATACTGAGACAATCAAGATTGTCATTTTTTCGATCTACCATGCTGAAAGAAAATAAAATGATTCATAATCTTTCAAATACATCAAATACACGACTGTATGAACATTAACACAGGGATTTATCGCGCTATCCGGTTGCTTTTTAGAACAATGACTATACACCGATAGTACCATCAAACAACCGGGAAGAGCGATAAATCCCTGTGGTTATTAATCATAGTTTTTTTTTTTGCCCTGTCATATAATTATTATTGTTTGCTATCGAGAAGGGGGGGGGGGGGGCTTTGATACTACCAAATTGAATCATGAATGTCTTACGATCGATCACATGAGAACCTGAACACAGCTCGATATTATCCTATCGGAATTTGCAGCTGCATGTATTTGTAACTTCCGTGTACTACTTTAGCATGTTGATTACATATTTTGAAGCATATCTAGTAAATTATTTCCTGTACTTTCATTAATTATTTGATCAACTTACATGTATATGTAGAAATCTTACATGAGAGAGAGAGGGGGTCTAATATACATGATATAAGACAATTGTGGTGATAAAAAGTCCTCGCCTCGCAATATCAAGCTATTTGCAACAAAGTTCAGGTGAAACCGTCAGGATTAAACCCCCTCCCCCTTTATCATACAATCATCTTTGTTTGGAAAGTGACGTTTTGTAGAATATTATTTACATGTACATGTATTAGAATCTAGAGACGGTAGGGGTCATGAATCCCCCTCCCAGAATTTGCCAAAAATCTTTATCTCACAGAACATCCAGCCCGCCCCTATTAAGGAGTGCCCCCCCCCCCCCCTCCCCCGGTTAAAAATCAACCGAATGAGTATCAATAATATAGCAACACCGAATAAGATACAAATGTATATACTATAATATGATTAAGCATGTCAATGCATAACATTAAATGTAAACTTCGATCAAAGGTTGTGTCTTTATACGTACCCCACTTTAAAATCTGAAATATCCTAATTACATACGTCAATTTCACTTTCCGTCATTAATCCTTTCCAATACATATTACGTGATGATATGAACGCATATCTTAATCCTTGTTCAAGATAAATTGGTATAAAATTTTACTGCTCGCTCATCATGCTCACGTGAATTACTTCCTGTTTAAAATCTTTAAAAATATTTACGACTCAACGATAGGACACGGAAGTATTTTTTAAACTACATGTAACATGTGTAAAGAGGAATGGACTTTACATTTAGTCTATGGTTTATGTTAAATTTACATTTTCGCAAAACTATTTTTATTTTCTATTCTCAGGAGGTATATGAAAGAAAAATTAATTTTGGAATTTCCAAAACTCATTTGACAATCAAAAAGATTTATGAAACTTTAAAAATGCAATAAAGGACAGGGTTAAAAAAAAAGCTACACTCCTAAAAAGGTGTATAGTTTTATTGGGGAACATTTTCAGTTCAAGGTCACATCTTTACTATGACCTTGACATTTCGCCTTATAAATCTACGTGTTTTTATACGTACATGTATTATGTAAATCAAAACTGAAACATGAAAAGAGGAATTTCAAATTCCCATTTTTTTATATCGAAAATTCCATGTTTTTTGTTGTTGTTGAATTGTCTGTCTTTTATAGACTGGCATTGCGTGTCTAGATGTAAATATCTCTTCGCGACGCGTTAGCAAAGCAAGAGCAGGCAACTCCAGTCTACTGTCTTTTAACGACACGGGTATTTTTTTCTACTTGGAGGTCAACAGTATTTTTTTTATAGGCAGGGAAAGGGGAGGGAGGAATGGATACAAAACCTCAAAATCTTATACCAGAAGGAATGTGACAGAAATAAAGACGATTTTCATACATTTTCACAAGCAGGTGAAAGGGAGGGAGGAATGGGTAAGAAACCTCAAAGTCTTCAGCCAACATATCATAAATATTGACAAGCAGGTAAAAGGGAGGGAGGGATGGGTAAGAAGCCACAAAATCTTAAGCCAACATATCATAAATTTCGACAAGCAGGTAAAAGGGAGGGAGGAATGGGTAAGAAACCTCAAAATCTTAAGCCAGTACATCATAAATTTTGACAAGCAGGTAAAAGGGAGGGAGGAATACAATACAATACAATACAATACAGTCATTTATAGAGCGCCCTATACTATATATATACATACTCTAAGGCGCTTAACAATTATGAAAAAGGCATTTAGTCTTTAAAATAATTTGACTTCTAAGAATGAAAAAAATAAAAATGCTAAAATTGCAGATAAACAATGTCTTATATTTAAAAATTAAAAGCTTTTTTGAACAAGAATGTTTTAAGATTTCTTTTAAAAACTGGAAGCGAGTCAGTTTTCCGCAGCGTCATGGGCAAAGAGTTCCACAATATAGCTGCCGACCTATCAAATCTTCGTTCTCCATAGGTTTTCGTGCGCACGGACGGGATTTCTAGGAGAAGCGCTGATTCTGACCTAAGCGACCTTGATGGCACATAGGGTTTGATAAGGTCTCTCAGGTATATGGGAGCCATCCCTTTCAAGGCTTTAAACACAAAAAGCAATATTTTATATTGAGATCTAAACTCGACGGGGAGCCAGTGAAGATCAATCAAAATAGGTGTAACATGCGCTGATCTTTTAGTGGGTAAGAAAATCTTAAGCCAACATATCATAAATTTTGACAAGCAGGTAAAAGGGAGGGAAGAATGGGTAAGAAACCTCAAAATCTTAAGCCAATATATCATAAATTTTGACAAGCAGGTAAAAGGGAGGGAGGAATGGGTAAGAAACCTCAAAATCTTAAGCCAATATATCATAAATTTTGACAAGCAGGTAAAAGGGAGGGAGGAATGGGTAAAAAAACCTCAAAATCTTAAGCCAGTACATCATAAATTTTGACAAGCAGGTAAAAGGGAGGGAGGACTAGGTAAGAAACCTCAAAATCTTAAGCCAGTACATCATAAATTTTGACAAGCAGGTAAAAGGGAGGGAGGAATGGGTAAGAAATCTCAAAATCTTAAGCCAACATAATTTTCATAAATTTTGGCAAGCAGGTAAAAGGGAGGGAAGAATGGGTAAGAAACCTCAAAATCTTAAGCCAATATATCATAAATTTTGACAAGCAGGTAAAAGGGAGGGAGGAATGGGTAAGAAACCTCAAGATCCTAAGCCAATATATCATAAATTTTGACACGCAGGTAGAAGGGAGAAGTGGATTACTACCAGAAGCTGTGGAATCACCCAAGATGGCCTCAATCAATATTTATGCTGTAAAATAGAACCGTTCAAGAACACATTTTAAAATATGTGATCTTGCAGTTGACCCTCATTGGGTGCTGATTAATATCATACTTGACCATTCCTGCATGTTTAATGTAAGTGTAATTCACATATATATATCAATCAAGTTATAACCATATATCTGAAAGTGTGACTACTAGAGAGATGGACGGACAGATAACCCTTGATTTGAAAATGTGAATACCAGACAGACAGACAGACAGACAGATAACCATTGATGAAAAGTGTGACTACCACACAGACAGATAACCATGGATGTGAAAGTGTGACTACCACACAGACAGACAGATAACCATTGATGTAAAAGTGTGACAACCTGACAGACAGACAGATAACCATAAATGTAAAAGTGTGACTACCAGACAGATAACCATTAATGAAAAAGTGTGACTACCAGACAGACAGATAACCATGGATGTGAAAGTGTGACTATCTGACAGACAGATAACCATTAATGTAAAAGTGTGACTACCAGACAGACAATCAACCATGGATGTGAAAGTGTGACTACCAGACAGACAGATAACAATTGATGTGAAAGTGTGACTACCAAACAGACAGACAGATAACCATTGATGTAAAAGTGTTGACTACCAGACAGATAACCATCATGGATGTGAAAGTGTCACTACCAGACAGAAAGACAGATAACCACCGATTAGAGCGTGTGATTACCAGACAGACGGGCAGGCAGACAGATGTCAGACAGTGTGATCCCTATGTATCATTCTTAAGTTACAGGTGACATAAAAAGTAACAATTGAACAAAAGGTGTGATGTGTTACAGTGTTTTTATTGATAATCAATCTGAATTAATGATAAATTATCTAAAATTCAATAATCATTCATGTGTAACAAAGCAAAACTATAGGCATCATTATATATACACAAATACAGATATATAAATATTCCCTTTACTCCCAGAGGGTATAGCGTAATATATGTAATTACAATTAGCAAATTCAATGCTTCTTCATGTAAGAAAAAATTTCAAAATCTAGTTTTCCATAAATTCCATCGGTATATGATATATTTATCTAGTAAATATTAAAAAAAATCAAAATTTAAGCACTTCTAAGATTTGCAAAAGTTTGTGAAATACAGTATTCTGTTATTGATAAGCAAGACAAATTATAATCCAATATCGGAGCATATGTACCTCTTCCAAAAGTAGGTCAATTCCTTTCAGAACAACTCTTCAAAAAGTAGGTTGAGGGGAATTGTAGTACTTCAACTTTATTCATAACTATCAAATTCACAGCCATTAGCTTTTTTTTTCGAATTCTGATGTTGATATGAATAACAAAAGAGAAGAATAACTGCCACACAGACAGACAGACAGACAGATGGAAAAAACAGTCAAATTTAGCTTTTCTAGAAGAGACTATGAATTCTGCAGACTGATCTATTCATGAAGTTGTGACCATGAGAATGATTCAGTTAAAATGAAACTTTAATGCCCTGAAAATTTATCAAATATACCTTAATCTATGAAAATATTTATTATTTTTTTAATTATTACTAGAAATCAATAATGCATCTCTATCCATGCTTAACAGTAAGAATCATTCCAACTAATGTTTTAGTATTATCCTTTATCATTCTAATTACTGTCACACCTTATTTAAATTCAGAAATTAAAAATTCCTTTTTTTCTGAACCAATATCATTTACTTCGACTAAAATTCTCTGTACAAACAGTGCATCATTTCTAAAATGCAACAAAATATGCAAATGGAAAATGGATGAATAGAATGGACAGAAAGTCCTTAATTTAAATGTAGATTTTTGCCTGTGATGTGTTACATATGGTAATATAAAAGAGAACAAGAAAATTCTAACAAAATGGAATGTGCAGCACTTTAAGTATTTAGTAATGATAAAAAAAAATTGTATACAACTTGTGTAAAATGCTAAAAAAATATTCCTCTGTACATACATGACTTGTATATTTTACTTTCTTTTCCACATGCAACGGCAAAACTCCATCTCAAAATATACACATTATACATAATTATTACTAGTATCTGATAACGAAATGAACTTTGTAGATATGTAAATGATTTGATATGCATAATACATGTTAATTGTCTTTTCTTCATAACCACACAACAGTATAACTTGCATTTAAAAATTATACAACCATATTTCTATCGATAATAATGTATTTGTTGTACATGTACAATGTATTTGTTAATTCAAAAAACATTGATTAGAAAATGTTAGTTTTCTAGTAAGAAAAGTATTCAAACAAATGTTTGTATACTCAGTGGTGGATTCCATGGGGCACGGAGGGGATGTCTGCCCCCCGGCACTGGCCAAAAATTTTCCAAAAACAGGTATATTTTGGCCCATTTCCAGTACAAATCGACAAAATTCGCCCCTTGATCCCCTGGCAAAGGGGGCGCTGGATCCGCCATTGATACTCAACATAGTTATCAATGTAGATAAATCATAACTGATTTTACTTTTTTTTTCAACACTAAGGTGAATAGTGTTCAGAAGAAAGTGTACATGTACATTAGATAAAGAACTGTGAATTCAAATTAGAAATATTTTTGAAAAAGATTAAACTCCCATATCAATGCATCCAAAAGAATTTTCTTGATTACAGGAGTCTGAATTATGTACGTACAGGTATGGACTTTCTTCTTTCTTAAACATTATCTGAGATAAAAAAAATTGAATAATAAATACACATGTATGCATATCTTGGTTTATAAAATAGAGAATAAGAAGTTTGGCAAACACCAGTTTTGCTTCAGAAGATGAATATACGTACATGAACCTACATTATGTAGAATATCTGTATACAGGTTGTTGAGAAAATTTATGCCGCAGAAATTTGTAATGAAGTTTTCTGATGAAACCTAACTTTGGAAGCATTGTGAATAGTATTCTAATACCATGAGAATTTAAAAAATATAGTCATTCTAAAATCAAAATTTATTCTAGGCACGTCAAGAATACACTGCAATCTATAAATTAGTATACAACATTTCTGTTCATATTGAAAATTTAGTTTCAAATCCATTTCTTTATAATTCTGAAGATGAACCTTATAGAAATCACTTGCAACAAATTTTGACCCAAATACAAATTGTACCTAAATTTTTAAAATGTTCCTTCTTTATTTTTTTAATAAAGAAATGACAATTTCTATTCACATTTTCAGGAGCACAATAATTTTGAATTATATGAAGCCAATCATTATGCATTTTTTAAGTTCAGAATAGAAAAATTAGGATAATTTTATAAAGATTTTTGAATGACTTGAAATTCCTTGATTGTACAGCTATTTATGGATGGCAGTGTATGTCAGATGTGACACAATGTTTAATGTTAATTCAAATTCAAAATTAAAGTTTCATGAATTTACTATTTAGCATAATATTAGGGTCACATTGGATTTTGTTTCTTATTCAAAAATATCGAAATGAAAAGAAATAAATCCCATATTTATACAGATACATGTGGACCACTAGTGCCAAAAAATACAAACAATAATGATAATGGAAGATTCATGTTGATATGTAAAATATATGTAATGATATAATGACAGAACATGTATATAAAATGTGAAAATGAAATGTACAAGCATGTGATTATATAAATAAAATGTATAATGCAAAATTGATGTGTATGTGAGTAAAAGTTTGAGGAAAATGGTTTGAAAAAAAGGCAAAATTTATTTATTGTATAAAAATGTCATATAATGCCTTGGAATGTGTAATGAAGTAATTGTATTATGTCCCCTTTTCTACATTGGCCCTATATCTGCATAATTACATGTGATCCTTCCCAAAAACAGGAAAAACTCCATAGCCTAAACATGTACCAGTACATTTATAATATTTGAAAATAAGAATACAAATTCCTTTGAGGAGAGATAGTTGATGTAATATCAGAAATAATTGTCCTCCTCGGCTCTGTTGAAAAACTATATACATGTAGATCACCATGTAAATGAAAGACACAATCAACTTTTTTTTGATAACTGCAATCCACATAAATTATTAGAAAGACATTGTTACACAGTACTTTTTCCGAAAGTATCCTTATTTTTTTCTACATAAATGTAAAACATAGCAAAATTGTTGAATACAATTTCTTTGAATAAATCAAGATACACTACACCTACACTTATTAAGAACATTCAATCCTTTTTTTATTCTGTTTTTATTTTCTAAATACCATCTAATAATGACAAATAAGAATTGCAGCCTATTAGCTAAAAAAAATTCTACATAAGCAGCCCTGATAATTTTTGTATTGCATCTAAACCTAAAATTACAAAGACTTAAACCTATAATTACAAAGTAACACCCTAAAAAATGCAAAGTTCATAATACATGTACAAAAGCATGCGATATGTGATAGTACAAAATGTGGATAATAAACTCATAACGGGATGGATTCATGAAAGGATCGAGTCATGACAGGATCGAGTCATGATGGGATCGAGTCATGACAAATTGACTCATGAGAGGATCCAGTCAAAGTAGAATCAACTCATAATGGATCAACTTGTGATGGGATCAGCTCATGAGTGGATTGACTCATGACAGGATCTACTCAAGACATGGTCGAGTCATGACAAGATCAACTCATGACCAGACTGACTCACGAAAGAATCGAGTCATGACAGGATCGACTCATGATGGGATCGAGTCATGACAAATTGACTCATGAGAGGATCCAGTCAAAGTAGAATCAACTCATAATGGATCAACTTGTGATGGGATCGGCTCATGAGTTGATTGACTCATGACAGGATTTACTCATGACATGGTCGAGTCATGACATGATCAACTCATGATGGAATCGAGTCATGACTGGATTGACTCATGAATGGATCGAGTCATGACAGATTAACTCATGAGGGGACTAAATGTTGAAGGAAGCTAACTGTACACCCAGTTGACGGGGACCCATTGTGTCGTACTGCTCAGCTCGTCTAGTGCTCGTCGAAGCTGCCGGTACGTCTCATCGAAATTATCATTCACAATCGTCAAGTCAAAGAATTGTTTATAAACCCTCTCCACTTGGGCACTCTCATCTATCATCTTTAGGAAGTCACGCTCCTGGAGGGAAACATAGTGAAATCTCAGTTCAACAGCTGTAACATTAACCACTTGCAGTCTTATTTTGTTTCCTTTTTATATGAAACAGACACTTTCAATTTTGAATTCATCCCATTTTCTAGAATTTTGATATGCAGTTATTGATTTGTATTTGGTCAATTATGAATTCGTCCTACATTCTTTCAGATGAGGAAAAAGGAGCATTATTTTGATGTTTTTATATATGAAACAGACACTTTCAATTTTGAATTCATCCCATTTTCTAGAATTTTGATATGCATTTATTGATTTGTATTTGGTCAATTATGAATTTGTCCTTCAGTCTTTCAGATGAGGAAAAAGAGCATTATTTTGATGTTTGGTGCTAAATGAAACAAGCACAAGAATACATATTGAATGAACATATGAACAACATAATCATTCTAAAATTTAATTTATACATTCTCTTTACAAAGCACAATCAAAACTTAATAAAATTCAAAATTGTCTTACCGTTTTAAATTCCATGGTTCCCTTGCCCTGAGTCTGAAAAGAGGGGAATGAAATTAAACAGTCAATCAATTGTATTTTCAAGTAGAATGACACTCAGAGTCTCTAGAATAAACATTTGCATTCTTTAAGATTTGTAGAAAGTGCTCGGAGAAGTTTTTGCTTGCGCTCTAAGTCTTTAATTTTGGTGAAGTTCATGTGAATTACAACCTAAGAGGACAATGCCTGAAGCTCTGTTCATACTGACATTAATTTTACTACATAACATCTGCAATCTTTTGAAATGATCATGATAAAGGGCGCGGCAAAAATGTTTTCTGAGACATTACATTGTCATGTTGTATCATTTAAAATTGCCTCACCCCTCGTTTTCCAGCTACGCCCCTTCTCTTCCCCTCTTCCCACATAATTCTAGCTGCATCAGTGCTTGGTGCCGCAATGAAGACAACAAATGGCATGTATTCCCCAGTTTTCAAAACTTTCAAGGACTGAAAATCAAAATAATTATGTACAAGGTACATGTGCCTGATGTCACAAAGGTTTAACACAATGGCTGTAGAAACTAAATATATTACCAGGTCACATTTTTTCCATTAGTTTCAATTTCATAGCTTTTCCAAAATTTTAAGCAAGGCATAATCAAACATAGGTAATCACAGATTACGAAGCTCACCTCGTGGCAGCAAAATTCAATTCAAACATATTTCTAAATACATGTATATTGGCTTTTAAAGGCAAAATCATTCAAGCGGAAAAAGTAGGTCAATTTCATTTTATGAAAGTTTGATCAAAGTATACATCCAATATGTAAGTTTGGTACATGTAGCACTTATACTTTGCTCAATATTGGCTTTTAAAGGCAAAATCACTCAAGCAGAAAAAGTAGGTCAAGGCCATTTTATGAAAGTTAGATCAAAAATAAATCATATATGCAAGTTTGGTACATGTAGCACTTATACTTTGCTCAATATTGGCTTTTAAAGGCAAAATCACTCAAGCAGAAAAAGTAGGTCATGGTCATTTTATGAAAGTTTGATCAAAGATACATCCAATATGCAAGTTTGGTACATGTAGCACCTATACTTTGCTCAATATTGCCTTTTCAAAGAAAATCACTCAAGTGGAAAATGTAGGTCAGATGCTGCATCCGATGCATGGATCCATCTTGGCATCCAAAGATGAATCACTTGTGCAAGTTTGGTTACTGTAGCATTACTACTTGGTCAGATACTGAGCTACCCCAAACTTCTTAACCAAGTCACTCAAGCGGAAAATGTAGGTCAGATGCAGCATCTGATGCATGGGTTTACCTCAGCATCCAAAGATGAATCACTTGTGCAAGTTTGGTTAATGTAGCATCAGTACTTTGTCAGATACTGAGCTACCCAAAACTTCTTAACCAAGTCACTCAAGCGGAAAATGTAGGTCAGATGCAGCATCCAATGCATGGGTTCACCTCAGCATCCAAAGATGAATCACTTGTGCAAGTTTGGTTACAGTAGCATCAGTACTTTGTCAGATTCTGAGCTACCCCAAACTTCTTAACCAAGTCACTCAAGCGGAAAATGTAGGTAAGATGCAGCATCGGATGCATGGGTTCACCTCAGCATCCAAAGATGAATCACTTGTGCAAGTTTGGTTACTGTAGCATCAGTACTTTGTCAGATACTGAGCTACCCCAAACTTCTTAACCAAGTCACTCAAGCGGAAAATGTAGGTAAGATGCAGCATCGGATGCATGGGTTCACCTCAGCATCCAAAGATGAATCACTTGTGCAAGTTTGGTTACTGTAGCATCAGTACTTTGCCAAATACTGAGCTACCCCAAACTTCTTAACGCGGACGCGCGGGGGTATAGCATAAGCTCACTCAACTTCGTCGATGTGAGCTAAAAATTGTAAAAGCTTCAAGAATTTCACTGTATTCATAGCATTCATTATAATCATCAATTATTTTTATATATGAGAAATATAATGATCTCTGTCTTCTTTAACTCATCAATAACTTTATTTAAATTTGAATTTTTTTTTTTTTGATTTTCACATCAAATACATGTACTGTACATGTATAAACAAAATATTGTTTTTCATGTTTTTTATTTGACTCTACATGATGAGGCAAAAAATATGGTGGTCAAACCAATACTTACCGTGGGGTTGATGTCTAACACACACATTTTGCCCTGAGAGGTTGTATGATGGATGGAATCTAACTTGGTCCCGTATAAATTCCCGTTAAATTCCCCGTACTCCAAATATTTTCCGTTCTTAATGTCATTTTGCATAGTGTCTATGTCGGTGAAAAAATATCCCTTCCCATGCTCCTCTCCGTCCCTGGGGGGTCGTGAGGTATCTAAAATATAATATACAGAATATACATGTAAATCGAAATATTCACAGAAAGCACTTTTCTTAATGTTCCTGATATTAACAAAATACACAACAATCAAACAAATACTCATACACACACAGTGCCAAACATAATGAAATCTATTGTTGATCTAAGGATAAATGATACCCCCGCCCGGCATATTTTACATATAAGCAATGTATAAAAAGTTTGAAGGGGCACAGTTCAACACAAAATTGAGGAACATGACCCTTTATTTGAACTTGACCTGTATTTCTCAATGTAAAGCTATATCAAAGAAATAAATATATTCTCTGTTACAGTTTTCATTTAAATGTCAGGCAAGCACAAAATAGAGGGACATGACCCAAATTCTAACTTGACCTGTATTTCTTGGTGTAAAAGCTATATGCAAGAAATGAATTGATTATCTATAACGGTTTACCTTTAAATGTCCAGAAATCACAAAATTTTGAATTTTTCTAAGTTTCAAGGGACATAATTCTGCACAAAATTGAGGGACATGGCCCATATTCAAACTTGACTTGTATTTCTTGGTGTAAAAGCTATATGTAAGAAATGAATTGATAATCTATAACAGTTTACCTTTAAATGTCCAGAAACCACAAAATTTAGAATTTTTCTAAGTTTCAAAGGGCATAACTCTGCACAAAAGTGAGGGACATGACCCATATTCAAAAGTGACCTGTATTTCTTAATATAATAGCTATTTGCAAGAAATGAATTGATTATCTGTAACAGTTTTCCTTTAAACATCCGGAAATATCAAAATTGTGAATTTTTCTTCTAAGTTTCAAGGAGTATAACTCTGCACATAATTGAAGGACATGACCCATATTCAAACTTGACCTGTATTTCTTAATATAATAGCTATTTGCAAGAAATGAATTGATTATCTGTAACGGTTTACCTTTAAATGTCTGGAAACCACAAAATTTTGAATTTTTCTAAGTTTCAAGGAGCATAACTCTGCACAAAATTGAGGGACATGACCCATATTCGAACTTGACCTGTATTTCTTGGTGTAAAAGGTACATGTAAGAAATGAATTGATAATCTATAACGGTTTACCTTTAAATGTCCGGAAACAACAAAATTTTGAATTTTTCTAAGTTTCAAGGGGCATAACTCTGCACAAAATTGAGGAACATGACCCAAATTCGATCTTGACCTGTATTTCTTGGTGTAAGTGCTATATCTAAGAAATGAATTGATTATCTGTGACAGGTTTTATTAAAATGTCCGGTAACCTCAAAATTTTGAATTTTTCTAAGTTTCAAGGGGCATAACTCTGCACAAATTTGAGGGACATGACCCATATTCGAACTTGACCTGTATTTCTTGGTGTTAGAGCTGTATGCAAGAAATGAATCGATTATCTGTAATAGTTTTCCTTTAAATGTCCGGAAACCACAGGTGGGACGGACGCACGCACGCACGGACAAGTGCATCACTATATACCCCCACCATTATATGGCGGGTGTTATCTGTAATAGTTTTCCTTTAAAAGTCCGGAAACCACAGGTGGGACGGACGCACACACGGACGGACAAGTGCATCACTATATACCCCCACCATTATATGGCGGGGGTATAAAAATCTTTTTGTTCTTTCTTCAAAAGTTTCTGTGCAAATGTCGGCAATGGATAAAAAGATACATCAACTAGAATGTCACGAACATGCAGGAGTGTAAATTGTACATGTAGCATCACTCAAGATGTGACACTGACCTTGAAGGTACTCTCATTGGGTTTGGTCTCATGTTATTTGATCATCCATCCAAGTTCATGATTGTATAGTTACAGAGGACTCCATTTTATCTGTTACTCTTGCTATTCTGATATAATTTCTAAACACCAAACCATTTTCTATCTAACATATATAAATTACTCCTCTCAATCTGATATCAAAATAAATCGAAAGTTTGTCATTGTAGTAAAATGCCTCAAATCTTAAAAACCCCTCTATATCTTATTAAATATTGAAGTTAAAGTCTTCTATGGACTGTCACAGACAAACTGATGTAGGACAGAAATATCAGTAAATGTCTTTCATTGCAAGCAACATAAAGATGGCATATATTCTTTTGATATACTGACTGAAAATACAAAGGGGTAAATTCTTTACTGCAAATAATATTTCCAATATTCTTCATCTTAAATTAATACATACGTGGCATTACTGCTCCGAATCGTCTGGGATCGTCACGTAACAGTCGCTCTTTTAATGCCCTCCTACCTACACCTGCGGCTCCTACCAAAATCAACGTTTTCCTCTGGAATGGCGGCATGCGAGTGACCTCCTCGTATATTGTGATTTCTGCTTTGTCAAAATCTGAAAAAAGGATAATTTTTTTTCTTCATTTTTCATATCTAATTTACTTTTTTTTCGAGTTCTCAAAAAATGATTGAATAGAACTGATCCTCCAATAAGTAAATTACTCATTCAGGGATTATCATGTTACAGAAATGTATCAAATTACTTTTAACTCATGATCAGTTAAAAAGTACTCATCATTTATGCACAAAATTTGTGTGAATAATAATGAATTCAAAAGTATTTTCACAACCATATGTAAAAAGAAAGTCATTATATTTCTATGTACAGCTGACACTCGTTATCTCGAAGTCGATGGGCCCACTGAAAATACTTCGACATAAGCGGAGTTCGAGATAAACATCAGTCGAATTTACTCTTCAACATAACTCTATATTTTGGAATGTATTGTACCACCTATAAGGCTTAAAGAATCGTTTTGCTATTGTATTTTATACAATAGATATCTGAGTATAAAAGGCTAGTCATGTTGACAATGCAAACAAGCATTTTATTTTAAAACGTAGAAATGATATTAGAAGTGCCATAAACGTATTTTTAACACTGAATTTTACGAAGAGGCGCATTGAGAACGTCAGATATTTTCATTCTTTGTGTGCCCCTCCCCTTCCGCGCCGATCGCCCCGGCCCTGATATTTACCTGTGTGGGTACTATTCTCTCATAGTGTTGCTTTTGGAGTGCCCGAGCGAGGGCACTATTTACCTTTGAAAAGCAAGACTATGAGAGAATAGTACCCACACAAACGAGCATTAATAGGTTCAGTGCATCACATGACCTTGATGGATAGACTTAGCAATTCAGATTATTTACAAGGAAGTGGCGACACCTATTTATAGCGCATAACTCTCCAAGCGATGTAACTCTGTTAAGCAAAAAGCAATCGTGCCTGGTCGCCGGGCACTATTCTCTCATAGTCCCCGCGTGCTCTTGTATGCAATCTTCCTCTGAGTGTATGAAATTTTATGTATGGATTATTTTGTAGATTATCAGTATCATTGTTTCTCAAATTGCTGTATTTCAGTTACGATGAATCTTGCCAATTTTGTTTTTAGCCGTCGCTTCATATAAGAATTTCAACAGAACAAACAGGGCAATTTTAACAATTGAAACATGCATTATCTAATTAACTGTTAATTTATTGATGTCACAGTCTATCAAACAACGGCGAATCACTCAACTTGTGTTACCAGCACCTATAATTGTTTGTTTACCGTGCGATTTCACTAATATTTGGAACGTTAATTGGTTTGTTTACACAACATTAGGACTTCGACTTAACGAGTATAAAATACATGAGGAAAGTGACTTGGGACTTAGAAATTACTTCGAGATAAGCGAAATTTTGAGATAACCGATTTCGAGTTATCCGAAGTCAAATTGGTTAGAATATGAAGGAAAAAAGTTGGAACCGCCGCTCGACTTCGACATAAACTGTATTTCGAGATAAGCGAGTTTGAGAAAACGAGTGTCAGCTGTATTTACAATGCCCTTCAAATTTCTAAATTTTTTTTTTTTTTTGCATGTCAGAAAATCTTTTAGTAAAATCATTTATTAACTGTAGAAATTCGAGAGAATCCTGCGCTCAAAGGAGGCAGAATTAATTTTCTACAAATTTTCAATTCATATGTGAGAGTTCATAAACTGGATTATATCATTTAGCTCTCAGAATAATTATGTGTAATATTTTCGTCAATTAAATTCCAGATTAGATAGCTTTATAATAAATGAATATGATATAATACACAAATGACTTTTTGTACATTTTGTAAGACTTTACTAGGTATTTTATATTTCTGCTTAAATATATAATTCCCTTTTCTATGTAACCTTTAATTTCCACTGAAAATAATCTGGTACTTTAAAAGCAATACAAAGTCTCTTATTTGCAGTAAAAGGCAATTTTCATGCAATTTTGTCAGTCAAAGAGTGATAACTCTTGTTAAATACTCTATAATATGCTTGCTGCTTCACTTTAATATCGATTCTCTGTAAGGACCAAAATATTTTGAAAACAGCATGTCATGGATTTTCATGATTTTCTCTATA
Organism: Pinctada fucata; assembly: GCA_028142955.1. Taxonomy (NCBI): domain Eukaryota; kingdom Metazoa; phylum Mollusca; class Bivalvia; order Pterioida; family Pteriidae; genus Pinctada; species Pinctada fucata. The sequence continues at coordinate 16,385,578 of AP027115.1, read as the reverse complement.
AATGGTATGTATAATGCCCTGAATACAAAAATAACAATTTTTTGAAAATAAATATTCCGGTTGCCATGGAAACGAGGTCTGTGTATTTATAGCACTAAAAAGATAGTCAAATAAGTCATCTTTGGTTATTACGTTGCCATGGAAACCATTGTCAGATTTAATTGGTATTAACAACTTATAATCTTTAAAACCTCTATTTTTAGAAAAAAAAACAAATTTTTGACATTTCTTTCAATTAGCCGGATCCTATCAAATCAAAATCAGTCAAAAATTGCCATAAAATAAGGTCAAAATCAAGGCCTATTTTTGTCCAATTTCTACCATTTTTAAGCAAAAATAACACAAAATGTCAGGCTCATAACACCATCACTGTTGTCAAAACAAAATAAATTTCATGTTACAAATATAATCACTGAAAAAAATAAATGGGACCTTGTTTTGTTTTCCTACATTTTGAGGTCAAAAATGGTTGCCATGGCAACTTTTCATTTGACACATGATGACTATATCTTTTCAAATTGATGTTTAGCATGGTTTAAATAACTTATATTGCTTAAGCTTTATGTAGGGACAACAGAAGATATTATTCTTTATTTGAGCACTTCCAAAATTTGTCAAGGTCATTGACTCTAAGTTCAAGAATAATTCAAATTATAGGTTCCAATTTCAATGAAATTTGCATTTTTGTTGTTATTTGTTCTTACTAAATTTAGGCTTGACTGTCATATATTTGTATCAAAAATACTTTTTTCTAAAATTAGGACCGATAGATGGAAAAACATTACAATTTTTTGTTCAGAACATTTCTTCTAAAAAAATAAGCCCCAGGCAAAAATCATGATAATCTCACATTTTTTTATATGTATGTATGAAATACTAGCTAAAAATCAAGGTTGTCATTGATTTTGAGATTTTTGCAACTTTGGTCAATACATAGGGGATATATCCAAAATCACTATGTATGTGTTTGTTTTACTCAATACCACATGATTTTTGAGTAACTGCCTCTCATATTTTTGAAAAATCACAGAATTTTGCCAAATTTTGTGAATTAGATTCAAGATGACCTTGACATTGGGTCCCGTGACCTTGAAAATTTTAAAGGTGATTTTTTAATCAATAATGCTCTTTTATATGCACCTATAAAAAATTATTAAAAAATATATAACGGACAGCTGAAAATTTACCAGTAAATTACTGTATGTGTAATAGCACTGAACAGAATGTCACCATGGTAACCATTTTTTTATTCCCTTTTTAATGAAATTGTGAAGAGGTCCCACTCAAATTTTAACATTTTCTTAAAGATCGAGGATTAAACTTTAAAGATAATTGGCAGTAGAAATCAAGTTAGCCTGACATTTCAGATTATTTGCCCTTAAATTTGAGCAAAATCATGTTAAATTAGGGGCTTTTTCGGTCTTAAAAAGGGCCTCTTCAAATCAGGTTTTTGCCTACATTTTGAGCATATTGACAAAGAGAATAGCGGGCAGAAACATACTTCTTGTGTAATATTTATACTATTAAAGATATAAAGAGAAAAATTAAGGAAATTTCAGTTGACTATAATAGCTGTTACCATGGAAACGAGCCTTGTGAAAATGCCATGTTACAAGTATTCTACTGATGCGTAAAATTTCAAACATGGTTTCCATGGCAACGAAAACTTAATTTGTAAAAAGAAAGTTTATTTTTGTCTCAGTACATCATATACACCTTCCACACCAAAAATTTTCAAAATTGGAGACATGCTGTTTCCACGTGCTATTGAAATTATTTTGGTCCTTACAGAAAACTGCTATTAAGATCTTCAAAAGATGCACAGATGTAACAAACAGAATGACTGACAGAATGACAAATGGACGAATAATGAGGCAAGTTAAATTTATTTCATCATTACAGTCAAGTATTCACGATAAAGAATAATGCAATCTTTTTCCATGTACCATGAAGACTGAATATCTAAAATCATTTATATTTATTAAGTGTAAGTTTTCTTTTTAGTTTTCCTTCCGAAGCCACAATGTTACCTGTACATATTATACCTACATTCTATAAAATAAAATTTTAATACACATACAATTTTAAACACAACTTAACTTGAAAAACCACTGTGACATGTATCTATATCAAGGACAAATAATATTCATCTCATTGTCCAACTCTATTTGCAAATTCTCACTGTGTAGCATCACGTGACTTTAGTTGATGAAACCACAAACACAAATTGGAGGCATACTGCTCCTTTGGAGGAAGGAAAACAGGTACTGTGATGATTGTTTTAATTCAATTTTATCTTTTCATAGCCTATGTCCTTGTAAAAAAATTATATTTTGATCGATCCTTTATTTGTCAATCAAGAAATCATTGTAGTTTTTACAAACATTCTCACAAAAGAAACATCGTAGTCAAAATATGTTAAACACAATGTTGTGGTGGTTTCCATGCAAATATCTACAGCTTTTGTCACAATGTTTGTAAAAACAACGGCGTTTTACTTAGTAACGAGTTCATGATTATAAAAGTATCAGTTTAGACAAGGATATAGGCTATGAAAAGATAATTTAAAAATTTAATCAAAGCAATTATTACAGTTCTTGTTTTCTTTCCTCCAACTGAGCTTTTATTCATCCTTGGTTTCACCAACTTAAGTCACGTGATGCTACACAATGATTCTCATAGGAGGAAAATGTTTTCTTTTCAAGAAATAGCAAATGAGGTACATTTTGAAATGGCATTATATTTCTACATTCAGACTGTTTGTTCGAGAACATGTCACTTCAAGTTTCCTGTAAAAACTAATGAATAAATACATACAAACATGGAGATTCAAAATTTACCTTTGTGATTTTTCATGGAATATTTCACTTTCTTTTGCTTCCTCTTTTTCAAACCACATACTGAAAAGTACAAGAAAATTGGCCTAATAATCTACTTAGAAATCTTAGAATTCAACATTCATATACATGTACATGTGTGTATGTAATGTATGTGCACGCTCAAAATTCCATGATAGCCATAAACAAACTTACACAAACTGCTCTTTGAGTAGTCGTAATCTGGCTGTACGTACGCCCGTCTTTTTTCTTCCAGCTGCTGGGACGGGATGAGTCCTGTATCTCCGTCTGTACCGTCAGGCATTACCATACGGGCCTGGAATACATGCCAAGTAATATTTGTTTAATATCATGAAATATATTGTTCTAATCTATTACTAAACTATGTCATTTTACAAATATTAATTACATGTATATCACTTACACTTATATCATGATGGCTCTGGGAAGCTAAAGATGTAATGATGATGATATCATGATCAGAATCTAGATTTCAAATGCTATCCAGCGAAAATTCTGCCGTTATGACCCACTGGAGGTGAGCTTGCATGACCGCTCCTGGGTTTACGACGATGCATGAAACCTTGCTGAATCTATGTCAGTGCTTTCCTTTCATGAAAACAATTTCAAAATTCAAAATGGATGTACCTGCCACCAGCTGGGGTCCTCATTGTTTAACACATGTAAAATGTCACCGTCCCTGAATGGTAAGCCTGCGTCTTTACATGGTAATAGTCTGTCCTTGGCCGGGTCATAACTGATGTGGGATCTCAGGTACAGCTGTGAATAGATAAAGCTGCTAATTAAACAATCAAATATCAAATGAACATACACTACATTAAGTTCTTACAATAAATTTATGAGGCATCTTAATTGAATTCCATGGTCTTGATGCATGAACATGTAATGAATTTTATATATACATGTATGTAAGTACCCTTACATACATGTACATAACCTGAGAATGATGGTGCTCCTCAAAAATGGCAGGAATTATCTTGAGAGTGATGTTACCATCGGAACATCGTATTACGTCCATAAGGTGGTCAGGATGATGGTAGACACTCTATATAACTTACCTGAGAATGATGGTGCTCCTCTACAATGGCAGGAATTATCTTGAGAGTGATGTTACCATCGGAACATCGTATTACGTCCATAAGGTGGTCAGGATGATGGTAGTAACACTGTATAACTTACCTGAGAATGATGGTGCTCCTCTACAATGGCAGGAATTATCTTGAGAGTGATGTTACCATCAGAACATCGTATGACGTCCATTAAGTGTTCGGGAGTGCACACTGGTATACCATTAACTTCCTTTATGATGTCGTTTACGTGAAGCAAACCTGAATATATAATACCAGTTAGGTTAAATTTTGCCAGGAGCATTGAACAAATTATCAAACATGCACTATGACAACACACCTGCACTTAAATCAGTGCCATAAAAAAAAATCATTTTCTCAGCAAATAATGGCTGTGCATGTGTTCCAAGTTAACATAAATATCTATAGATATTTGATGAACATATTATCCTTCAAATGTAAATTGTCTGCAGTCTTTTGAAATTAATTTCAACAGGGTTTTTTTTATTTTGGGGAAGGTGCCTGTGCCTGTCCCATTTGGGAAAATTTGCGACATTTTGCTGAAATTGGGAAAATTTTTTATACAAATTTTCACCAATGTATAACCATAAAGTACATGTATCATTTATTACCACTGCTAATCCATTGATTTGCTTGAACTGAACAAGGGTTGAATGAAAAACTTGGAAGATGCACTTAGAAATAGGACATTTTGTGCTGACTTCCAGGTTTTGCGTATTACTTTCTCATGTGATTTTTTCATAATTCCTCTTTGGGAATTTAAGAGTGATTTTTTGGGAAAAATAGAGGAAATTTGGCATTGGGAAGGGGCCGAAATTCGGCCCCAAAACATGGGAAAAAAAAACCCTGTTTCAAGCAAATATGAGGGGGTGGACAGGGTGAAAGAGAGGTGGGGGGAAGGGGACGGGAGGTGGAAAGAGGGAGGGAAGGGGCAAAAAAGGGAGGGAGGGAGGAGAAAGGGGGTAGGAGGTGGGCGGAAAGGTATAAAGGAAGGGGAGGGAGGAGGAGGCGGGAGGAGGTAAGGGGGTTGGAGGGGGGAGAGAGGTAAACCCCTGTCCACCCCCCCCCCCCCCCTCACATATACCTAAAATGATCAAAGCTTCATACAACAATTGCATATCATTGTACATTTGTGGGCCTTATTACAGAATGTTGCCCTATATTGTATCTTTTCTGTTCATTGTGTGTGTGGTTGCTCTAAATGAGTCCATCCTACTCTCAGTTAGTTCAAGTGGCAGTTCAGTATCTTGCTTACCCTGTTTGTCTATCATACTTCCAGCTAGAATTCTGGCTACTTTCAATTCTGCATGTTCATCAATCTTTACTGTGATCCCCTTGAAAATAGATACAATAATCAATATACACATGTCATTGATTCCACAGCACAAATAGTGTCATATTGTATACTGGTCCTAACTAATTTTCTTTTTGGTTTATCATTTCAATCAACTTGTATCCTTAAGCTGTTTTTTTCTCTTAATATTTCATTCTAAATTTTAAAGAAGCTGTTCACAGTAAATGTATCATACATTTAGACAAATTCACCAATGAAAACTCTTTTACAGTACACTAAGGCCATACAAAATTAATGTTTAGTTTGACGGGCACTTTTTGAGGAAAAAAAGTGAGGGAGGCAGCTTCTTTTTTTTTTTTTTTTTGCAAACGTGAAATTCGATGAATGTAATTTTCCTTTTAACCAAATTTCTAATTCAAGTGTTTTGATGCTGTACATACATCAAAACTTAAATTTAGTATATGAAGTGGTAATGTTTAGTGCATTGATTAACAAGATAACCCAATGTCTTCCTGTAAAATATTTATTGCATTTCCAAATCTGAAGTTTGCTAGATACATGTATTCTGTGATTTGGTCACACTTATTATATGTATCATATGACAAACGATGTCCTATAACAGACCAGTATGAAGATGTAGACTAAATACATGTATGTTGTACATCTAAATTTTGCTAAAAAGGATCACAAATCTCTCTAACCATTGCCATGTGTAAAGTTAAAACTTTAAATGACGTTAACATTTTGTGAACTACTTCTTTTTAAGTGCAACTAAGTGAGTGAAATTCGTAATTGTTGCTCAGTGCTTAGACCGAAAATTTGAACCTTGGCATGGACAAAAGAGTAGGAAAAATGCAAAGAAACATGTCTGACAATTTAGTTTGAATTTTGATAACGATTACACAAGGCAGGGACGTATATATATATATCCCTGCACAAGGGTACCCTGATCGATTCTTCATCCCTTTTCAATGTCGGACTTGAGCAAGTTGTCTGCAAATTTGAATTTCTATCATGCCGAACTTTTGAAGTTTCTGCGATGTGCTAAAGTGTTTTTAAATTGACCAGTTTATTCGTAACGAAATTAGGATCACGTACTTTTTCTGCCCCATCCCCTCGATCCCGTCACCGATGTTCCCGGTTGATCTACACATGTCGTAATTTAAAAGCTCTACATAGCTTACTTTATTGTTTTCCTTGTAAACAATCCCAACTCTAAATAAAAATTTGTTATGTCTTTGTCGAAAATTCTCATGAAAATCAATCGATAATACACCGGGAAAGCCAGTTTACACTTCTACTGTATTCAATCTGACCTAAACTGTGAGTTCTAAACAAAAACATTTTAAAATTTCTAATCAATTAAATAATTTAACTAATAAAGAAGTTTATAATGCGCTTGCGTATTATCACAACAGAGTCCAGTTTCATTGTATGTTACGTTACCTCGTCCGTAATATGGAATATACGCATGGTCGCAATTACCGTACAACCAACAATTGAATACGGTAGCTCGGATAAATACTATTTTATGTAAACAAGTATTGAGTTACAGCTTTAAAATTCATATATTTAGTGAAGTAAAGAATATGTAAACAAACAATTTGTTTTAACACGACAATGTTCGATTGACGACTTTAAAAGTGGTAAAACACGTGATAAAAATCGTAAACGCGGCGGGTTTTTAGGCAATGCGGCGGTGCCCGTCATACGAAATTTTAATTTTTCTTGGCCTAAAAAAAATGTTTTTAATTAAAAAAAAACAAAAACAGAGGGTCATTTTGTAAATAGCCTTGTAATGTATGAAACAGTCAAAATATCCTTATAATGGAGAATTTGGTCAAGAGAAAGATGTGAAAAATGAATTCCCACATCAGCATCAGAATCAGTAAACATGAAATAGCAACTATCCTAAAAGAGTACAATTGTGTGCTGTATTATGAGTATCCCGATTTGTTTGAAGCTCTGTACAGAAAATTAGCATGCAATTTAAAGGCCAAGGCTATTAGGTCAAAAACTTGGTATCACATTCAAGGTCTTATTGTGCTATTGTTTTCCACATTTACTGATATTCTATCGCAGTTGCAAATAAATATTACGCAGCAATTTCACAGAAGAAACAAAGATGTCAGGATTCCATACCAGAGGAGCATTCTGTTCTCTACGTATTCCAACAAGCCGTACTTGATCGGAGATGGCATTAAATACCGGCGGGGGCGGAGATTTTATCTTGTTAGGGGGTGGATAATCGTCACCGTAATTTCTGTCGGCAACATCATCATGGGCTTCCATCAATGCCTGTAATGAAAGTATGAATCTTATAAACCTGTAGTTTAGATAACCATTGAAAAGGGATTTGATTTCTATGGTTACAAAATCGTTCAAACAGCATTATAATGGGAGTATGGTGAGACTGCCACCTTAACTGACCTTCATATGAGGACTTGTAAGAATGTCCTCTAGTTCCTGTGCGTCTTCACTCTCATCAAGGACAGGTCGTAGGTCACGGATCGCCATGGAAACCATTTCTACGGCAGCATCATCTGTTGATGGTTCAAGGTCATCTCCTTGGTTAAGTCTGTCATGAGTCTAAAATTCAATGGAGCAACATAATTATTATCATAATTATACCATAAGACAGCACTGTGGTTTATACCGGTATGTTTATGTATTGAATGTTCATGAATTTACCCAACAAGTGATTTGTACATTACGTATTATTAACTTTTACGTTTTTTGTAATGAGGTTCTTTAATTGAATATTATTTCATTGCAATACATGTTAAATCCTTTGCTTGACAACATGAGCATAAGAGAATGCAATTGCTTCTCAATTATTTCTCATGCACACCTTCAAATCATTCCTTTCTGACTTTTAATTAAACTTTGAATATGAATAAGTGTTTTCTTCTTATTCCTTCTATTTGTTTGAACCATATAAAATAAGTGGAAGTGGAAATCAGACCTTGTCACCATTATCGACAGTCCAAAATTAGAAGCTCAGTTCAGTGGAATTACAAAATGTATTTTGTAACAATAAAAATAATTCCAAGGAATGCATGTATTGCTTGCGAAACATAGCAACATTCAGGAATCACTTTTATAGGGTGTGACATCCAAGTGTGAAAGACAGACGGACAGACAGAGGGACAACAGACAAAGTGATCCCTAAGTGTCGCTATGCTTTGCAGGTGACACAAAAACCAAGTTTCAAAAGTGATTCTTCAGATACTGTATATGGAATATGAAAGTGTCTTCTTTTATGATACTAATTATCTTACCATAGCATGTATTTTTTTGTTCATCTCACTAACCTTCATGACTTTCTTCAACGTGGGATCCTTCAGAAACTTTTTGAGGAATGCGATGTCATCATGTTCAGCATCTACTATATCTCCTACGTCATCCAATACATTTCTAAGTTTCTCTAATGAAGCTAAAATATAAATTGATAATTTGATTCATATACATGTACATGTAGTATGATGTACGCATTCCCACTTTCTTTATTCATTCTTAAACATTTTTTTCTCTTTCATTCATCATGTTCATCTACATTTTATATATGTAGAATATGTTTATACAATGTAACCTTTTAAATTATTCATATAGGATACTTCTGAACTAGTCTTCACAAAAACTCACTAGCCCAATTCCACTAAAAATTTTGTTAAGCTCGTACAAATTGTTCAGTATTTTGCCTAGAGGTTCGAAAAAGTTTCCATGAAGACTAGTGGACATCGCCTTGAATAAATATTTATAAATCTAATTTTTCAATTTAAGAAGGACAAAATCTTGGATATCAAATAAATGTTAATGATTTTTTTAAGACAGACAAACAGACACTTACCTAATCCTGAGTCCTCAGGTTCACTGCTTGCAGCAGGCATTTTAATGTTCTTTTTTTCTGGTTGTTTGTTTCTTGCAAAGGAGTGTAAAACTACTCTGAAATATTATAAAGGAAAACAAAACATGTTAATATTGCACAGTTGGTCATGCACACTGTCGCAATTTTACATGACGTACGTGTTGTCCGGTGTCTGTGTGTATGAAATCTAGGTATAAAACAATCACAACTCTTTACTGGCAAATGCTTAACTGGGGAATCCCAAATGTCTGACATTGCAAGCATTGAAATTAACTTTTTTGACCACAGGATAATTTTAGCCTATGGAAAAAAAAAATCCACAGGCTAAACATGCTAAAATAGAAATCTACAGGCTAAAATGAAAATCAAGAAAAATGTCTTCACCACACTACACATTAATATGCATGGCACATCAGAAGCATAGCTAGTGCTTACCACTACACAGACACCTTTGCGTCATACATGTAGGTCTGCTCGTCAGATAAGTTATTACTGTCTGTTGACTTTTCAGTTTTCTTTTTCATACTGAGATTCGGAGTCCCCCCTTTTGTTTAAAGATTCACGGATTCGAAACGAAACTACAATGCTTGTGAATGTCAAGGTATAAAAACATTTGCCTTAATACTGAAATATACATTATCACTGATTATGGCTTTTCATTAACACAGATTACATGTAGGTCACTGTCTAAATCGGAAAAAGACTAGAATCTGATAAAAACAGACAGTGGAAAGACCCGGCCATTCATGATTTTTTGCAAGTTCCTGAATTTTCTACTCGCAATTTCCAAATGCCACTGGCATTTCTCTCACATTTCCCGCTAATTTTGAGGCCTGCATTGCACCTAATGGGGGAACAATGGCCCTTCAATTTTGGGACAATTAATCAATTCTATTAACGATTTAGCTACGTTTATTTATGCTAGTGGGCAACAGATGATAAACACAACCTGAATCATTGGAGTAATCGAGTAAATGACTTCATTATGACTCAGGTAAGAATGTTGTTCAGGTGCTCTCGGTGTAAAGTTCTTTAAACTCTGCTCAAAAGAATTAAACTCAGCATATGTTTCTTAACCTAAGATGACACCTTATTTTCATTTATCAGCAGATCTAACTAGATTCTTCATTTCGTCAATTTTGCAGAGCGCTTCCTTGTTTTGACCGCCATATTTGTTTTGAATGTTTATTACCTGTTCTTCGAAAGTTGTAAATACCAATATTACAACAACAAACACAAACTATCTAAGTACAAGAATGATAAATATTTGTCTAATTTTGTATTATTTTACTTTTGCAGAAGAATAAATTGCATTTCTTGCCAAATTACCTGTAAATTTACCTGCAAAACTAACGAGTAGCGACCGGAAATAATTCTTCTTACGCTGTATTCGCCTCTCGTTTGATTCGCTCTGTATCTGTTCTCGCTGTTTTATCATTTTGAATGCGTTCATGTGAACTGTGGCCGTAAAATCATAATCATCCTTGAACCTCCAAAATAATGGGGTTTTTTTTAAACGAATATGCAACAGATTCCATTTCTTATATATTCAATATGAAATGAACTTCACACAAAATTTAACCCAAAAGCTTTTGGATTGATCTATTGATTGTTGAAACATGTGAAAATCATATCTCTTGTAAACACCAGAGTTTACTTGCAACAAACTTTCAAAGTTCTGAACCATGAAGAAAAAGCTGGAAATATGACTGTTCAAAAGCCATTGGCAATAAATCAAAATATAGATAAAAACACTTGTCATTTGTCGGGCCTTTGACCTTATCAAGTGCAAAAAGTCGGAGACTGATTGCATGGCAATCCCCAATAAGATTCCATAAAGTTCTTCGTTAGTACATATATTATTTTCAAATACCAATATATGACCTGTGTATAGTCATTCGCACGCAATAATTTTAAAAAAATTAAATAACCGTTGAAAAAACCAACAAAAAACCCAACTTTGATAAAGAACAACACTGTCATAAATCTTGTAATCCAAGTTTTTTTTAAAGATCTTCTCATTTTGGGACGACCATTTGATATGCAAATTAAGTTTACAAGTGAAATTCATCCCCGGCTCTTTGCAATTTAGTGCTCGTAATGTCAAGAAGTCTGCATATATACACTGCCAAAAGGACGATAATTTGTGTATTTGAGTGTTTGAATTTTTATTTTTATTGATTGATTAATGAATAAAGGTATTCTAAGTCCGAAAATCTAAATTTTCAACATATTTTTTTCTGCCCAGCCCAAGTTAAGTACTGCGCTATCACACCATGTAAGGTGTCCTGACGAGGGATGATTTTCTGTGTTATTTGTCCTGGATTTTTTGTGTACGTCATTGATCTTTTGTGTCACAGAATTGTTTCAAACTCCATAAAATGCTCAATTTGACATTTTTTCAATTTGTTTTCATGTATTTATGATGTTAGAATCATCTGTTAGGGACCGCAATTAAAAATATACGAATATCACTAGATTTAAAAGAGTTGAGTATGTCCTGACTTTTTTGTGTACCTAGTCCTGGATTTTCTGTGTGATGTCCTGGATTTTCTAGTTTTTGATTTTAGAATGATTTTCAATAGGTTTGAAAAGCGAGTGATTATTTAAATATTATCGGCTCATATAGCTCTAAACTTTCATAAAAATGACCTAATATGCCTTAGTATAAACGAAGAGAACGCTTGTTTTGTATACATGCATCTTATTGTTTTCCTTTTTCGAAGGTTCGGGGGCATATATTTTTGTCTTGTCCGTTAGTCTGTCTGTTTGACTGTTTGTCCGCAAAAATTTTCACCTTTACACCTTGGTCATAACTTTTGAATGGTAAGGGATAGGGCTTTGATATTTCACATGTGTATTCCCTGTGACAAGACATTCCATGGATACCAAAATTTTTGACCTTGTGACCTTGATCTTGGAGTTTGACCTACTTTTAAAAAACTTTAACCTTGGTCATAACATTTGAATGGTAATGAATAGGGCGTTGATATTTCACATGTGTATTCCTTGTGACAAGACCCTTCCATGCATGGATACCAAAAGTATGACCTTCTGGCCTTGACCTTAGAGTTTGACCATTTTACTATTTTTACTGACAAAGATACCGACGGGGGCATTCGTGTTTCACAAACACATGCTTTTTTCCCTTCTTTTCTACGGTGACATGTTTGTTAGTTTTTCATATCGTTCCAAATGCAGGCGCGTAGCCAGAGTGCTTTTCAAGTGGAAGCACTTTAAGTCATGAGGTGTGGGGGTCGCTTTGAGGTCTCAATTGGGTCCAGGGAGAAGCCCTTGTGGGGATCCAGGCCAAGGGGCATATACAAGAAATATACAAAAGCCAGGACAGCAAACACAAAAAATCCAGGACAAAACACAAAAAAGTCAGGACATCTTACTTTTTTCAAATTTTGCTTTAAATTTCTGCTTTTTATTGCCGTTTTATTGCCCGAGAAAAATATGGTAATAGCACCGTTGAACTGGCACACGATATATTTATGTTAAAATATTTGAACCTATTTTGTTTAAACGACGAGAACATGGATTTTTATAAAAAAAAAAGTCGAAATCTCTTAATTTAATGAAAAGCAGACAACTCTAAGCATTGATTCAGTTTTATAATGCATTTACAATATCAAATGCAAAGATACGAATCTCACGATGATATAAATGTCCATTTATTGTCTAAAAAATATGAAATTTTGCCGATTTCGCTCGAAACGAACACAAATAATCCAGGACAAACACGAAAAATCCAGGACAATTAACACAAAAAATCACTCGTCGTCAGGACAACATACATGGTGTGGCTATGCGCGGCATCATAGTGTTAAATATTGTTTTGTGTTACAAGGCATAGTGTCCAATTATGACGACGAAGGCAATGGGCATATTACATTTCCGAATTAACAAAATTTGTGGTGACACTGCAAAGTTTTTTTTAACAGGTTTAATGGTCTGAATAACCATTTTGCTCTTTTCCAGAGTATTTTCTGCTACTACAACGTATACATGTATTTTGATTACAACGTTTACTTACATAAAATGGTTACAAAAAGACTGGAATGCATGGATAAAAAAAACCCCATATCATAATACATGTATCCGGTAAACCATGGGTAATCTCTTCATAATCCCTATATGATTATCTACCGTACATGTAATAGAAATTCCCCCCAAAAATCTTATGTACCGTACAAAAGTAAAAATTATAGTATGTATGTATTAATTATACATTTGAAATTTTTAATACTTCTAACAACGAAAAATGAAAATTGACCAAAAAAAAATTTAAACTATTCATTGAATACACAATAATGGAAGAGTAGACCTATGTAAGTGGACCTACATTGTACTTCTGAGTTCAATAATTGAGTGGAAGTCCTACACAATTCCAAAGTCATGAGTGATGCTCAAGGATGTTCAAAGAAGAGGATTTTCAAATATTTTCAAATATATGACGACTAACATCGTCACTGAGGAAGTTCTACGGTCGATATGGGGAACTCGTCATACACTATATGAACTCCAGGTAAGTACAGAAGGCATAGACAAGCTGCTAAAGAACCTCCATACAGACAAGGCCGCCAGTCCAGACCGAATCCCACCCATTGTGCTGAAAGAACTCCACCATCAGGTTAGTCCCATCATACAAAGTCTCTTCCAGCTGTCATACGATACTGGGACCCTACCAAAAGAGTGGTGCACAGCAAATGTAAGTCCTTTATTTAAAAAGGGGGATAGATCTAAACCGGCTAACTATCGGCCCATATCATTAGCATGTATATTGTGTAAAACGTTGGAACACATCATTGCTTCCAACCTGGTAAATCACTTCACAGTAAATAATATTTTGTATGATCTCCAGCACGGGTTCCGTGAGAAACGTAGCTGTGAGACCCAGTTACTGATGCTGGTCGATGAACTAGCCCGAAACATACAGCGTGGTAAGCAAACCGACCTGATCCTGCTAGATTTCAGCAAAGCGTTTGACAAGGTGTCCCACAATAAATTGATATATAAGCTACACCAGCTTGGTGTTCGGGGCCGAAATCTAGCATGGATTAGGGGGTTCCTCAGTGATCGCTCCCAGAGGGTAGTTGTCGATGGTGAATATTCATCCTCCATCCCAGTAACATCTTGGGTCCCTCAGGGCTCGGTGCTCGGGCCAATACTCTTCCTGGCGTATATTAACGACTTGCCTGAACAAGTGAAGTCGCAAGTCAGGCTGTTTGCGGACGATACTGTTGTCTATATCACTATGGACAAACAGGATAGTCCAACAGTTCTCCAGGAAGACCTGAAGCAGCTCGAGCTCTGGGAGACCCTGTGGGATATGGAATTTAATCCAGGTAAGTGCAAGGTTATCCATGTAACAACATCCAGATGCCCCCTTAGGACAGAATATGTACTACACGGTCAGGTTCTAGAAACCACCACGTCAGCTAGGTATCTGGGTGTTGATATATCGGATAACCTGAACTGGGGTCAACACATAAATAGGGTGACGAGCAAAGCCAGCAGCTCTCTCGGTTTCCTACGGAGAAACATACCGACCCGACACCAGCAGCTTCGATCAGCAGCATATAAGGCTATGGTTCGTCCACAGCACACTGTAGGTCATATTAACCAAATAGAGCGAGTCCAGCGCAGAGCTGCCCGTTGGGTTGTTGGGGACTTCTGTAGGACCTCGAGTGTCACCACCATGTTAAACTCTCTTGGGTGGAGAAACTTGGCACTAAGGAGAGCCGATTCCAGGCTAGTTCTTATGTACAAAATAGTACATGGGCTCGTTGCCATTCCTACTACACAGCTTGTACGCCCCTCTCGAACCTCCCGAAATTCCCACCCTTTTACCTTTCGACAAATACAAACGACCAAAAATGTATACAAGTACTCATTTTTCCCTCTTACAATAGTTCAGTGGAACAAACTGCCGAGCAGTGTTGCTTCACTTTCAAACGTTGAACAATTCAAAGTGGAAGTGAGCAAACTGAATCACCTCAGACCTTAGATATCTTGGATTTTATCTTTTAATTGTGAATACTGTTCTTCAGAACTTTTACTTCTTCTAACACCTTAATGCTATCGAACTTTTCACGCCTTTGAAATTTTCGACTATCATATTTACTTTTTATCTGTATTTTAATAGCAGCGCACCCTGTTCAGAGTACTCGAGAGAGGGCGAACAGTAACGAGAGATAGAAAGATAGATAGATATATAATGTCCCACTCTCCAGAATGGAGGATGATATTCTGTCATAGACCATTTGAACCATCCAACCAAAGATTGTACTCTATGTCTTCCGAAATGGAAGTAACCGGATGTGACAGTTCTACCGAATTGAAGCGGCGGGTGTTACATGCAACCAGGAGATGCTGACTCTTCCTGGGCACCTGGTCTCACTCTCATATCGGGAGTTCGCTTCTTTGTATGTGGTGGAGATTTTTGTTTGTTTGCTTTGGTTCCTGTTTCATCCTGATTTTGTATGCCATCGGTTTCTGATTTTCTGAATTAACGATTTTGTGCTGTATACAGGGATATAGTCATTATCCATATTTGTCATTGAATATACGAAGACAGAAATTCTACATATGCCAAAAGAACCAGCTAAAGGACAGATCTAGAGTTATAAGTCATAAGGGAGAAACCCCAAAATTTGCGAAAAAAAGAAATAATAGTTATCATTGTTGGTTGCGGAGAATTCACAAATTCTTTCAAGTCTAATGTCGAAACACCCTGAAACTAGGTGAATATAAACAGTAAAGAAGTACCTAGATCTGTTATTCAGTCTCAAAGTCGAGAAGATAGGTAGACTCATTCAATTTAGAATTTCCATTTGGACACTGGTGCGAACGTCGGAATGAATAACGTTCCGAAGTGAGACCAGGTGCCCGGGGAGAGTCAGCGTCTCCTGTTTGCACGCAATGTTCACTAGTCACAACCGCTCAATGAAAGCTTGTCAAATTCGATGATTATCTCGATGCACATATTGTCGCACATTTATATCAGATCAACATGTCTTTGTTTGGTGATGATGAACTATATCCTCGGAGAACAACAGTCCATCAGAAGAGATACCACGTACACTAATGGTTGAAATTGTCGATAGTCAAATATATCTTCCACTGGAATTATTGCAGTGTACCATATGCGCATTTCAGCATACTATGTCTTATCAGTGATGCTCAATGCGGAAAAGGAGGAAATCAAAATGATGAATACACGAAGAGCGAGTTTCTAGATCTTCATGTGTCAGTCATGCATTTCACGCTGTCGGAAACCAACTGTCCTGTGCTACGTATATTTTTGTTAAAGCACCACAGACATGTAAACAACACAGACAAGGACATTTGTTTAGTATTTGACACAGAACATACAAGAGTATATGTCGGCTGACCCATGGTCCTAGTAAGGCTCGAACCAGCGACAGTCACTGGCCCATCGCCCTTACCACTAGACCACGGCGCCGACCTGTGCTACGGATATAGCTAAGCGCAGTGGAAAGGGAACCAATTGTGGGTTTCAGACGATAATCCATTCTGCTGCATTCATCCAATCTTGTTTCCCAATCGTGTTGGAAATCACTATTACAATAGAGAACTTTGGTAAAGGTTGGAGCTTGTTGAATGTTGCAAGGGGTCAGAGATGCTCAACAAATTGTTGCGAAGGAAGATATCAAAATGCGTAAGCCAATTGGAGTTTCGGGTAGAAGGGGGGGGGGGGGGGGGGCTGTGCACTTGTTTCCTCAAAGGGTTCATGGAATTCTATAGAAATTGGCTTTTTCGTATTTCGATATTTTCGGATGTAGTTTATATGCATAATTCGGATACAAATATAAGTAATTTTTCCCATCAATATTTGTTTTCACACTTTTATTACAAAAAAGAAACCTGCAATACAAAAAGCATAATTTTAAATAAACAATTTCAACATAAATATTTTATTCCCATCAACGTTCGTTTCCAACAGTTTGATAACAAAAAACCTGCAATACAAAATGTATAATTCAAAGACCAACATATAATAAGTATTTTTTTCTTATCAACGTTTGTTTTCAACAATTTTATTAGAAAAACTGCAATACAAAATATTTAATTTCATAATCCTCAGAAAATAACAAGTATCAACGTCTAGCTAACAAAATGAAGTATTAAAGTTAGAAGAGCTAGATTGAGAATTGAAGGATTCAGAAAATCACATTGATTTGAGATATTATGTATCTCAGATTTATCCTTAGGTGTTGTATTGATAGAGGTCAGCTTTAAAGTCGTGTTCCGAACTGTCGACAATAGTGGGTAAGGTCCCCTATTACAGTGATCTCCCTTGAAATCATCCAGGTCAAGGGACCAAAACATCACTCCTCCGAAGTTTGACTTGAAGGCATACTCCACCTAAGGAAATTCCAAGAAACTTATATATATGATAGTTTGAAATCAAATATTGAGGATCATGACCATGTTACCAATAATTTGCAGTGGCGGATCTAGGATTTTAGAAAAGAGGGGGCCCAAGGTTTCAGCTCGAAGAAAATTGTTCACAGAAAAACTGACAAGCAAAAAAAATGTCGAAGACGGAAAACGTGAATCTCAAGACTGATGATCTAATTAAAAAGTGTGTGTGTGTGTGTGGGGGGGGGGGACGGGGGTTCATTCCAACTGCATGTACAAGATATAGAGTTTCTTGATACATTTACTTTAGTTTTTTTTCAGAAATTTTCAGATATGAATTTTTTTTTGTTTAAATTCAGTCATCCATACATGTATATACACTTTTATTCTATATTGGCGAGCGGAGCGAGCCGTAAAAGGGGTAGGGCCACGAAGCCCGATATTGGCCCTTATTTTGAACATTGTACTTCATAGAATTTTTAACTGTTATTTGACATTTTGAAACATTCTCTACTGAATCACGAATCTATCTTTTGTAAACATTGCGTTTATCAATACCTTTTAACCCTTTGAAAACACCAAAATAGGTCATATTCCGCGAAATTGATGCAAAATCTGCATATTTCTATTAAATTAGCAATGGCCGCATGCAATAACTGAGATGGAAAATTTATATGTGAAAAATTATCATTATATCCTTTTGTCATAAACGTTTTGTCTCAGTTAACGCATGCGGCCACATTGAATTCTTCGACAAAAGACAAAATTCCCAGCAATTTTCACCATATTTTGTCAATAACGTCTAAATGACGTCACTTCATGACGTCATAACAGTTAAATGGCACTTTGTTTGGTGATATTTTTCTTTTCATGAAAAGCGGTAAACATTCATGTATTTTCATGAGAGATATCAAGTTTTTTTCATGAAATTTATTTCTAGAGAAAAATCGAGGGCCGATTTGAGGCTCTCGTGACCCTACCCCTTTTTGGAATAGATTGTTACATTTTGTCATAAGAATACATTCTCTATCTCATTTTCCATGCTCTATTTTTGTTTGACCAATTGGGGATGGTTGGGAAAATTAGGGCATTGCAACCCCACTGTCCACCTTTCTAACCTGGTTAGATCGGCCCATGAAAATGAAGCATTTGGTAGTTATTCAAGTGTTAATTTGATTTTGAATTTTGTATATGTTTATGAGATTTGAATCCGTTCAAACACGATCATAGAAAGTTGAAGACAAACTGAAGACGAAAAAATAGACAGCTAATGAAAAATTAAGTGCGGCGAGCGGAGCGAGCCGAAATCCCCAAAAGTAAAGAGATTAAGCATAAAAAGAGTATTCTGAATCAATACTTTGGGTGAAAAAATGGGGGGGGGGGGGTGGCCCCCTGGGCCCCCCTCTTTTCATTTACACAAGGATGAAGTTTATTAAACATAATTCGAAGAATTTAACCCTAATATTAGAAGTGTTCATCTTATCATCATCCTAATAAATAGTCCTTTACAAAATTCATTAAATTGGATATATCATTATGAAATTATAACAAAACTAAAACGTTTAAAAGAGACAGAGAGAGAGGGGAAGGGCCGGATTGCATGATCAAACAATGAATTCTTGCTATAATAGTAGGTTAAAGAACAAAACTCTTGCGCATTTATATATAACAATTACATAAATGCACATTATTATATTTTTTGCGAATGTTTATAGTATTACCTTTATTTCCATGCTCTTTTCTGTTTCATACCCAAACCATGATGTGTTTCTGTACGCATAAGTCTGTTTCGCTTGATCATACCATTTTTCATGGAAGCCTCCTTCGGCTAGCTCCAGACATAACTAAATAAGAAACAATACTTTACTTAAAGTTAATTAAAATGTTTATGATGTGCGGATGTAAAACTATCTCCAGGGGTCCAGACCGGTTAGAAAAAGAAATCGGAAAACGAGCCTACTGGAATGGTCAGACGGACAGGCAAAACAGACAGACGGCGAGAAACGGTTTCACCTATAGTGGACTAATACGTAATAAATAAGATGGTGACCACAGTAAAGTTTAGAAAGTAATAATAAATGGAAAATGAACAAAAATGAAAGACAATATTTTGAAAATAAGATACTTAGCAGGTTCTTTGGCAGAAGGTTAGGGTCAAATTTAGATTTTTGCTCTACATGATTTCATATTATTTGAATTTCCTCGTTTTCGGCCTCGAACATTACTGATGAAACATTATACAAGTATTTACCTTTACCTCAGTGTATATGATGTGATATTGACTTATTATGAAAATATTGACCAAGACCGTGGTCTACATTTTCCTAGTAAGTCAATATCACATATATTTACTGAGTTAAGAGTGCATAACTGTTTGATTCTATAATATAATATTTAATAAAAAAAAAGCCGGTAGGGGACTAATAAATATGCCATTTGCAGAAGTTATAGTGAAGAAATCGCGGCCTATTTCTAGACCATGGTATATGGTGATTTATCCAGGAGCTTCGGTTACGTTATCAGCCAATCAGAGAGTCGCTATTCATGGTTTATAGAAAAAAAACCTTCTTGAAATCCGCACATGGTACACTGAAATTATATAATCAACATTGACAATTTGAAACCATGGTGGTGTCAACGTCGAATGGCTTGTTCACTACTCTTCAATGTCAAACATTGTAGTTATCAAGATTACCGGTTATGTACAACCCTCAAACTTCTTCACTATGACATAAAACAGTGTTTAGAGCATATAAAGGAAATGAAGAATATTCTGGCGACACAGAACAGTTTAATGTTGTCATTTTGAGGTAATGAAAACTATTTTGTCCTGGATACAATTTAATGAAGCCCTTAATTGGTACACTCAGTATGATTCAGAACTTTGTGTATCCCGATAAGTGGGAGGGTTGTGCGCACGTAATCTGGATAACCACACAATTTGATAAAAGCAGATGGCCGTCCAAAGTCGGCACCGGGTGCACATTGGTCTCCTTCCTTTCATGTGTTTTTATATCCATTTACATATT
The DNA here is from genome assembly GCA_028142955.1 of Pinctada fucata. Lineage (NCBI taxonomy): Eukaryota > Metazoa > Mollusca > Bivalvia > Pterioida > Pteriidae > Pinctada > Pinctada fucata. The sequence continues at coordinate 16,365,050 of AP027115.1, read as the reverse complement.
CATCTGTGTTGCTTGGGCCCCTGCGTTTTGCGGTCTTGTTTGTGTGTGGTCATCTGACAGTGAGGAGGTTGTTTTACACCACAATTGTGCGTTCTTCGAGACCTCTGGGTAATCGGAAAAGTGGGAGGGTTGTGCGCACGTAATCCAGGATAACCACACCTTCTGCTATTTCCGTGGCAGATGGCCGTCCTAAGTCGGCACCGGTTGCCCATTTGTCTCGTTGGTTTATGCGTAGTCCTTTGTGTTTGATGTTTCTGTGTTGTGCGTTGACGTTCCTTGTCCCTTACGCGTCTCTTTCTGTGCTTGTCTGCTTTGTGTTTTTGCATTGGGTGTTTTGCTGTGGGTGCTACAACCCAGTGTTGTTGGAGATCCCCTCCTTTGTTGTCATCAATGTTTGATGTTTCTGTACGTCTGTTTCGATTCGTTTGTATGATGTTCTAGTGAATATTGTTGTGACTTTTTGCGATTTGTAGTTATGTATGAAGTCATTTATGTGTCACATTCTTGTGGGTTTGTTTCGCTAGGTGGGTGCAGGGTGGTCATGCTGGAGATCATTCCCTTTCCTTCATTACAAAACAAGTATTAGTTTATAGAAGAAAATACGAAGTGTTGAAATTCTTTTGTTCTGTTCGAAGCAGATTTTATACTTTCTTCATACTAGTAATTGTTTAAGGCGACAGAACGTGATATTTCATAAGCTTAGCAATCTATTTAAGGATTGTTTTTCAGCTTTTGCGCTTTATCGGTGTGTATTGGCAGTAGGGAATGGAAACAAAATATGTAAAGCACGAAGTGCTTTTCATGAATTTTGTTTCCATTCCCTACTGCCAATACACACCGATAAAGCGCAAAAGCTGACAAACAATCCTTATATTTACATTTTACGTGTTAACTAAGTTATTTCTGCCAATTTTTCAGCCAGTTTCTTTACATTTGAAATATCATTGCGGAGGGAGAACGCCATTTGACGTAAGAGCAAACGAACGTTCGACGTTTTTCGCTTGATTCGAAGTAGTACCTTCTGTACGGAAACGTTGTTGACAAATGAGAAACTGAATTTTGTCCTCTTGCTGTATTTTGAACATTTCAATTAAAACTGAAGAAAATTGAATCGTGGAAATTCGTGACTTTTGACCAACATAATTCAGACATGGCGTAGAGTTAAACTGGAGAAATTTCACAAAAATGAAGGGAAAACTTTTGAAAACTCTTTTTAACACACTGTTAAACTGCTTAGACATATGAAATCAATCGGTATTATTGTATACAAACTTCTGTAAATACCCTATTTCATCTGGAAGTAATTAGAATAATGCAAAAGTCGAGCACAGTCGTCGAAAACGCGAAATTTTTCGGTATTTTCATGACTTACCTCAACATCATGACTAAAGATTCGCTGATACTCGAAGTATTTCTGATATTATGAATCCATAAGAAGCAAAGATAAATTCACTGTTGATAATGACACAAGTGAATCAAATCCTCATCCTAAATACTGAATATTTGATCCACTTCTGCCTGAATATTCGCTTATCCAAACACGGCATCTTTCTGCAGACAACGATGCAGTTCGTCCTTGAACTTCGTCTACTGACGCGTGATCGACTTACTACGTCACACTTCTTGGAAGTGTACATGTGGGTGACCTAGATTTTGACACATTTAATTACTAGGGGTAGACGGCGTCGTTTGATAATGGATACATGTTTTGAATCTGTATCAAAGCAATAAATAAAATGGGCATTTTATCAGAAATTAATCCGCGTAAGTTCTAAAGTCACGTGATAGGCTCTTGCGATTATCGAGAAATAAAGCAACAGTTGGTTTGGTACCTTTATATAAGGGAAACGCAGTAGGAATGTAAATATAATCATTTGCATAATACTAGTACAGTGTATAACGCTGAGAACCGCACATTGTCATCGTGTATATTTTAGCTTACTTGGGCGAAACATTTGGTTCCTTGATATAACAATTGTATCATTCTGGACTTTCCCTACCAAATCACTTCCCAAACCGAAATGTAAAATTTTAAGGAAGGCTATAAAGTATTATCACATAAACATGCAAACAAATATCCCATACTTTCCTTTTCGCGTTTGATACATGCTGTTCTACAAGAATCGAATCACAAGTGTTTAATTTATTCCTTTATATCACACCACTTTTGAATCACCTACAATTATGTCTAGAATAGAAATATATATTTCTTGAAATTTCTAAAATGTTGGTCCTGTAGCATCATATCCCATCCATCCTACTACGCCTTTCGGTACATTTTTTGGCAAAATAACTTTCACACTCTTGGGCCATATTACATTGTTTACATTGGGGATCACTGACGAGGGTTAAGTATCCGAAACGTGCATGTCTGGTCCATGCTGTAAATTCATCTGTTCTTAAATGCATGCATGCATATGCTATTGGATTTGAAGACGTTTTACACCCACAAAAACACCGAAACAGCCAATTAAATGGGAAACATTGACTAGCACAACAAGACACACAAACGGACAATAGAATCCCAGTACCAACGACGTCATCAAATTACTACACAGAAACGACTACACATAAGCAAAATCGCATTATGGGTAACCGGTGCAGATCTAGGAAGCCTATCCGCCACGCCAGCAGTAAATGTTGTCGTAATCCGGATTACGTGCACACAATGTAGTATTCCTGTCCCAAGTATAAGATATTGGGTAGAAAATCCCGAAAAATACCAAACCAAACAAAACAGCTAAAATAGTTTGTAAAAAAATGAGATTTTGTATCCGGGATAGTAAAGAAAGGAGAGGATCTCCAACCAGACTCAATGGCAGTACCCACAGCAAAGCACCAAGCCACCTTATGCGAAAATACATTAAAGGTAATTATGACATAGAAACATGAAACACAAAAGCCTATGTAAACATAAACCAATGAGACCAATGGGTAATCGGGGGCACCGTTTGCTTGCTAGCAAAACACTAACTCCATGTACCTATTCATAGTCCAGTTCTGAAATTAGACTGAATTTACTTATTTGTTTAGTAAGCAATTCCTACTTGCTAGCAACACCCATTACATGGTCGTCATAACACTTTCTATGAAGACGTAACCTCAGACAGTGCATGTATCTTATATATTGTTTTCATTTTCGTGCATGAACATCGACGGCGGGTGCGGCAAGCCAACAGGGGATGCTTACTCCTCCCGGGCATCTGGTCCCACCTCTAGCTTGCTAGCAGTCCGTCGATACTCAATGTTGTGCTCGATTATTGTGAGTGCTGTTGAGATTATCATCAGGATCTTCTTTATTTCATTCGCTAGTAACATCCATAATATGCTATTATTTCGATGCTTAAGAATTGCAAGGTAAGTGACTTACAGCCTGATAGCTTCTCCTTCCCGCTATAGCAAGGACAGGTCCAGCTGCTATACCACCTTTAATAACCTGGTCTCCCACACCATGTTTAGATGTATCTGCAAGTTCAAAACCAGCTGCCACTGGTGTCAGCCCCATGACTAACATTTCGGGCGGTGCACCTAAGTCCACGTACTTATTCATCGTCCAATTCTGAAATAAGAATACCAATTCTTTCATTTCCGTGCCAAGATCAGCAAGGGATAAATTGTAAAATTTTATGATATGACCATAATTTTGAATGGCTGCTGAATTATACTCAAACTTCCAGGGAGGGAGTTTGGAATAGCTTGCAGAGTATGAGGGAGTTGGTAGTATTTTTATGGCCCCTTGAGACGTATACCAATGCCCTTTTGATCAAGGGAAGAAACTGTATGATGTGGTATATCATATCAAACTTACTGTAGAGAGGGTATAAGCAAATGCTTTGGGATCTCCGTAGCTGTAGAGTCCACTGTCAAATCCTGTCACGTCACTCCATGCTCCATAGTAATCATAAGCCATGACGTTGATAAAATCGACATACCTATAGATACATGATTACAAATTACATATGGTACTTATTCTTTCTGGGGTAAACAAATTATGATTGCAATTCAGGTCTTTTCACGGGATGAATAATAACAGATACTGTATATAAAACTCGTTATTTTTTATACTCATTGAAATCTTCTCTTCTGATTTGATATTTGCATTATGTTAATGATAATTACAATTAAGCACTCCGAACTTATTTTGCTAATGAAAACGAAAAAATGAGAAAGCAAACGAAAAGCAATATTTAGCCAAAGAAACATCATCTTAAACCTTGATAAGATATTAAGTACTGTTCTAGTATTGTTCTATTCAAGGGTTTTCATTATATTTGTGTATGACGTTATAACGTATTTCTTAATAGCTACGAAGGAAACAAGCCGTTTGAACAACGCAATATATATTCTAAAGTTTTTTTTCCATTTGTTGAAATGTAAAACATCTTCAAATTCAATAGCATCATTTAAGAACAGAAAAACTTGCAACATGGACCAGACATGCACATTTCGGGTACTTAACCCTCGTCAGTGATCCTCAATCTAAAGAATGTAATATGGCCAAAGAATGTGAAGATTATTGTGTACCGAAAGACGTAACAGGATAGCTGGAATATGATGCTACATGACCCACATTTTAGAAATTTTATGAAATTTGGTAACAGAAATTATCGAATGAAAATTATATTCACGGTCATAGTAAAATCGAAGTTAACACTTCAAAGGAGTAGTCTTACTTTATGACCTCTGGAATGTTATATGAAGATTCTATAGTTTCCTTCCCTGGAGCAGCAGCAAACGAAAGTAAGTACTCCTTGCCGTCTGGGTATGATGTGTTTTTGAATTCCTCATAGAGTGCCTGCGTGAAACATAGATCTGTATTATGTATTTTTATTTTCACAACAACAATATTGACAGTTCAATTTCTACATCATTTGATACTTGTGTGCTAGACGGCTGTCCTAAGTCGGCACCGATGGCTCATCGGTCTCGTTGGTTTTTGTGTAGTCTTTCCATGTCGTATGCATGTCTTTTTTTGCGTCACTTGCTGTGCTTGTGTATGTTTTTGTATCAGGTGATTTTGGTGCTTTGAGAAGTTGGTATATATGAGCCTGGATGGAGGTTACCTCCTTTCCTTGCCAGAGACTATTATCTTTATGTAAGTATAGGTCCACGTAAGAATCAGCAGGGTGATTCATAAAAATGTTTTGCAAACTTTTTTGAGACAAATAATTCATACGATGAGGCACGATAAACACATGAGGCTCATTTCTCATGGTAGTGATGGTGAATCGAGATAATTACCTTGTAAATGAAGGGAAAAAAGGCGGGGAAATTTCTCTAGTCAATCCAAACAAATTAAGTGCCCTTATAACTTTTTCACCATCCAAATATGTAGAAAATTTCCCCGGGACATATGTATCGGGATTGATCTGAGCACATTTCGAAAAAGAAAAGTATTGCAAAATGTATTTCCCCTGCCTGATTCTTACGCGGATCTGTACTTAAAAGAGTACTTCGTTTATGTGATAGTGTTATACTTTCAATAAAGTTGCATCATCTCTATATATTTCGGTTGATGCTATAATGTAGGAGATTATTACCCTTTGAGAGTACCTGATCTCCATCCCTTGTGAGAAATCATATTGTCCTGAACGATCTTATTCTACAAGTGGATGTATTTTTCATCGTTGTTTTATATTTTATATCTATATAACTTTGAACGTTCATTATTGTATGAATGTATGCTTTTTCGACATAGTAACTTTCTTACTTTTTGGCATATTACATTGCTTAGATTTGAGGATCACTGACGAGGGTTAAGTACGTGAAACGTGCATGTCTGGTCCATGCTGCCAATTTATCTGTTCTTAAATGATTCTATTCAATTTGAAGACGTTTAACATTGGTACTATGTATAGAACAAACATTTATATCTCAATATTGGTACTATAGAACATATATTTCAATATTGACAATTATAATTAATTTGCATTTCATTTTTTTTCCAAATGATCTTGAATGGTTGCATTAGTGGATGCCCCTTTCCATTTTTAATGTAAAATGATTTCATATTATAAATAACAATAAACACTCAATATCCACAAATTTTCGGCCACTCGGCCTTTATCAAGTGGAGAAGCACAAATTTTCTTAAAATGTTTTCATTTTAAACTTTGTCATAATGTTACCTTGAGGAGAAGGGTAAATCCATCCTTATTTTTCGCACGAGGATATTCCCAATCGACGTCTAGACCATCAAAATCCCGATCACCGAGATATATCCTGCAGTTCATGGCAAATGTTTTCATTGCCTCGTCTGATTTGACTATATCAGAGAAGATGTCATCTGAACCCTCGCCTCCCACAGATAACAGCATCTTCAAATGTGGATGTTTCTTCTTCAAAGATGTAAACTCAAAAAATCTTCCTTGCTTATTGTCCAATGATAAGTTGTCGTCGTCAACATTCGTTCTAAACAGAGTTAGGCGGCTTTTGTCAACTTTTGCAAAAGCATAGTTAATGTGTGTACACAGAGTGGGATCAATGTTGCTGATTTCAAACCGAGTTGGTACGTGAGGTCTTTGATGCGACCAGTTGGTAAAGTAGCAAACTCTTTTAAATTCTTTGGCTGAAAGAAAGTAATTAGATTAGAATTTAAGTTCACTCCCTCCACGTTACGTTTTTCTAATACTCTTTTATATAATTTTATAATTATTGGTATCTCTTTTGATGCAGTAATATTTCAATCATATTGGAAATCTAATTTCATGGAGATAATTCTGCTACCCGGAAGTTTTCTCAAGCATTTACAATTTGTATAAAATGATCTAGAAATGAAAATAATTCTTAAAGCCTATTCAGAGGTAATGAAATACAGTAGTTAAAATTATAGATTAAATAATTTTAATTAATAAGATTAATGTCATAAATCAATTATAAATGATTATGAACAATTATAATTTAAAACTCATGAGATAAATTATTATTGCTAGTATATCTCTTTAGTCTTTGTTTCACTGGGTGGGTACAGGGTGGTCATGCTGGAGATCATCCCCTTTTCCTTATTCTGGAAAGTCTTTACCGGACCTGTATTTGACATTTTGAGAATATCTGCAGAGTCTTTATATGATGCTAGAAAAATCTGTTTTTCTCTTTTGGACAATGCAGTACATATAACTTTACAAGTAAAAATGTATGCCTACCTTTTGTTAGAACGGCTGCTGTAATGCTGACTAGAATTACGAATTTTATCAGAATATCCATCCTTGTTCCTATGGTTGATATACCTTAATGAAATTTCTCTTCAGATGATCTAAATCTATATCAATACAATAAGTGCATGTATGTAATACATTTATGAACATATATATATAAATTTTCCTTATATAGTAATCTATCAACTTGAAGAGGCATATCATTGATTTTGTAGTATACGAGAACAATAGTACGGAAGCCCATTGGCATCACAGCAAAATCAAATTTATTTGCGTACAAACGCGATAACATTGTGTCCATTCGCAATAGTGAGCGAATAATCGCAATAACATTTCGTAAATATTCGCAAACGTAGTGAGTATATACGCAGTGATTATTGCGATTATTTGCAGTAATCATTGAGTTTATCCGAAAAGATCATTGCGTATATACGCATTGGTATTGTGAGTATACACAATACGATTGCGGATATGTGCTATATTATTGCGTTTATTCGCATTTAATGATTTTTTTTGTGAAGTTAATGGGCTTCCGGCCACATATGAATGCCTATGATATCAAGTATTCCAGGAAGTTCCATAAATGATTTAATTTGGATGTAAAGAAACTTTAATGATTGCAAAGTTTCATGTGACAAAGGGCTCAAAATTTATTCCTTTACGGTTTTCAGATCAATTTTAAAAAGTTGAAAATCGTATATATAGAAAAAAAAGTTTTTTTTATCCATTTAATTAGAGCTGAAAACTAGCAAGAGTATGCAAAGAGTGTAACAAGACAATGCCTCAATTAGCATAAACATTTGTATACATACAGGTGGTTATTTAGTACAGTTAAGTAAATTTGTCATTACAAAGTTATCTGTAAATATCTTACAATATGTATACCTTCAAGTTAATCATATAGTATAAAATGTATGAATTTCACATTTTAACCTGTTTTTTTATAAACTAAAAAAAATTGGATCGAAGTAGTACTGTATTTTTAACTCTTACCTTTTATGTCTCGTAACCATTTGAAAACTACATGTACAAGGATTGTAAATAAACGTAATATGATGTATGTTATATATGGCGTAGGACGCGGTTTGTTTTACATGTGTGTAGGTAAATAGTTTTATCAATTATTGTATTATTCTATACGCAATACTTGCGATAAATTTTTTCGTGGTCAATGAGTAAGACATTTTCATCGATAAAGATTGTTAGCTTAGCCTTATCTAGGATTAATGGTTCGTTTTCTTTGTCTCTGAACTGACTCCTGAAATTTCTCAAAACGTCATTCTTGTGATATTTGGTAGGTATATAAAACCAGATGAAATGTGGCGCGGTCGGATCGATTTGTACTAAGTTTTATTATTTCGTTTATGAGAAAATAAATGAGATTGTGAAGAGATAAATTGTGAGCATGCCCCCGGGCAACGATAAATGTGTAAATGTTAATAATTAATTGGAAGGTTTTACGTTCCCATCTAAACACACATGTTCAGGTAGACGGTTTCACTTATGGAAAAAATTATATGGAATTTAAAATTGAAACTAGGGGGTGCTACGCTAACTTTTCTATTCAAGTAAATTTGTACTACTAATGAGGATTCATTATCCGAAACATTCGTGTCTGATGCACCGTATTTATCTAAAGGGGTAAGCTCTAAATCGGCCCAAAATCGGCCCTGAAATTTTCTTAAGAATAAGACTTCATGAGAAATAATTTATATGTCTAATAAATATGAATGAATGTTTCCCGCTTTTAATGAAAGGAACAAATAACCAAAAACGAAGCACCGTATTAAGTACTGTGACGTCATCAAGTGACGTCATTTTGACATAATTGACAAAACATGGTCAGAATTGCTCGAAAATTTGTTTTTAGTGGAGATGTTACCAAATGCATCGAAGAAAATTAAACTGTTTTGAAAAGAATATATAATGATTATCTTTCATTTATAACTTTTTTATGTTTGTCGATGCATGTGGCCGATATTAATCTTAATGAAACATGTATGTTTTTCAGAAATTTCACCCAAAAAAAAAATGCTAATTTGGCGATTCACGGAGGGATTAAAGCAACTGATAAGAGCATTGTTCACAAAATCTTTTGAATTATATAAGAATGAAATCTTTTGAATTATATAAGAATGAAATTTATCCACAAGAATTAATCCTTAACAAGGCAAACCTTTCAAATACAGAAACACCCTTTTTGGACCTAAATATCAAAATTGTAAACGGAAAGATTCATACAAGTGTATATGACAAAAGGGATGATTTTGGATTCAACATAGTAAACTTCCCCTGGCTTGACGGTGATGTTCCAAGATTACCGTCATACGGCATTTACACATCACAGCTCATCCGGTACGTTAGAGCATGTACTGATATTTTGGATTTTCACAGTAGAAATTTACAAATTACCAAAAAACTTTTAGTCAAGGTTTCCGCTTTCATAAACTAGTAAAGACTTTCTGGAAATTTTACAAAAATTACAGTCAACTTCTTTTAAAATTCGGATCTATACATGCAACGGAGTACATTACCATGGGTATTACACAACCTGTTTTTTATGGTGATATGATAAACAAAATAAAAAGGATCAAAGGTAGGCAGCATAACCATCGAAAATGCATCAGAATCATCAAACGCCTTTTATACCGTGGATATGATCCTAATGTCACCAGACGGACACTAGGCTTGGTACTTGACCAATCTACAGTCTTGTACAAGCGCATCCTTGAGACTTGCACTCTGACTGACTGTGACGACGGGACTCCATGACGGGCCCTGTCCAAACCTCTTTAGAGAAGACAGGGCCCCGACCACCTGTCCTCTCTGAATGTCAGTCGGACTCCTCGGGTGATTACATACATGAGCTCGCTACAGCCGGCAGAGCACGGACTGTATTACGCATGCCCTCTTTTTATATCCATTTACATATTCATCTGTGTCTCTGGGGCCTCTGCGTTTCGCGGTCTGAGGAGGTTGTTTTACACCACGATTGTACGTTCTTCGAGACCTCTTGGTAATTGGAGAAGTGAGAGGGTTGTGCGCACGTAATTCAGGATAACCACACCATTTGCTACTTGCGTGACAGATGGCCGTCCAAAGTCGGCACCGGTTACCCATTGGTCTCGTCGGTTTATGTGTAGTCTTTTGTGTTTGATGTTTACATGTCGTGTGTCTCTTTTCCGTCTCGTGCTGTACTCGTCTTTTGTGTTTTTGCATCGGGTGTTTTGGTGTTTTACTGTTGATGCTGCAACGGGGTCTTGTTGGAGATCTCCTCCCTCCTTCTTTTCACTATAATTTCACACTTTTTGGCCTTATTACTTTCTTCAGATTAAGGATCACTGACGAAGGTTAAGTACCCGAAACGTGCATGTCTGGTCCATGCTGCAAATTTATCTGTTCATTAATGATGCTATTGAATTTGAAGACGCTAAACATTTGTACCACCTAATGAGTGTCATTGCTGGTTAACCAGGAGTCCCAGAGGGCACATGTAGCCAAGTTCGATCAACTTCGGTAAATCGTTTCTTCAACGCATTCGAAAATTTCTTTAAATTTCTAAAACGTGGGTCCTGTAGCATCATATGCCACCCATCCTGCTACGTTTTTCGGTAGTTCGATCAACTTCGGTCGATCGTTCGATGCATTCGAAAGTTCTTGAAAGTTCTGAAACGTTGGTCTTGTAGCATCATATGCCACCCATCCTGCTGCATCTTTCGGTTCATTTTTGGACATTATAACTTTCACTTTGGCCTTATTACATTGTTAAGATTCAGGATCAATGGCGAGGTTTAAGTAACAAAGAAACGTACATGTCTGGCTGCAAATCTATCTGTTCGTTAATGATGCTATTGAATTTGAATACGTTAATATTTGTACCACTTGGTGAGTGTCACTGATGGTGGACCAGGAGTCCCCAGGGCACATGTAGCCAAGTTCGATCAACTTCGTTTTATCGTTTCTTCAAGGCATTCGAAGATTTCTGTTATCAAAAGATCTTGAAATTTCTAAAATATGGGTCCTGTTGCATCATTTCCCACCCATCCTGCTACGTTTTTCGGTACATTTCTGAACATAATAACTTAAATGATGCTTTTGAATTTGAATACGTTTAACATTACTAAGGAAGTTTACAAAGTCACTGGTATAAAGCAGATGTATGCACCATCGGGTACAAATGTACCTACATCCAGTCATGGTGACATGGGATGCCGATTCGTATGTTTACATCATTCAATATAAACATGATAAATGATTTATTCAGTTCATATTGGATTTCTACACTCAAAGTTAAAATAATGTTAACATCTAGAAACGGTAATATGCATATGATCATAAAAATTGAGTTAGAACACTATTTTTCAACCAAATGAAATGACGATGATGTAGGTACCAGGTATTCTTTGAAGTAGGTACCACAAATCATTGCTCAAACACTGGTACCTGCTTCCTAGTCATTTTCATTATCTCAACATACACTGTGTATTTTAAGATTAATTATGAAATTAAGTTATTTCCAGCATTTATCCATACATGATCTTTCCGTTGAGTGTACAAATCCAAAATGAACTGTGTTATTTCTTGATATTGAAGGATGTAAACATACGAACCGGCATTGCCTGTCGCCATGACAGGATGTAGGTATCCGATAGTACGTGCATCTGCTTTACGCCAGTGAAAGTAGCAAATCAAAAATAATTTTCAACGAATACCATTGTTTCAAATATAGGGCCGATTTAGGGGCTTCGTGACCCTACCCCTTTCTGTCTGGAATGTAACTCTATGACAACAGAGTTTACGCTTCGTTTCTTTTAAGATATATAGTACTTAAAAATACTGCGGGGTCGCAGAAATTTCCAATGTACATTTAAGGAGAGATGTAACTCGAAAATTGAAACAAAATGTATCAGTAAAATGGAGCGTATAGGTGAACATAAAAAGGAAGTGATTTAGAATAGGGCGATTCATAGGGCGGTCTAACACCATACATCACAAAATTAGACGGTGTTTTCATTGTGTCATCACAATAGAAGAACGTCAGCGCGGTCAAAATTACGTCACAATAAAAACTTTTGTCAAATGGTGTGATATGTGATGTCTGGTGTCTGTGCATAGAAAATCAACGGTTAAAACGGTCATTAAAAAATTCTGGAAAATGGATTAATATGATTGTTTGATTCAGTAATATGATTCTTTATCAGTGAATGGAAGTCAAACTAAAATCCGAAAATCAGAATGCAAAAAGTTACAATCAATTGGCATACCAATTTTTGAAAAAAAATGAAACAGACATATTTCACGAGAACAAAGGCGGACAAATAGAATGAGACAATACCAAAGTAACATCGAGAACAAAGGCGGACAAATAGAATGAGACAATACCAAGGTAACATCGAGAACAAAGGCGGACAAATAGAATGAGACAATACCAAGGTAACATCGAGAACAAAGGCGGACAAACAGAATGAGACAATACCAAGGTAACATCGAGAACAAAGGCGGACAAACAGAATGAGACAATACCAAGGTAACATCGAGAACAAAGGCGGACAAACAGAATGAGACAATACCAAGGTAACATCGAGAACAAAGGCGGACAAATAGAATGAGACAATACCAAAGTAACATCGAGAACAAAGGCGGACAAATAGAATGAGACAATACCAAGGTAACATCGAGAACAAAGGCGGACAAATAGAATGAGACAATACCAAGGTAACATCGAGAACAAAGGCGGACAAACAGAATGAGACAATACCAAGGTAACATCGAGAACAAAGGCGGACAAATAGAATGAGACAATACCAAAGTAACATCGAGAACAAAGGCGGACAAATAGAATGAGACAATACCAAGGTAACATCGAGAACAAAGGCGGACAAATAGAATGAGACAATACCAAATACATTGAGAACAAAGGCGGACAAATAGAATGAGACAATACCATGGTAACATCGAGAACAAAGGCGGACAAATAGAATGAGACAATACCAAGGTAACATCGAGAACAAAGGCGGACAAATAGAATGAGACAATACCAAGGTAACATCGAGAACAAAGGCGGACAAATAGAATGAGACAATACCAAGGTAACATCGAGAACAAAGGCGGACAAATAGAATGAGACAATACCAAAGTAACATCGAGAACAAAGACGGACAAATAGAATGAGACAATACCAAAAGTAACATCGAGAACAAAGGCGGACAAATAGAATGAGACAATACCAAAGTAACATCGAGAACAAAGGCGGACAAATAGAATGAGACAATACCAAGGTAACATCGAGAACAAAGGCGGACAAATAGAATGAGACAATACCAAAGTAACATCGAGAACAAAGACGGACAAATAGAATGAGACAATACCAAAAGTAACATCGAGAACAAAGGCGGACAAATAGAATGAGACAATACCAAAGTAACATCGAGAACAAAGGCGGACAAATAGAATGAGACAATACCAAGGTAACATCGAGAACAAAGGCGGACAAATAGAATGAGACAATACCAAGGTAACATCGAGAACAAAGGCGGACAAATAGAATGAGACAATACCAAGGTAACATCGAGAACAAAGGCGGACAAATAGAATGAGACAATACCAAGGTAACATCGAGAACAAAGGCGGACAAATAGAATGAGACAATACCAAGGTAACATCGAGAACAAAGGCGGACAAATAGAATGAGACAATACCAAGGTAACATCGAGAACAAAGGCGGACAAATAGAATGAGACAATACCAAGGTAACATCGAGAACAAAGGCGGACAAATAGAATGAGACAATACCAAGGTAACATCGAGAACAAAGGCGGACATATAGAATGAGACAATACCAAAGTAACATCGAGAACAAAGGCGGACAAATAGAATGAGACAATACCAAAGTAACATCGAGAACAAAGGCGGACAAATAGAATGAGACAATACCAAGGTAACATCGAGAACAAAGACGGACAAATAGAATGAGACAATACCAAGGTAACATCGAGAACAAAGGCGGACAAATAGAATGAGACAATACCAAGGTAACATCGAGAACAAAGGCGGACAAATAGAATGAGACAATACCAAAGTAACATCGAGAACAAAGGCGGACAAATAGAATGAGACAATACCAAAGTAACATCGAGAACAAAGGCGGACAAATAGAATGAGACAATACCAAATACATTGAGAACAAAGGCGGACAAATAGAATGAGACAATACCAAGGTAACATCGAAACAGGAAGGCAAAACTATCTTAATGAATGTATATGGAGCTGTATAGTGCGCGCGATCTTTATTAATAAGTTTAGTTTAAACATATTTTGGCACATTAACACTATTTTTGTAACAACTTCATATGAAGCAACATGTTATGGTAATTATTTGCATTACATTATATCTTATTCGTCACACATGTATTCCATAAAGGATGTCATCACTGAAAGACATGCAAATACAAGTCTTCTAAACATATATAGTCATTGATTTTTAACATTCATATTTTATAAATGGTGGACATATATGCTTACTTTATCAAAGTAAAACGGGATATAAAGACGTATGTTACTCTATCAGTATCCACTTCCCTTAGCAGATACCTCATATATAGATGAAGTCATGACAAATGTGGATAATGACCATATCCCAATACACAGTACAAAATCGATAATTTAGGAAATCAAAACCGAAGGCATACGAAATCAGGATAAAACAGGAGCCAAACAAAAACCTCCACCATATGAAAAGAAGCGAACTCACAATTATAAGTGAGACCAGGTGCCCAGGAAGAGTCAGCATCTCATGCTTGCATGCAACACCCATGAGAACACATATGTTCTCTTTCAACTGTTTCTCTTTTGTCATGGTTTTGAATGTCACTTGCTTGCCTATAATTTTTTACAAGCCGATGTCAATTGTGTTCAATAAAATATGGAAATATATGTTCAATTGTGCCATGTGCGCACGAAACTAATGCTGTCTCATTGTTTATATTTTTCTCTTAATAGTCAGAGGCACCACTGATTTCAGTACTTTTTCAGAAATGACTGACATCAGTCATTTTGATTTTGATTTTACTTGCTGTTATACCTCAAAATAACGAATTCTTTGTGTTTTGCGCGCATTCTACTTTCTAGTAATTCTTTCCGGCGCATTTTCATTCTATGAAACAAAGGAGGGGATCTCCAACAACACCAGGTTGTAGCACCCACAGCAAAACCCCAAAACACCCAATGCAAAAACACAAAGCAGACAAGCACAGAAAAAGACGCATAAGGGACAAGGAACGTCAACGCACAACACAGAAACATTAAACAAAAAGGTCTACACATAAACCAACGAGACCAAGGGGCAACCGGTGCCGATTAAGGACGGCCATCTGCCACGGAAATAGCAGAAGGAATGGTTATCCTGGATTACGTGTGCACAACCCTCCCAATTTTGTGTTCACTTGGTGCAGAATAGAAAGTACTGCAAATTCTTTGAATTAAATTTCCCTAGATAGTGTAGTAATGGCAATGGAATCGACACTTTTTAGAATATGGCGGAATACAATCATCTTTATATGACTGATTTCTATCATTTTGCAAATGTGTTCATTTACAAAGAAAATCGAAAAATATATTTCGAATATCACTGAAATCAGTCGTGCCCTTGACGGCCTCGTGTAACACATATGCTGTGTAAATGGATCTAAAAAATTCTATGGCATACGTACAACTGTCTCTGCTCTGCTGGCTAAAGTGAGCTCAAGATTAACCACTTTCAACTTTCAAATAGGACAGAGAGTCAGGACCCAGTCTTCTCTGACGAGATTTGAACAGGGCACGTCTCGGAGTCCCGTAGTCACGGTTGGCCAATGTGAAACTTTGGGAAAGATATTGGTACAAAACTGTAGATTGGTCCAGTACCATAGGATCATAAAGCAGGCGACCGACTATTTTCTTACATTTGTGGTTGAAGTTTGATCTGCTTTTAATCCTTTTGATTTTGTTTATAAGGCCATCGTAAAATGAAGGCAATGAAATTCCCAAAGTTACATGTACATACTCTGATGCCTGAGTCGTCCCAAATTTTGAAAGAAGTTCAGAATAGTTATCGTAAAATTTCCAAAAAAGATTTTACAAGTTTATGATATCTAAATCCTTGCCTGATAAGTTTCTTCTGTATTTTGTATATTTTTGTCATGGAACTCCGAAACATCGGAGCAAGCTCTAGCGTACCTGATCAGCTGAGAGATGTAAATCCCGTGCGATGGCAATCTCGGAACATCGCCATGAAGCCAAGGAAATTTAACTATGTGGAAGCCAAAATCCTCTCTTTTGTCTACATTTCTCCGGTATTGATTTTGATATCAAGATCCAAAAATGGTGTAGCTATATCATTTGTATTTGCTTTGTTCAATGTTAACTCTGGAGGATAAATTTGATTTTTGTTATGGTCAAAATGTGGGTTATCAATATTCAAAATATCATCAAGATACCTAGAGGTGCCGTTGAAACATTTCAATTCGTCAATTTTCAATTTCTTGATTTTGCATGAATTCTTTTTCGTATGTGTATAAAAACAAATCTGCAACCAGAGGCGCACAATTAGTACCTACAGGAATTCCGATAACTTGAATAAATTGCCTGTATACATGTAGAGTGTCACCAAATCTTACAAAAATGTTGTCTAAAAGAAAGGACAAGATCTTGCACAACTCAGATCGAGCCTATGATTTGTACGATTTGTATAATACTGAGGAAAAGAATCCTTTTGTGTCAGAACCTCTCGATCAAAACACCATTTTTTTTAGTTTTGATGAGCGATCTTTTATCTTCTCGTGAGGGAGGGTGGTGTAAATGTTAGAAAAGTCGTAGGTTGATATAGATTCTGCTTTAAAATTAAATGATCTGAATTTGTCGATCACATCACCAGAATTCTTACAACAGCTTCTAGAAAAACGACATACACATAAACATTCAATCAATCATTTTTCATTAATTAAGTATGATTCAACTAATAGACAGACATAATCTATGATTAATGAAAAGTAGTTTTATCAAAACAACTGTGCGTCTGAATTTTATGCGCCTAGAAATGATGGAGGTTGTAAGCAATGTAAATAAGGATAATTACACAATTTCCTTTGTAACAGATGTACTAGGACCTCCAAGATGACTCGGTTGCAGCATTCACAGCAAAACACCGAAGCAACCCCATGCGAAAACACAGAGTGGACATATATAGCAAGAATATCAAAAAAGGACAAGGATAACAACATATGACATAAAAACCAAACACAAAATATTACACATAAACCAAAGAATCCAATGGATAATCAGTGCCGACCTAGAACGGCGATCTGTCATGTTAGTAGGAAACGGTTTAATTATTACGCAAGCGAAACCCTCCAACTTTTCCGGTTATCAGGACGCACAATTGCTGTGTAGAATGACTTCCTTACTGTAAGATGACTCACTAACAAGGCAGTAAAATGCATGGGCCGAAACAATACACAGATGAATTGCAAATTAATACAATAAACAAATCGCATACGAAAAATTGCCCATGCTCCTGGCAGGGGCGAGCCAACACATGAGAATACTTGTCTATTTTTTTTACAGTATGTTTCTATGTTTACTGACCTATTCTTTGTCTTATTGCTTATGCCACTTAAGGACATTGCCGGGTAGAAAAATAATCTTGCAAAATTAGAAGCTTCATTGTTTTACACATGTCCTTGATTTTACTCTTTTTTCATGAACTTTCAGAAAAAATTTCGAAACTTATTTACGTCTCATTCTGTTTTAAACATGAATTTAGCGACAGCAAATAAGCAAAGTGTCCTTTCTATTAAATAAATTTGAAAATGCAGATACATGCAATGTTTATGTAGAATCAACACAGTACGCATACAATCATCAAAATTGATAAAAAATATCAAATAACAATGAACAGTGCTACAATTGCAAAAACAAAGCTGACATAATTTTCAACACTTTTTGTTGTCGCAGAATTATTAATGTTATTATTGTTATTGGAAGTTAAATACAGTGTGGTATTTCGAATTGTCGACAGTAGTGGATAATGCCCCCTATTACAGTGATCTCCCTTGAAATCATCCAGGTCAAGGGCCCAAAACATCACTCCTCCGAAGCCATGATTATACGCATACTTCACCTGTGGAAAGATGAAGGCAATTTAACGACGTAACGACGTAACGTAAAGGATCCTTGCAAGACGTTGCTATGCAAGAAAATTAAGCATACTGTTTAGGTAGAAATTGAAAGAAAATAAAAATAATGTAGATATCCGTTCGATTATCATAACCCTTTGACATGATCTTCTAGATAGGAAATGAATATCCGACATGAATAACAGACACAGTAATGTAGATGAAAACATTTTCTAACAATTAATTTTGCATACATTAATGAGTTTAAGAAGATTCTGACGATAATCTCAACAGCACTAACAATAGAGCACAAATATGAGCATCGACCGACCCCTTGCAAGCTAGAGGTGGGATCATGTGCCCTGGAGGAGTAAGCATCCCCTGTTTGGCTAGCCACACCCGCCGTTGATGTTCACGTACAAAATGAAAATAATATCTAAAATACATGCACTTTCTGAGGTTATGTCTATGTAGAAAGTGCTATGGCGACCGCGTCAGGGTAAGTAACGATCATAAAAAATAGCAAAATAATTCTTAAAAGGCGGCTTCCACAGATGACCAAGAAAGACAGCTTGATACAAAGCACTACAAGTGTATTCTTTCATTTATTTGTCTTATTTAGATATATTTCATCCTAATCGGTTGTATTTTGAATTTGAACCATATGGTGCGATCACTTCATCTCTCAAAAATCAGTAAAATTACAATAAAAAGTAAATATTTTATGAACAACAAAATGAATGATAAAGTGGTATAGTTTTACTAGCCTTCAATGCGATACTGCGCTCATTTTCGAATCCAAACCATGATGTATTTTTAAATGCATATGTCTGTTTCGCCGGATCGTACCATTTTTGAGTATAACCACCATTACGAAGATCTAGACAAAGCTGAATAAGAATTTGACAAATATGTTAGTTACGCAATTAAACAAGAGGCCCAAGGGGCAACATCGCTCACCTGAGGAGACTGTATGTATGTTTTCAATCAAAGTAAGTATAAGACCTGAAGGAAATCGCTTTAAGTGAAGCTTTGAGAAGGACAATGTGTACTTACTTCCTGTAAAGTTTGGTGACATTCTATGCAGAGGTTTCAGAGGAGATCAGATTGTCGTCTGGATCTTCTTTTATTCTTTAGTATCGCTCATATCGTTGCAACCTTGAGATAAAGAAGATCCTTACGACAATCTCAACAGCACTCACAATAGAGCACCATTTTGAGCATCGACGGAGCCCTAGCAAGCTAGAGATGGGACTAGGTGCCCAGGAGGAATGAGCACCACCTGTTTGGCTAGCCACACCCGCCGTCAATATTCACGAACAAAAATGAAATCCATATCTTCAAAACATGCACTTCTGAGGTTATGTCAATATAGAAAGTGCTTGGCAGGGGAGGGGAAAGAATTAAATATATACTGTCAAACCTCTCGCAGGTAACTTTTTGACTTGGATAATAATCATGCTAAATGCTTATGTAAACTTGCTTGATACATTGATGTACATTAAATCATTATCGATACTTACTCCTTGATAGCTTCTAATTCCCTGTTCGTTTATAACCTTGCCAGGTGCTATTCCATGTTTGATTTTAGCACCAACTCCATGCTTGGCCGCATCGGCTAGTTCAAACCCAGAGGCAACTGCCGACAGTCCAACTACTAACATTTGGGATGGAGCCCCTAATTCAATGTATCTATTCATAGTCCAGTCCTAAAAACATTAACAAAATTATAAGGTTTGAAGATGAGTGATCAGGCAATTACGATACCTGGCGCGAAATTACTCCCCAATATCGTTTTCCCGAAATTCACAGTGGTTTCCACAACATTTGATGAAGTCACTATAGATAAGTTTCACGTTAGTATCCACAAAATGCGATTCAGTCCCACTTTTAATGTCAGATGCATGAACTTATTGAAATTGACTGATTTTCAAAAAGATCAGTGTCGAACTTACTGTTGAAAGTTTGTAGGCAACAAATGTGGGGTCTCCATAACTATAAAGTCCACTGTAAAACCCAGTCTGCTTACTCCAATCTCCATAGTATGCGTACGTCATGACGTTGATGAAATCAACATATCTTCAAGTATATTTGATAAAGATGAAAATATTTTGGACGAAATTTTTTTTACAAAAAATGATGATATTGTTTAACGTCTTCAAATTCAATAGCATCATTTAAGAACAGATACAATTTCAGCATGGACCAGACATGCACGTTTCGGGTACTTAACCCTCGTCAGTGATCCTAAATCTAAACTATGTAATATGACCAAATAGTGTGAAATTGAGTATGTCTAAAAATGTACCGAGTCTAAGTAATAGATATTGAAAAAAATGTACTAAAGAAATAAAAACGATGATTGAATGAATACATAATTTAGAATTAAATATTATACCGGACCATGTCCATGAACATGTATATATAAGATTAGAAGAGTGCATAAGCTATGGTAGCACCAGGATGGATTTTACCATTAAATCATGATTCATTATAGTTTAGATGTAATTATATGAAATGAAGATGTGATCCGATAGCGATCCTAGGACACTGGCCAGACACCTACATGCATAAGCTAATTCCGTCTTTTCGTTGGTGTAAATTTGGGACGGTATCTGACGTAAAAGCATGATGGATTTCTATAGCAACATCGGTGTTGTGGCGTACTTTCCTTGAAGTTTGATGACGTCACAATTGACTTACGTCATATACCGTCCCGAAGGGGAATTATGTCTATATAATGAATAGCCAGAATATCTTACTTAACGATCTCTGGTACGTTGTATGAAGCATCAATCGTGTCTTTTCGAGCAGCGGCGGCTATTGACAAGAGAAACTGTTTGCCGTCACTGTATGACGTGTTTTTGAATTCTTCATATAAGGCCTGTAATAGAAACAAAGGAGTTTTATTATTCAAAATTCAATTTTCCTTTCCAGTGTATTATCTTTTACGTTTCGATGTGTTTTCCTAATGTCGAAGGGTTCCAACTCTCTACCTTCTTGAAGAAAATTTCAAACCAATCTACATGCACCAGACACGTGTTTCGAATATTAAATTCTCATCAGTGATGCTTTCAGCGGAGCCAACAAAAATAATTTCAGTAGTAAGTACAGAGAGCGCACGGCTCCAATTTCCTGGAGGGTCGATTCACTAGCATATCCGAATAAAATCTATGTTCAAAATAGCATTGAAGGGATTGAACTAAGATGTTAAACTCCTTTAATTTCGATGATATTTATCGGTGAAATGGCTAGTTTCCGAAATAGCAAAACGGTATATTTGATGCCACATTGATAAAATGCCAAAACAAAGCTTCTTTCAGGTGCCACAACTGGAAAGAAGTAATCAATACAATTGACAAACATCAGGCCATGGGGAACGACTTTAACTGCTCCACACTGCAACGTGAAATAAGTGTCTATATTAATAATATCGAAGGGTTCCAACTCTCTACCCTCTTGAGGAAAATTTCAAACCAATCTACATGCACCAGACACGTGTTTCCAATATTAAATTCTCATCAGTTATGCTTTCAGCGGAGCCACCAAAATAATTTCAGTAGCGCCCTCTTTATTTTTTTTAAGTTAGATTTTTACATTATCATTACAGAGAGCGCGCGGCTCCAAATTTCCTGTAGGGTCTATTCAGTAGCATATCCAAATAAAATCTATGTTCAAAATAGCATTTGAGGGATGGAGCTAAGCTAATTTCGATTATATTTATCTATCCTTGATTGATGTCATATTCCTGTTGTATTCAGTGGTAAATTTACGACAAAATGGTTTTAAATATTTTCCTTGTCATTTGTGAATTAAAGACAAGTATGGGAATCAAATAACGGGAAGGCATACTGATAGTATATTAAGCACATCGACGTAGGTTGTCGCACATTCTAGAAATTGCAATGATTATTCTATTTATTCTTCCTTACAAGAGGATTTCAAACATTTCAACGATGCAATAATCATAGCGTAAAATACTCATATGAGAACAGAAAAACAGACACATTAATATTGAATCCATTATATAGTGAAATATTTAAATACGAAATGAGAGACATGATTTATATAGATCATGATTAACATATTTATTTTTTATTAAAAATTTTCATATTTATAATAAAGATACTTGTATTGATAAAAAGATGACCCCCGATATGACATCACTACGGTGATCACAGCAGAATACATGTGCACATTCGTAAAAGAGAAGGATATAACGAGAACATTATCGTCATATTATTTAAAAAAAACTACATGTATGAATAATTTCAATTTGTATAACAAAATTCATTGTAATTAGCACTACTCAAATGAATTAAATCTCCTTAGTAACTAGTAAAGGTAATGACCAAACACTCTAAACAAACCTTAAGAAGTTGAGTGAATCCATCCTTGTGCTGTGCATTCGGAAATTCCCAATCTACGTCAAGTCCATCAAACCCTCTTTGATCCAAATAGCTCCTGCAATTTCTAGCAAATGTTTTCATGGACACATTTGAGGAAACAATGTAAGACAAAATATCATTCTTGTCCCATCCACCCACTGACAGAAGCATCTTTAAGCCCGGATTGTTCTTTTTCAAAGCAGTAAATTCGTAGAATCGCCCTTTTTTGTTAGCAGTAGAATTTTCGTCATCAGGGTTTGTGTGAATGAGAGTCAAGTTGCCTTCATCTACATCGGCAAAGGCATAGTTGATGTGAGTGCAGAGGCTGGGATCAATGTCAGTGATGTCGTATTGAGTTGGAATATGCGCTCTTTTGTGTGACCAGTTTGTAAAGTAGCATACTCGTTTGAAATCTCTGGCTAATATGAAAGTAAATGAATGACAAAGTACTATAAAATATCTAGCAATTTGAAAGCAAGGATAAATAAAGCTATCTATGAACCACTTCAAGCTGCTGTTTCTCTTTACCCATTTGAAGCCACATTTATCAAGTCCTTACTCTTCTTTGAAAGAAACACCTGTCACTTCAATTCAGTTATATAAGCTTATACATTGACGACGAATCATAATCGAATGTTGGGATAACCTTAGTACAATATATCCATGTTATGTCGAATAAGAGATGAGGTATGCAACAGAGAGCATTACATTGTCTTCATATCTAGATATCATGGTCTTTAAATTGTCCCTTGATAATTCATTGTATGACAAACGTGTCGATTTCAATTAAAGTATTAAACATTTCAATTTTTGTGTAGAAACATTCAGTAGTATTCTAATCGCAAATGGTATTGTATTGTAGAGCAGGCTCAATTTACAACAACTTCGTTCTGAGGACAAGGCGATTAACCTACAAACCAATTAACTTTTTAACTCATAAGTATAATTTGTGTGCGAGACTGACAGTGTCACTAAAAATGGATTTTACAACGCGAAGTCACCTCAAGATCTCGCTGTCGAGGATATGTTAAAACATATTTTTGGTTTTATCCTCTTCTGCATGGCAGAAGACATCCATTGGTAGCAAGCAGAAGATACTTACTCCCCAGGCACCAGTCCTGATCTCTATTAGGTGTTCACCTTTTTTCCTCGCAAAATATTTTGTCGTTTTGTTGCACGTTCAACTTTTGTAATCCTCTTGGTTGTGCTTTTTTTTGGGGGGGGGGGATTTTTAATTTGGCTCTCTGTTTGAATTTCAATTACTGATTGAAGTATTTGAAAATCGACCTTCAAGAGATCCAGTTTAACAGATAAAGAATGTTTGAGAATCATGTTTTATTAAGGTTCATTTAGTTTAGTTTTTGACATAAAACATTGCATCGAATATATTTGTTTTCCTAAAAATCTTTGAGGGAATAAACAGAGATTATTTTTCATGACATGACAATGAAGTATTTTAGGTTATTTCAGTCTCTAAAATGGAAACTTTCAGAGACAAGGTTCTTCTCAGACAGACATAATTTTGCAAGTACATAAAACAACTAGGCGTGTTTAAATTGCCAAACATGCAAATAAACTTGACACTTTACAGCAATGATATGAAACCATCGAGAAGACATACATATGTGTCACCGGGTTTTTATGGATACGCTTAGTACCAAAATGCCGAATGCCGAATTCCCTATATACATCGTATGCATACTTACCTTCAGTAAAGAACAGCAGAGTGGCTGCCAAAAAAAGGAATCTTATTCCCAAGGGTGTCATGACTCTAAAATGAGAAAAGAAGAAAAAGGGCGAAGATGAAACAACAGGGAAAGGTATAAAAGCTATAAAGAAGATATTTGTATAGCAAAAATCGCTAAAATAACAAAATCTATCACGTTCTTGAATTTCTAAGCATTTTCCAGGAACGAAATTTTGAATCAAATGAATCCTGTATTTGGGCTAATTTATGTTTTGGCCATGAAATGAATGAGTTTGTTCTTGCATACATCTCTTTTATTTGTCATAATATTTGAATCGAGCTGTTCAGCATACCCCTTAGCTGCATGTATACGGGAAACAGTAGTGAGATTCAATACTTTTTTGAATAACATATAATTAACATTAAGCTTTGAAAAAGGAAAGATTTAAATCTGTCATTATTTGAAATTTATCATATAGAGAACTGGCCACTTTATTTTCTCAGACGTATCAGAAATTCGATTATTATTTCTTACTTATCATAAATTACATTACAGTCTGCACTCCTACTTTGTGGAGTATAGCTTAGGAAAAGAACATTGAAAAGTTCCCTCAATTAACTGGGTCCTGTAGCATCATATCCCACCAATCCTGTTACGTCTTTCGGTACATTTTTGGACATAATTACTTTCACACTATTTGGCAATATAACATTGTTTGGATTGAGGATAACTAACGAGGAACAAATAAACATATAAGAAGTACCTATCAGTAATTCAGTCTCAAAGTCGAGGCCAAATCGTGAGACTTCCCATCGGAACGGTTGCGAACCCCGGAAAGAGCAACATTCCGAAGTGAAACCAGATTCCCGGGGAGATTCAGCGTCTCCTTATTGCATGCAACACCTGCGGAACAGCTTCATCGAAACCTTTCAAATTCAGTGATTGTCTCGATGTAAATTTTGATGTACACATCAGGTAAGTATATCTTGTTTGGCGATGATGAGAGCCATTCAATCACACTGCAGAATGTCACGATCATTCTGGAAAGGGGGATCTGATATGCTTTTATTATATCCCCGTAGCGACCGAAGAACTTCCTCAATGATGATTTCAGCAGTTGTGATACACGTAACGTGCATTTCTGGTCCATGCTGCTAATCAATATGTTCTTTATTGTTGCTAATATCCCTGTATACAGCACAATATCGATAATTCAGAAAATCAGAAACCGAAGGCATACAAAATCAGGATCAGGAACCAAAGCAAACAATCAAAAACCTCCACCATATGAAAAGAAGCGAACTCCCGATATGGGAGTGAGACCAGGTGCCCAGGAAGAGTAAGCATCTCCTGCTTGCATGCAACACCCGCCGCTTCAATTAGGAACTGTCACATCCGGTAACTTCCATTTCGTAAGACATAGAGTACAATGTTTGGTTGGATGGTTCAAATGGTCTATGACAGAATATAAGTCTTTCGCATCATTTGATAAATGTATTGTTTTTAACTGTATAGTATAGTTTATTGGCAAACAAAAGCTTAGTTTATATGCATGAGATAAAGATGTTAATTTTTAAGCAAAACTACGAGAGGGTGGATCTGAGTTCATAACTGTACATGCTAACAATGATATGAATTATCGATGAAAATAGAACTTATCGATCATTGAACATGTATATTTTTTATTGAAGACATATCATTACAGTACTTGACCCCCTGTATTTTGCAATTAATGTATTTATAAGTCATGTTTAAATATAACAGCAAATACGCACCTAAAGGTAGGCAGCTCAGATCAAGATAAAGTATGAATTTTGACAAATGAATATCACATATGATAACAGATAACTTTTAAACCTTTATCACAAGGAAGGAGTAAAATGACACACAAGCTAACATAATGGCACTTGCTGACATTTTTATCAGTGTTTTGCTGTACTGCGCTGACTGTTGCAATCTTGATGAGGAACTTGTCATGACAAGAGTTTTATCCTATACTGAATAATGATAAGGTGTGTGTTTATATTATATTTCAAAATTAACCATCAAATGGGTGTTCATAAATCATGAATATTTTTACATACCTTAATGGATATAGAATGCAAGCATATTATTTCCGTACTGTAAATCTTTTTTTTTATTCGCGAGCGTTTCATTTTCGCGATATATGCGAGGCCCTTCGATTCGAGAAACGAAAACGCCGCGAATATGTCCAAACACTCGTGTAGTAAGATACGTACGTAAGAGGTCGCGAAAGTAAAACGTCGCCAACCAGTCACCTCACTCGTTTTCGCGAATTTAAGACATAGCGAATAAAAGACGTTTTACAGTATCATATCATCATGATATATTATATCAGCTGACTTCTCCTTTACGACACTAAGTCTTTATCTGAAGCTTTTTAAAAGTAGTCCACAATTTTATATTGTAAAATGTGTTGCTGACTGAACGTTATTCCGTATTTTTGGACATAACTTTAACATTCGTTGACCATTTTTCATTGTTTGGATTGAGGATCACTGACGAGGGTTGAGTATCCGAAACGTGCATTTCTGGTCCATTCTGCTACTTTATCAGTTCCTTTATAATACAATTATGAATTTGAAGATGTAACATTGGTATCTGTCTTCTGCTTTTTATTCTAATGAGAAACGATATATGCTCTCCATTTGACATATTAGTGTTCAGATGACCGACTCTATACTATTCAGCAAGCAGTTGAAGGTATCCCTGCGGCAGCCAACAGGGGATGCTTACTCCTCCTGGGCACCTGGTCCCACCTCTAGCTTCGATGCTTAATTTGGTGCTCTATTGTGAGTGCTGTTGAGATTATCGTCAGGATCTTCTTTAATTTTTTATTGTAAAGTATGACAATCTATTTATTAAAAAGTACTACATGTATGAATACTAGTACATATATTTCTCTTATGGATCAATCAATGTCCTTAATAGAGTTTATAAAGCCTGATGCTCTAAAATCAAAGGGAAAATCTTACATCACTTAGCACATCTTAAGACTTACACTCTGACTAACTGTGACCACGGGATTCCTCGGCGGATCCTGTCCACACGTCTTTAGAGAAGACAGTCTTCCGATAAACCGTCCTCTCTGAATGTCGGTTGGACTCCTCCTCGGGTGATGACGTATGCATAAGCTCGCTAGAACCGGCAGATTATGGGCTGTATTTCGTACGCCCGCCTTTGCATATTCATTTACTTGCATTGTATCAATCTGTGTTGCTTAGGTCGATGCATTTTGTTTGCATGGTCATCTTACAGGGATGAGGCTGTTTAACACTACAATTGTGCATTCTTTGAGACCTCTTTGTGAACGAAAAAGTTGGAGGGTTGTGCATGTAACCACGTCATTTGCTACTGGCGTTGCAGAAGGCCGTCCTAAGTCGGCACTGCTTACTCATTGGTCTCGTTGGTTTTTTGTGTTTACTGTTTCTGTGTCGTAAGTCTATTTTAAGACTTTTGTTGTACTTGTCTACCATGTGTTTTTATGCTTTGCTATATGTGGTACAACCGAATCTGGTAAGATATTCCTTCCTTTGTTTTAGATAAATTATATATGTCATATTCAAAAATATATGCCAGGTTAGTTTCACCGTGAGGTATCACGTGATACACAAATGATATGTTCCACGGGAATCCCCTTTGATTGTACCAAGTTAATACTGTCTAAATCTACTTTATATGAATGTATTTTAGGCTTATCATATGATTATTATTATCAATTATATGATGGTAATTTATTCTGGTCAAGAATAGACGTGTATTCGGAGAACACTTAAACAGAATTTTTTCAATGCTCGCCACATGTTATGATATGGTGCACGGACAGATACAAAATTTTCTGTTTAAGTGTTCTCCAATATAAATAAATTAATTCATGTAAAGTAGATTTAGACAGTATTTGCTTGGTCCAATCAAAGTGGATTCCCGTGGAACATATCATTTGTGTATCACGTGATACCCCACGGTGAGCTTTTCCCCTTTTATTTTTCTATGCCTGAGAGTCTCAAGTCTCTGGTGTTGATATTTCTATCTTTCAGAAAATGTGTTGTTTGTTCTAACTTCTTCCTATATGTACTATAGAACTCGCTTGGTGTAAAATCTCCAACAAACTTCCAGTTCCCTAAGCTCCGCCCATCCACGTGCTATTGACCTCGTGCAGAACAATATTAGAAAAGAAATAATAACTAGCTAGCTTATTGCTCGGTGATAATTGGATTGGTTCATGCGACTCGGGGAATTACTTGACAACAAACCACGGCTAGCTAGTTGTTATTTCTTAATTGTACCTTGCCAGGCATGAAAATTACCCTTTTGTTCAATGAATATCTAAGGATGACATTGAATGACAGAGAATGACATAAACTATGAGGAAGAAGTTTGTAGCAAGTAGTATATTCTTACTCTTCCCTAGTCACCTCATCTCCTTTGAGGATTTCCTTTTACTTCATTTTTGTCTAGAAATCTAAAGGAACACGTGGCAAAATACTGTGAAACTGTCATGAACAGGAATGGCGTAAACTTCTATTTAAAATTCAGGGGATGTGATTGACAAAATGAAATCAAGAAATTTTGAAGCAAATACGATATCTTCATACGACTTTTCTAATATGTACACCACGCTTCCTCACGACAAAATAAATGATCGACTGTCCAAACTCATTAAATGGTGCTTTGATCGAGAGGGGAAGACTTATATTTGTACTTCTGAATCGAAGGGTTTCTTTTCCGCCACAGATTACAAATCATACAAATCATGGACATGTGGTGATCTGTGTATTGCCTTGTCCTTCCTGGACAATATTTATGTAAGATTTGGTGAGAAACTCTACAAGCAGGTTGTAGGGATTCCAATGGGTACTAATTGTGCGCCTCTTGTTGCAGATTTATTTTTATGCACGTATGAAAATGAATTTATCCAAAATCTTCAAAAACAAAGAAAAAATGATGATGTGAAATGTTTCATTGGTACTTCTAGGTACCTGGATGATATTCTTACTATCGACAATCCTGTTTTTGAGAAATATAAAAAATGTTATGCATCCTAAAGAATTGATTCTAAACAAGGCAAACGTTTCAAACAAAAAAAACCACCATTTTTGGACCTAAATATCAAAATTGTTAATGGCACCGGTTGCCCATTGGTCTCGTTGGTTTATGTGTAGTCCTTTGTGTTTGATGTTTCTATGTTGTGTGTTGACGTTCCTGTCCCGTACGCGTCTCTTTCTGTGCTTGTCTGCTTTGTGTTTTTGTTTTGGGTGTTTTGGAGTTTTGCTGTGGGTGCTTCAACCTGGTGTTGTTGGAGATCCCCTCCTTTGTTCCATAGTAGAATATTACATTGTTTCGGGTACAAAGTGCAAAGTAGCGCTTACCTAATTCCCATCACGTTTAGGATAGACATGGCAATGCGACGATTGCCTAACCACGTCACGTTTAGACAAGATTTTTCAACGTGACGAAAACAATGAAACTTGAAAATCAATCTCGAGGGAAATTATCATCTGAAGGATGATTTAATAGAAACAATATACACCAAATTTGATGTCAATATATTGGATGTATGCACTAATTCACTAATGGGTGATTTAACAGTATTGAGTAAATAAAGACTTCATTATGCTGGAGGTCCATGATTAAAGCAGAGAACGGTAAATGTAGTGTTTGAACAATTGTGAATGATATAGCAATATTAAATTGATTAATGGGGAATCGTTAAAACAATGCCGTAGAATTTCAAAATAGATATCGTTTCCCTAATTGAATACTCTAATCTTCTATTCAACACATATAACACATATATAGAAAAAGCGTATGCCTTAATGGTTCCAAGGGAAGTAAGGGTATTAAGGACCATCAATGTTTAAAAGCTGATTTTGATCACATAATGGACATTTATGAAATGAAAAAAATGTTATATATCGTTGAAATATTTTGCACATGAAAACAAATTATGTTTCTGCAAATGCAATGCTGTCACTGAAAGGAACTTGATTGGATGGTTAAAATAGGGCTATTTCCTACGAGACCATCCATCACGCGGCCGGTGTGTGGAAGCACTTCTATCAATATTCTTTCTCTAACAAACATGAAATGGAAAATTATAATTCCATTCTGTTTTATTCAAATTTCCCTTACAGCTTCGCAAACACAGGATGATATCGATAAACTAAGAGCTGATCTCCTAAGAAATTATTCGAAGTTTTCCAGAGGGAATCACAATCAGTCAGCTTCAACAATACTGGATCCGGAATTCACCCTCGTAAATATAAACGAATTCGATGAAATAACGGGGACATTCACTGCCGTTGGATTTTTTCGAGTGTTTTGGACGGATGACAGATTGGTTTGGAATGCATCCGATTATGGAGGCATCGATAGAGTTTTATTTTTCGAAACACATGTGTGGACGCCGAATATTGTCATAGCAAATTCAAACGGAAATGAGGAGAGTAATATTCTTGGTCATGAGCGAGTACCAGTGGTTGCTTTGTCAAATGGTACTGTCATATGGCTACCTGGAAAACATTTTAAAACATTCTGCAGTCCGAATGTACAGAAATTTCCCTACGATAATCAGGTAATAATATTGACTTTATTCATTTCTATTACAAAGTGTTGAAATAGAGTAAAGACATTTTATTGCTAGGTATACCTTGTCTGATATTTTGTTTATAATTTATTCTACCTTCCTCTAAGTAAATGGTAATGACATTTCTGTCATTTTAATGTTCTAGAGCTGAAAGTCGTCTTAAGTAGGCGCCCGATGTACATATACATTGTTCATCATAAGTTTTTTTTTATTTTTTCATGAATCATGCTTAAGGTAGAGTATCCCTCCTTTCAGAATTGCTGGTTATTTTTGCCTGGATACACTATTTTTTCTCTTCAGAGTATTGTTCAGATTATCAAACTAATATGGTTTTGGGAAAAGACAATTTTATACTTACATTTTGTCACCTCTTAAAAGAGATTTTCTTATATTTCCTATATAGTGTCCAATGTTAAAGATCTCCGCATAATCATGAAACCAAGATTTATACTTTGTTTGTATATCAGGTTTAACATAAGCTTTAAATCTATGGAAATGAAAATATTGTAAAAGTTGATTATGAAATATGAGCATCTGAGACCTGAGGAATGTTCTACATGAAGCCTTGGTCACAACCCGCCGTGCGTCCTTTTTAAACGTGCGTGATTTTGGAGGCTACGTGCGCTACGTTTTTCTGAAGACGCAAAGAAGGAAATGGCTAGAGTACGGAAGGAGTGCGTCAACGCACGTCACACCCTCTGTTATATGGGTGGTTATATACATCATATACTAATAAGTGCGTTTCACGTACTTACGGCTTGCGTGCAACTTGCTTACAACGTACTTTCTCCGTACGAAGTGGAGAATACCTGATTAACTGTTACTGTTAGCCTTGGCGTTCGGCCTCGGGTAACAGTTTCATAGGTCTAATTCACTAACTTGGGACTGTTCCCCATGAAATAACTCTATAATGTTTGTGCTTCTAACTTAAATATGATATCATCTTTTTATCAAATCAAACATGATGTAATTTTTGTTACTTCAGATTTGTGAATTCTGGTTTATCCCATGGGGCTACTCATCTAAAGATGTGATATTCAGCCCAAGTACACAGAAGGTCAACCTTAATCTCTATTCCAACAATAGTGTTTGGAAGATGATCGACACATACTTGGTGGCATCTACCCAGAATCCGGATAACAACTTTGAATTCCAGATGCTGAAAATCTACTTTCATCTACAGCGGCGGGCAACATTTTATGTCATCAACATGGTATTGCCTATAATGGTGATGGGATTCCTGAATCTACTTGTATTCCTATTGCCACCTCAATCAGGTGAAAGAGTGGGATACTCAATAACAGTTCTCCTTGCCATCAGTGTGTTTCTGACAATAGCCTCTGATAACTTACCGAGAAATTCTTACCCTGCTGTGTCTTCATTGTGTATCAAGCTTCTCATGGATTTTATCATAAGTAGTATGGTGGTCCTCTTCACCATCCTTGGGCTCCGATTCTACAACAAGGGTAAGGACAAACCAGTGCCGAGCTATATAGAAAAAGTGGCGCGAATTATTCTTTGCAGATGTAGAAGGAGAAAGGTAGCTGATGTAAACGACGATGTAAAATATTGTAATGAAGTTAGAGAATTC
Source organism: Pinctada fucata (assembly GCA_028142955.1). Taxonomy (NCBI): domain Eukaryota; kingdom Metazoa; phylum Mollusca; class Bivalvia; order Pterioida; family Pteriidae; genus Pinctada; species Pinctada fucata. The sequence goes on along the minus strand of AP027115.1, from coordinate 16,332,472 downwards.
AAAGAAAATGACAATGAAATCATCCTGCATTGCTCTGATACTGAGAAATTCACATGGGAGGACGTTGGAAAAGCTTCAGATATCGTGTTCTTTTCGATATGTTTCCTTGGTTTCATTGCATCACATCTTACGTTTTACATGTATGTTTACGTGTAGATGACGCAATTACAAACCAAGTTACTTACGCCTTCCATATACATTTATACGTACATGAATCAGTGATGAATTACACCTTAATAAATAGTTCGATCAAAGGATGTGAATATTACATTGTCAAAATAAATCTTAATAAAAAAAATATGAAAAATGGAATAAAAATGGTCAATTTATAATTATCTGGGGTTTTTTTATCAATTAGATATATCAATTATGTCTATCAAGCATTGTACACATTTTAGACACATCAATATAATTCTATTTAAGTTTCATCAAGTGGTTAACGTGCCAACGCCGTTAAGGGCGATGTTAGGTTCGAAGCTAAATTTTAAATGATTTTGCAGTGAATATGCTAGCTACAACAAAATGAACAACAACAAATAGTCGCAGACAAGGAAAACACTCACACAAAATTGACCAAGGGACTACTGGTCAAAGCAAATGTTGCATCTCTCCATTATTAAATTTCCTCTGTGGAGGCATCCTTTATTATAAAATTTCTTCTATGGAAGCATCACTGATGCGGATTAAATTACCGAAACACGTGGCTGTTGCATATAAATTGGTTTGAAATTTTCTCCGGAAGGTATAGAGTTGGAACGCTTCTATATTTTCAATTTCAGAGCATCATTTAAGAACTGATTAAACTATGTCCTAAGCTCATTATACAGTCCCGACCAGTCGAAAGTGTAATATTCTCCTAAAAGCTCAACGTTCATAATTTCGTAAGCGATTGCTCTCAAAATTTTGAAAACACAAGAGATGGCAAAATTTTGAAAGCTCGGAAAGTTCGAAGTTTTGAAAGCTTCAGGCTTTCAAAATTTAGAAAGCGAATTCTCGTTAACTCATTTTCGTTAGCAATTTCCTAGCTTTCAAAATTTCGTCAGCGATTGGTGTTAAAACTTTGAAAGATTATCGCTGACGAAATTCGTCAACTAGCTTTAAAATTTTGAAAGCTTTTCATTAGCTATTTTGAGTTGAGAAAACAAAGATGGCCGAAATTAAAGCAATCATCGCAATAATTTGCTTGATTAACGATAATAATTATCATGTTTGTTCAGATGAAATTATTAAAAAAATATATATATTCCATTCCAAAAACAGTATGAATACCGAGTGCTTTCAAAAAGCTTTCAAAATTTCGTTTACATTAGCTTTGAAAATTTTGTCAGCGATTGCTTTCAAAATTTCGTCAGCGATAGCTTTCAAAATTTAGTCAGCGATTGCTTTCAATATTTTGAACTCTCTGAGATGACGGAAATTTGACAGCTTATAACTTCAAAATTTCGTCATCACAGTACCTTTGAAGAGAATATATGACGAATATATGAAATTTTGCATTCAGCTTTTCTTAATTTCGTCATCTCGGTGTTAAACTTTCGACTGGTCGGGTCTGTATGTCATGTTTAGTGTTCATACACTTATTAAAATTTCCTCTTTATCCACCTCGAACTTCACATGTTGTTATGAACATAAAAGATCAATAAAACCATTTCAACAAAACATCTATCTCAGTGTTCATGATTTAACAGAAGGAAGCCCCATGCATATCTGATGACAATGATAGGAAGGGATCTCCAAGGGGACTTAGCGGCAACACCGAATGCGATTTCCCCGAATGCGAAAGCACAAAGGACGCATAATAAGAGATATCAGAGGGACCAGGACACCTCAACAATGGCGATCAGAGACAACATCAAACTCTTAACAAAACGACTACAAATGAACCAACGAGACCGTTGGGAGACTCTGAATGTCAGTCGTACCTGTCAATCTGTCCTCTCTGATTGTCGATCAGTTGGACTCCTCGGGTGATAACATACATGAGCTTGCGTCGGCAGAGCACGGATTTTGCGCCCTCTTTCTGTATCCATTTACATATTCATTTGTGTTGCTTGGGCCCCTGCGTTTTGCGGTCTTGTTTGTATGTGGTCAGTGAGGAGGTTGCTTTACACCACAATTGTTCGTTCTTCTAGACCTCTGGCTAATTGAAGAAGTGAGAGGGTTGTACGCATGTAATTCAGGATAACCACACCATTTGCTACTTGTGTGGCAAATGGCCGTCCAAAGTCGGCACCGGTTACCCTTGGTCTCGTTGGTTAATGAGTAGTCTTTTGTGTTTGATGTTTATATGTCGTATGTCTCTTTTTCGTCTCTAAGTATGCTCGTTTTTGTATTTTCGTATCGGGTGTTTTGCTGTTTTGCTGTTGGTGCTGCAACAGGGTCTTGTTGGAGATCCCCTCCCTTCCTTTGTGCCTACTTAGGACGGTGCTCTTATAACTTAGTAAGTTTAACTTTGACAAGAAGTTCTATGCATAACATCTGGTTCGACCATCCGGATTTTTTGCGCTCACTACTCTGAAGTTACATTTACGTTGTAGACTATGGACTACAGGCTAGCTTTATGCCCTTGTGTGGTTTCATGTAATAACACATGTCGGTGCTTTTCTCATTTTTTTATAGTATACTTTCAAAATTTTTCCAAAAAATTCCAATTTTCGTAATGTTCTTTTGCTTGTCCTGCTTGTCAAAACGCGCGTAATATACTCTGTTGCGGGTATTTATGAAAAGAAGCTGAGAGTAATTTTTGTGACGAATCCAGGAATTCTTGCGTAGTTTTTGAAAGCAAGGTCATTGACCAAACATTTCAATTTCTCCTTTAACAAGCATGGAAATTACATAACAAGACGATGTTTATATCCGAGCAAAATCACAACCATTGCATAGACAGATTTCATTTTCATCTTTATCAAATCCATTCACTACTTTCTATCGTATATAGCTGAAACATAACGAAAGAATAATTTCATTAACATTTAGCAAAAGTAACATGATGATTTCTCTTATATGATATATGAGATCCACTCCTTTCTTATATAATACAAAGAAAAAGTCATATACATTCAACTTAAGTCTGATTTTTTTTTTATTTTCATCATGAGCGATCATTTCATGGTCTTAGATATGTTGATCTGCTGCCTCATATGAAAACAACCTTCAAATCATATGAGTTTAAACATACTTGACTGCTTGTGGTTTTTTTTTTTTTCATTTTTTTTTTTCACCTTCTGGTTAGAAAATACTGGATATTGAGACCCGGTTAATCATAACAAATTTTAGAAATACTTATATATGAAAAAGGGACACCACTTTATTATGTTGGTTCTTTAAAGCAACAAGTATTAGGATTAATTCTCCGAAATATGCATGTTTGGGGCACGGTTTTTGTAAAACAAAGGAGGGGATCTCTAGCAACACCAGGTTGCAGCACCCACAGCGAAACCCAAAAACACCCAGTGCAAATACACAATGCAGACACGCACAGAGAGAGACGTAAGGGGACAAAAACGTCAACGGACAACATAGAAATATAAAATACAAAGGACTACACATAAACCAACGAGTCCAATGGGCAACCTGTGCCGACATTGGACGGCCATCTGCCACGAAAAAACAGAAGGTGTGGCTATCCTGGATTACGTGCGAACAACCCTCCCACTTTTCCGATAACCCAGTGGTCTCGAAGAACGAACAATTTTGACTTCAGAGCTTGAAGTCAAAGAAACTACAGAGACAAATAATTCAGCATCCTATTTGTACATAATGTTGTCCTACGACACTGATGGTCACATGAACACCTCACTCTATGACAAACGTGACGACTTCAATTTCAGCATCTCAAACTTTCCTTTTCTGAGTAGCAACATCCCTTCATCGCCTGCTTATTGCGTGTTCATATCTCAATTGATACGCTATGCCAGAGCAAGTACGAAATATACGGATTTTGTTCTGAGAGCTAGGCGTCTTTCAGATAAGCTTCTCAGTCAGGGATATGTTTGTGACCGACTAACATCGTCACTGAGGAAGTTCTATGGTCGATATGGGGCACTCGTCATACACTATGATGTCCCACTCTCCAGAATGGTGGATGATATTCTGTCATAGACCATTTGAACCATCCAACCAAAGATTGTACTCTATGTCTTCCAAAATGGAAGTTACTGGATGTGACAGTTCTACCGAATTGAAGCGGCGGGTGTTGCATGCGAGCAGAAGATACTTACTCTTCCTGGGCACCTGGTCTCACTCCCATATCGGGATTTCGCTTCTTTTCATATGGTGCAGGGTTTTGTTTGTTTGCTTTGGTTCCTGTTTTTTCCTGATTTTGTATGCCTTCGGTTTCTGATTTTTCTGAATTATCGATTTTGTGCTGTATACAGGGATGTGGTCATTATCCATATTTGTCATTGGTGTAAAAAAACCTCCTCACTGTAAAATGACCGCATATAAACAAGACCGCAAAACGCTGGGGCCCAAACAACACAGATGTATATGCAAATGGATATAGAAAGAGGCCTACGTATTGTTATATGTTCTCTGCCGGCTGTAGCGAAAAGTGAACCATCTTTTTCTGCCTTCGGAATTCGCTTCCAACGACGTTGCAGTAGTCACTGCGGAACACACAGACAGGGAACGAGAAAAGGAGAGGAACACGTCAGTACATAAAATCAACTTCTGCATCGAGACATTCATATCAAAACGACAAACACCCGAGGAAAACGTATTTAAGTATGAAAGGCAAAACATAAAATGGAGAGGGTCTTGTTATTACATTCTACGAGATATAAAACGGAATTAATAGTAAAAGGCCTTAGAAACCTTAAAAAAGATAAAGCCTGTGTTTGTGAAACACGAATGCCCCCGGTGGCATCTTTGTTAGTGTAAACTTCATTTTCTGTTAAGTATGTGAAAGGTCAAGGTCAACAATTTTGGTATCAATGGAAAGGTCTTGTCACAAGGAATACACACGTGAAATATGAAAGTCCTATCACTTTCCATTCAAAAGTTATGCCGTATGTTGAAGTTTTTGAGAATTAGGTCAACGGTCAAGGTCACAAGGTCAAACCTTTTGGTATCAATGGAAAGGTCTCGTCGCAAGGAACACACATGTGAAATATGAAAGCTCTATCACCTTCCATTCAAATGTTTTGCTCAATGTTAAAGTTTTTTCTGACAAACAGACAAACAGACAGACAAACAGACGGACAGACCAAAAACTATATGCCCCCGAATCTGTGATTCCGGGGGCATAAAAAACAACAAATACCCACATTAACATATAAGCATGCAACCAATCAAGATTTCATCTAAACAAATAGTATTTGTAAAGGCAACATCACATTTACAGTAGATTTGGCAACTTAGGGACAATAATACAATTCTCCAAAAATAAACAAAAGAAGGAATCTGAGAGTAAAATGTAGAATGAGCTAGAATCGAATCAGTGGGAGCTGTGGGCATGTAAATCGTATAACCACACTATTAATTTTGCTGCTAATCTTTAGATGATAATTTTTTAAAAGTCGGCACCGATGGCCCATGTGTATCGTAAATTTATATGTAGTCTTTTCTGTATAATGTTTTGATGCCGTGTTTGGTCTTCTGTGTCTCATTTATGTCTCTTGCTGCGCTTTCACAAAAGGGATGTTTTCGTATTTTGTTGTGGGTGCTGCAACAGAGTCTTGTTGGAGATTTCCCCCTTTGTTTTACCAACAATTTCTCATACATTGAACACAGACCAACCGTAATGATGGAACTCCATAACGGGTTCTGTCGAAATATCATCAGATAAGACAGCATCCTAAAATAATCAAGAGCTCGTTTCAGCCGGCACAACACAAATTGTTTGCCCTCTTCTATTGAAATTATACAATTAAATATTTCCTTGCTCATTATCGTTTTTACTGTTTTCTTTTGTTATTGGTTTTTTATTTGGGGGGGGGGGGTGCAATTTCACCTCTCAGTAAGGTATTTTGCCCGTACAAAGGTATAACGGAGACCTCTACCTGGAAAAAAAGCAGGGTTTTATGTATGTAATCCGGATAACTAGATCATTTTTATTAATACAGTGGATGTCTGTCCAACGTATGGGTATCTCTTATTTTATTTGTTGTCTTTAGCGTTTCAGTGAAATGTCTTTGTATTCTTTCATAGTTTATTACGTGGGAGTATTTCTATATTGTATGTCTGTTGGTATGTCAATGGTTCGTTGTTAAATTTATGAGTTAAAAGTTACAAGTCAGTGTTCTCAATATCCGACTTCTATTTAGAAGTTATCTTATATCAAATGTTATGATAACACGTTACATATCGCTCAGCGTGAATGAGATTGATCAAAGGACTAGGTGCGCTAACCCCTCATATCGGCCCTATAATTATCACATTTTGCAAGTTGAGTGTTTGAGAAAATACCGCGTCATAATTTTGAGCCCTCGTACTGTCACGCGCGTGATGTATGACGTCATGTTTTGACGTCATTTACCCTGAATGACGCAAAACTCAGGAAAATCATCGTAATTTACACACAAATCTTGAAAATTCATCTATGCTCCAGGCCTCGCCCATGAATTTTTTTATGCAAATTAAAAGGCCGATCAGAAATCCATCGATTGATACAAAAATATTGATGGGCAAGGCCTGGATTACCACTTGATTTCATAGTTTTGTATCGAAATATCGCTCATTTATTGATATTTTCAATTATTTCAGCGTTTTAGACGTTTTAAGCGACGTATTATTCAGTATAGGACTGTGAAATAAGAAAAAGCTTTCAAGATTTGGACTCACCATACATTTGGCATTTTATAAACTAGAATATCAAGGATATATAAACAACTTTGAAAATAGGGCCGATATGGCAGGTTACCGCACCTACTCCTTTGGAGCCTCATCATCTACACTGTGACAACTGTGACCTTTCAAATATCAGTCATGTGTTAAATCCAGACGCAAATTCAATATCAATGATAAACATTGTTTTTTTGTTGAAATAATTATTGCAATAACGTAATAAGAAAATTGATTTTTTTCTCTATACGCAAAGAACTACTTCTTATGACGTATAAGGCAACTTCTAGATCACGGCATAGTTCATCTCGAAGTCTCAGAAACGTTGATTTAACGTTGTAAATACAAATGTACACATTTTTTTGTGATAAAAAGAAAAAAAAGAGGAAATCCAAAGAATATGAAATCATGAAGAGCAAAAGTCTAAATTTGACATAAACTTTCTGCCAAAGAAGCCCCTAAAGACACATGTATGCCATAAGGGAGATACCCCTTACTTTTAGATTTTTTTTCATGATATTTAGCGACGACGGAGAAAATTTAAACATATTTCAAGTTAAGGGCCAAAACACTGCGATACTAGGAGAACGATTTCCTCTGGGATAAAAGAGTCCCCCAGGATAGAAACCAACCTAGCATTTGAAATAGTCAAGATTTCTTCAAGGTCACAGATTATGTAGTTGTTTTTTTTTTTTTTTTCGTCAAAACTGAGATTCGATCTTACATGGTTATTTATATGAATAATGCGTATACCATTTTATCATACTCTCTAAAGCGTTGTAATGCAGCAGGCAAAATGTTTGGATCATTGAGAACATACCTCCAAAGTCGGCGCCGGGTGCACATTGATCTCCTTCCTTTTATGTGTTGTCATTAATGTTTGATGTTTTTGTACGTCTGTTTCGATTGTTTTGTACGGTGTTCTAGTGATTTTTGTTGTGTATTTTTGTGGTTTGTAGTTTTTGTCTGATGTCATTATCGTATCACTTTCTTGTGGGTTTGTTTCGCTGGGTGGGTGCATGGTGGTCATGCTGGAGATCATCCCCTTTCTTGTTCTCTTGTTAGAATTAAAAAAAAATGATATGGAACAAAGTTTTTGTTTTTTATATTTATTGAAAATATTCGGGTTTTTCATTACTATACAATGAAAACAACGCCTTTATATAATGTGTCGTGTACATCTTTTCATCATCAATTCTTTTAGAAGTAGATGTACATGTAAAATGTAACATGTGAAGTGATGAAACCAAGAAAACAAACCGAAAGGAAAATGATATCTGAGGCTTTTCCAACGTCGTTCCATGTCAGTTTCTCAGTTTCAGAGTATTGAAGAATGATTGCATCATTATTTTGCTTGAATTCTCTAATTTTATTTATGTATTTCTCATCGTCGTGTACATCAGCTACTTTTCGTCGTCGGCATCTGCAAAGAATGATCCTCGCCAGTTTTTGTATGATGCTCGGAAGCGGTTCGCCTTCGCTTTTGTTGTAAAACCTTAGCCCTACGATGGTGAACAAGACTACCATACTACTAATGATGAAATCCATTAAAAGCTTGAAACACAGTGTAGATACAGCAGGATACGAATTTTTGGGTAGGTTGTCAGAGGCGATTGTCAAAAACACACTGATGGCCAGAAGAACCGTTATTGAGTATCCCACTCTTTCACCTGATTGAGGTGGCAATAGGAATACAAGTAGATTCAGGAATCCCATCACCATAATGGGCAATACCATGTTTACGACATAAAATGTTTCCCGCCGCTTTAGATGGAAGTAGATTTTCAGCATCTTGAATTCAAAGGACTCATCCGGGCTTTTGGTGAATGACGTCATATATGTGTCGGTCATTTCCCAAATGCTATTATTACAATAGAGCTTCAGGTTAACCTTCTGAGAAGTTGGACTGAATGTTACTGCTTTGGGTGAGTGACCCCACGGTATTAACCATAGCTCACAAATCTGAAGTTATAGAAATCAATCGATTTAGCAAATCAATGTGACATGACATTATCTAAATGCAGAAAATAGTTCAATTCCTACAAATTTTGATCATTCTCTTGCGTAACATCAATAATGTTAACAAGAAAGTATGGGATCTGTAACAAGACGCGATTGAGGCACCTACAGCAAAACAGCAAAACGCCCCAAGAGAAAACACGTAGAAGACATACACAGAAAGAGACACAGAACGGACAAAGAATAAAATATGTCAAATGCTTTAAAATTTGATTATGTTACCATAATGATTATTTCCCAGTCATATATTTTGTAAAGAACAATAATTACTTTTCTAATGCTTGAACCTAAAATTACATGAAAATTTAGGTTTTATGAAATATGAAAAGACTTGTAACAACTTCTTGGTACAGCATGCTACCCCTTTATCTAATCTTCTAACTAAGCGTAAGAATGTTAAACGAGACATAAAATACCTGAGTGTCGTATGGAAATTTCTGCACATTTGGTCCGCAGAACGTTTTAAAATGCCTCCCTGGCAACCACATGACGGTTCCGTTTGAATGAGCAACCACTGGGACCTTGTCTTGTCCAAGGTTCTGTATTTCTTCATTTCCGTTAGAATTTGCAATGATTATATTTGGTGTCCAAACCTGTGATTCATAAAATGTTACTATATCGATGCCTCCATAATCGGATATATTCCACACCAATCTGTCATCCGTCCAAAAGAATCGGAAAAATCCAACGGCGGCAAAAGTTCCTGTGATTTCATCGAAGTCGTTTATGTTAACAAGGAAAAATTCGGGGTCAAGTATTGTTGGAAAGGATTGATTTTCGCTTCCCCTCGACGTTTTCGTATAATTTCTCAAGAGATCAGCGCTTATTCTGTCAATGTCATTTTGCGTTTGAGAATTTATAAAGGGAATAAGATTTAAGGAAACATAGGCGAAAAGTATCCTCTTCATGTCTAATTCAGATAGATTGCTGAAGAATTATCTAATAATATTCATATCAAAGAAGTGGTTTAATTATCGGAGGTGCATATTATGGAAAAGGCTTCCTCCAATGAAATGCTCGATAGTAATGACATCAACAAATAGTTAGTCCTGATACGGAAAATATTTTTCTATATCTCTATATTTTATGAATTGTCCGTTAAGTGCTTCGAAAATGGATCTTAACATCATCGACATTGATTCTTTTATCATTTACAATTAAAGCATGCTATCATCTGTAAATAACCTTATGATTTATTTTTATTTAAGTGAATCGTTTTATTCAACCACTGTATTGTCATGAAACTCGTGTACACAAAGTTAAAATGTATGTTTGATTACTACTCTGTTGTCTGCTTTAATTATGTAGAAGCCCTTTTTAGCAACTTTTATTTACCTTGTAGAATACAATCATCCATGAGAGACTACAAACATCATTTGGAAAGATAAAAATCGTGTTGCACTGAACGGTAAATTGTTTCTTTCATCATTTTTTAATTTTGATTTATTGGCAGATCTAGGGAAGGACGCCATGCCCCTTCAAAAGTTATCCATGTAAGGGAAAATAAAAAAGCTGTCCCCCTCCTTCTAAGTTAGTTTGACCTTAGTCACATAACGTTAGGTCAAGATGATATGAAACATTTGAGTCTTAAGCAATATCATAATAAAATATGAAAGTGAGTCATTATATTGTTAAAGAGAAGGGAGGAGATCTCCAACAAGACTCCGCTGCAGCATCAACAGCAAAACTCTAAAACACCCGATGCAAAAACACAAAAGACGAGTACAGCACGAGACGGAAAAGAGACACACGACATGTAAACATCAAACACTAAAGACTACACATAAACCGACGAGACCAATAGAGGTATAGCCTGAACATAATTAGCATATACAATTTCATTTTAAGCATAATGAGTGACCTTGACCTCGGTCACAAGACCGGCACAGAAATATTGCGCAATCATTCATAATTTGACGTCATCTCATTTTATTTCTGTATATTTCACATTATTATACTATATATTAATCTGTTCGTTATATCGACAGCTTTTATAGGATACTAGTCTCAATGTCATGTTAAGATTGCTATACTTAATAAATATCACACATGTTTGCAAAAAAAAAGGTCTTGGAACTTGGCCTAAAATTCATGGTTTTTGCCATTTTTCTATGTATTGTATCTGGTCTCCTGGACAAATTTAAGAAATAATGCTTATATTTCCTTAAAGCTATTATCTTATGCATGTACTCCATTCTGGCCAAATTTAAAAAATTTCCAACACATGTAACTAAAAAATGTGTAGAAACCCAAAAACTTTAATAAGTCTTGTCAAACAGGGAAAATCAGGTACGCCTTTTAAAATATCTATATTTAGTCTAAATAAGTTATGTGACTATTTCAGCTTTTCCACCCTGGACATTCTGGTTTCACTCTAAAAACCGGTGAGCGGACCCTATACATTATCATTAAAAAGAAGTGACCTTGATCATGTCCCCTTGGGACAATGTGATGTGGAACATTTAGCCTTGAGAAACGACAAACTAGAGTATGATACAATTGTAAAAATAGTTTATAAGATATAGCCCAGATAGGACTACCATGAACAGTTTCATGAAAAAAAAGAACTAAAGGACCTTGGCTTTTGGTCATCAGCATCAAAATACTAAATATGAAAGTGGTTCAAGATACAAAATCATTAAGGAACAGATAAATTTGCAGCATGGAACAGACATGCACGTCTCGTCAGTGATCCTCAATCTAAACAATGTTATTTTGCCAATATTGCTAAAAAGTGGGATATGATGCAACACATTGCTACAGGACTCATGTTTTTAGAAATTTCAAGAAATTTGATAACAGAAATTTTCGAATCCATTGAAGAAACGATCAACCGAAGTTGAACGAACTTGGCTACATGTGCCCTCGGGGACTCCTGGTTCACCAGCAGTGATACTCACAAAGTCGAGTAGGCGAGGCAAAATCGTTAGAATTTCCATTGGAAAAAATGATAAACCGGGAATAGATATTTAAAAGACCAAGAGACAACGTCTCCTATTTGCATGCAACACCCAGTACAACACTTCCATAAAGACTTGTCAGATATTTTCTCCTTAATACATAATGATGTATATAACAGATGAAGATGTATTGTTTTGCCCAAACGATGAAATAGTCACACTTTGATCATGCTCTTGCGTTCCTTATTAGCTGAGAATCAAAAACACCATAAGAAGAGAAGACGGGATGTTGTTACTCATGAAAGGAGAGTTAGTTATATGGAATGTGAAATTATCACGCTTGCCATACAGTGGGTGTTAAAATGGCCGTTGTCGCAAAAAGATAGAATTCTATCCAAATACGAAATAGAACTGCCACTTTCGGTGGACAATATTGATGACAAATATGGATAATGACCATATCTCTATATACAGCACAAAATCCTTAATTTAGAAAATCATAAATCGAAGGTATACAAAATCAGGATACAACAGGAACCAAAGCAAACAAACAGAAACCTCCACCACATGAAAAGAAGCGAATTCCCAATATGGGAGAGAGACCAGGTACCCAGGAAGAGTCAGTATCTCCTGCTTGCAATACTTTTAAATCGTTTTGTCCATTTTGTTGAGAGGATGTTATTTCATACATATACGTGTTTAAATCTACTGAAGTGTTGAGTGTTCCAAGCAAGAAGGAAACGCCTATTCTATCCAGCCATCTGATCCGGCCATGATCTTTTACCGATAGGGGAATCCATTTCTTATACATCGTATTTTGGAATTTGAATTTGAAGACGTTTAGCATTGTAATTTTGTTGTTTTTGGTTTAGTTACTTTTCCCATTGTTTACATTGTATGCCTATATATGATGATTTCTGAAGCAGGCAAAACGAAATAGCCTACAATGTAAACGGAAGTACACTTAGAATCTGCTAATGAGGTCAAATGCATACCTTTACACGACCTTACCTGATATTGTGTCTCATTTTGAAGTGGTTTACAGTTTTGAACTTAAAAACAAACCGATATATTTGAGAGTATTTTATTCATGATGAAAGTCCTATATCTAGTATTGGCTGACCTTATTCTAGTTGATGCATTTAATCGATTAAACATTAAGTCATTTAACAAATATAGTGCTGGTGTCCATTTTATGAATAGATGTAGGAATCCACTCTTTGTAAAATTTCATTCGATTTTTGGCAAAACGTGCCTTCGTTGTCTCGTTATCACCAGCAAATACAAAGACACATTTTTACATCTACACTGAAGAGTATATGTTCATGATAAAAAATAAATAAGTTCAAATCAAACAGTACAAAAGATTGTAAAGATGTGATCGAATTGACCTTTAAGTAAAGTTCTGTTTGTTAAGTGAGACAAATAAAGTTTGATGAATTTGAGTCTGTCTAAGCAATTCGGTGTTTTTATATCTGTATATTACCGGTATTTGAGAAATAATCATACGTTTTCTTACAGGGGTTCCTCAATATGTTCGTAGACAACTGAGAAAGCTCAAGATTAAATGACTATAAACAATGTTCTTATCTTGAATTCAATAGGTAGTAGCCACTATATATGACAGGTTGGATCTGATATGGTATTTCTAATTAGTAAAATGAAATTTTATTTCACTCTGGTGTACTTTGGATTTATTTGCTCGAGTGGAACATCGAATGTAGCAAACGAAAACATGACAAATGTTTTCGCAACTCAATCAGACATGGATAACTTAATTCAGGATTTATTTCATAATTATTCCATCTTTTCCAGAGGAAAATACAATCAAAGTGAGCCTATTGAAATCCGCACCAATTTCTTTCCTATAAACATAAATGATTTCGACGAAATCGAGGGAACGTTCTCGGCAAATGGATTCCTACACATGGTATGGAAAGACGAAAGATTAGTATGGAATAAAACTTTGTATGGTGGAATCGAAAATATTTTTCTCCCTCAAAACAAAGTTTGGAAACCTCCCATAGTATTGGGAAATTCCAACTCACATCTACAAACTAGTTTTGTTGGTTCTCCAGAGATGCACGTTTCAATAGATATCCATGGCACGATAATATGGTTCCCAGGAGGACATTTTCAAACTTTTTGCAGTCCAAATATCGAGAAATTTCCAAGGGACATCCAGGTAAAACTTATGATAAGATTATTCAAAGTCATAGATAATTTTATGATAATTTCGGTGTTTTCGAGACAAAAATTGCTATCAGAAAGAGACAATAAGCACTTCAGGGTCCCGCACCCTAATAGAGTGCTTATGATTACAATTTATACTCATTTTCATAATTTCCCGACAAATGCCGATGATTTCGGGAATCTTCGGGGTGACGGAATAGGTCATTGTATGAGAAAAGTATGTATAGCATTCTTTTTGAAGATATCGAAAATTCTTATTTGTGGTATTTATCATTAAAAATGCATTAGGGGTTGAATGTTAAAAGTCTTCAAATTCAATAGCGTCATTTAAGAACAGGTAAATTTTCAACATGGACCAAACATGCACGTTTCGGGTACTAAACCCGCGTCAGTGATCCTAAATCTAAACAATGTAATATGCCAAATAGTGTAAACGTTATTATGTCCAAAAATGTACCGAAAGACGTTGCAGGATGGCTGGGATATGATGCTACAGGACCCAATCTTTAGAAATTTCAAGAAAATTCGTATACCTTGAATAAGAAAACAATGTACAAGTAATTATGTACAACGTTCTGATTATGGAGGCGTGTAACATTTGCACTTTTGCTGGAAGTATCAATGATGATAATTTTGTATTCGAAACACGTGTCTGGTGCATGAAAATTGGTTTGATTTTTTTTTCTAGAAGGCATAGAGTAGAAACATTTCCGTATTATTGTAACACTTGGTGAGTGTCATTGCTCGTGGACAAGGCGTCACCTAGAGCATATTTAGCCAAGTCCGATCAACTTCTGTTGAACGTTTTTTCAAATGCATTTGAAAATTTCTGTTCACATAATTTCCTCGAAATGTCGGAAAATTAGGTCCTTGTAGCATCAAATACCAACCATTCTGCTATGTCTCTCGGTATTTTTGGACATAGCTATCACAGTATGTGCATGTCTGCTGGTCCATACTGCAAATTTATCTTTCCTTAAATGATGATATGACAATTGAAGTTTTCTCCCAAAATGTACGTGTTGTTGAGCGTGATCAGGTACACATTCTCCAACACATATCCTTTTAACTTAATAGCATGTTGTATATGAATGACTACACAATGTCAACAACACATTTCCTTTGAGCAATAATTTGCGCCTATGTATCGTGGTGTAAACATTCATTTTAAATGAAAGGAGGGAATCTCCAACCAGACTCGGTTGCAGCACCCAAAGTACCGAAGCACCCCCCATGCGAATACACATAGATGACAAGCACAGCAAGAGACGCAAAATTGTCATACGACATAGAATCATTCCACACAAAAGATTACACATAAATCAGTGAGACAAATCGGCACTCGGCGACGACTTAAGACGACCATCTGCCAAGCCAGCAGTAAATGTTGTCGTTATCCAGTCTACGTACGCATAACCCTTCCGCCTATTCGGGTTATCCAAATGTCTTGAAGAACACACAATTATAGTCAAATATAACCTCCTTACTGTAGGATGACCATACAAACAACAGTTTCACAGATTTATTTTGTCGTAACGAAAGCTGAAGATTTAGTATCGGCTTCATACTCTGTTTAATTTACATGTTAATTTCATTTTGTATTTTGATGTAGAGATCTTCCTTATTTTCGAAATTAAATAAATTTTATACCTTTTCATTTCAGACTTGCGAACTTTGGTTCCATCCATGGATTCAGACAATCAATGAGATATCACTTAAAACAGATGCAAACACTGCCGATCTGAGATTCTTTAAAGAGAATGGAATCTGGAAATTGATGGACACATCCCTATGGACAGGAATAAGAGAAGTTGACCATGTTCAAACGCAGGTGTTGAAAGTTATATTTCAATTGAAGCGGAGAGCATCATTCTATGTTGTTAATATGATAATGCCAATTGTTGTACTTGGTTTTCTCAATCTGCTTGTATTCTTTCTGCCTCCTCAATCGGGAGAAAGAATGGGTTATTCAATCACTGTTCTGCTTTCAATCGGAGTATTCCTCACTATTACTGCGGATAGTTTACCAAAGAGCTCATACCCTGCTGTTTCGTCAATGAGTGTCAAGCTCCTGATAGATATCTGTATAAGCAGTGTGGTTGTTTTGTTTACTGTTATAGGCTTACGTTTCTATCACAAAGGGAATACAAGTCACGACGTCCCATTGTATCTAGCTGTCATTGCGAAAACGATCTTACGAAAAGGGAAAGCCGGGAAAATTTCCGATATTCAAACCGTTAAAATTTCCAATGTTCAAGAGAAGACAACCGATCTTTTAGAAATAAGGAAGGACAGCAGTATAAGCGACCTTGTTGATGCACATGAAACGCAAAAAGATTTACAGATAACATGGGAAGATATTGGGAAAACCTCTGACATTATTTTCTTTACCATATCTTTTATGGCAATTTTTATCTCTCATTTTAGTTTCTTCTCAAGATTCATAGAATGACATAAACATTCACTAAATAGGATTAGGTTGTTCGCCTTTGTTTTTACCAATCATTATTACAATAAGAACACTCAACGTAGCAAATCTATTGTTCTAGATAGACAACGGTTGTCCAATTGTCATGACCGCTTATGTGAAGTGGTTGACATTTGCATTTGTGTGAGTAGGTAATTTTATTTGTCGATGTTGTTATACGTATTTGCTTGCATGTTTCGTTTCATTTGTTTGTATTGACGTCGACAGGTGTTGTTGTATGATTCTTTTTGTAGAAGCTGATGTTTGTATTGATTATGCTGTGGTTGTATTAATAGTATACAGTTGTTGACTGGGGACAGCCTCGGTCAACAGTTCATCCTCGGGTCCAACAAATTAGCTGTTGACCGAGTCATAACTTTTTTGTTATACCTTTTTCGATGTAAAAAAAGAATATTTACACTCCGTTCTACAACTTTTTTTGTGATACTTCAGTCAATTTCTCGGCTGTATAATCAGCGATCAGCGACAGATTGAGATTAATGGCGAATAAATATTCTACGAGATTATTCTGTGAAGTTCTCATTGCATTCTAAGTGTTTCACCATCTCTGTCCTCCAATATTTTTGTTATATCTTTCTCCGTCAAGGTCACACTCATAGGGGCAACTCGCTGTCATTTTGAAACGATGTAAACAGCCAGCAGCTGATTAGGGAAGATAACTCTGATATTGATCCTTTCAAGGGGCCCCGCATGGGGAACGTTCTTTTTTTCAAATACAATTAATTACTGAAAATGATCAAATTTACATTATTCAGCGTCTTTAACTGAGGATATAAAATAACAGAAACAAACAAGAAGCGTGTTGTCATAACAACACTAAAATATCTTGCCGGTCAACAGTTCGTCACGTGACCGGTCCAACAGTCGATTTTAAGAGTTCGTTTGGACTGACTGTTTCTAACAGTCATTCTGTTGGACATTTTTTCTTGTATAGACTATTAAGGGGAAAATATCTAAGGGTATAACAATGATTGATGTTGTCAATGTGTTGTGGTTTCATTTATAATTGTTGATGTTGGGACATGTATCGGTGTTTGTTTGTTGAGGAATTTGAAGAACATAACGTTATCAAATTGTTATGTTGATGTGGTTATAGTTTCATTTAGGTGTTTTGCATTAGGTTGTTATGTTGTCGTTTATTTCGGCGTAGGCTTTATTTATACTGCACAAAAAAAGTTAGGGATCATTTTCGTTCAAAATAGTGTTGTGTAATTTTCATCTAGTGACAACATTACAAAACATGACCGGTCAAACATAATGTTTTATTTTTCCCTATTTCAAATTTTAATAAAATGCTTATTTCACCAGAAATCATTTTTTCCTCTTTATCTCATTTTTAATAATACTTATTTAATAAACCTTCCATATTCATTAAACTCATGATTATTATTTAACTTTAAATGATTGTTCAGTATTAAACCCCTAATTTTATGTAAAAACTTTTTCACTCTTTTTCTTACGTTTTCAAAACTTGCAAGGGTTATGTAAGATCTTGGTTTATAGTGATGAGCTCAGCTTGAATACCGGATTTTCAAAACAATATCATTGTGTACTTTGGATTAGACATGCAATTTCTCCTTATTAATCTATTCTTATGAAATTCGCATTTTTACAGAAATTGGATAGTAGATAGACACTTAGCTCCGTTGACGTTTTTGTAGCCTAGAGTTGTACACATACTGACAATTTTCTTAAAAATTGATGTTTATCTCAGTTTTGATGATAGAACTATGCAAATAAAACAAATTACTTATTACTATGGTAATTCAATGCAAACTCTAAATATATATCCCTAACTTTTTTGCGCAGTATACTTTGTCGCCTTTTAAAGAGCACAAGTTAAATGCTATCACATTTATACCCAAAACAATCTCAAGTTAAAATTTTTCTTGCATTTTTATTTCAATGATGAGCTTGATTGATGTAAATAAAAATACATCATTATATGAGAAAACGGTAATATCATCCAACAAAAATATCAAGTGGAAAATTATCAATGACTTCTTCATCAAATGAAAAATAATCATCTAATAAATATGTGTATAACGAATAACAAACAAAACACAATTACACAGGAAGATTTAGAGTTTGACGCAGAGTCAATGACGTAGAACATTCTGAACCCTCCCCTTTTCTCGGGCGTTGTTTGTACCGGAAATGTCACGTGAGGTTGCGTTGTTTCGAACACTTCTTTACTCTCTGTTGTTGTTTGGACGGAAAATGTCTCGTGCGATTGTGAAGAATTTAAACTTGCATTTCCCGCTGATGCTGTTTTTACAGTAGAACTGTTTCGAGATTGCGATGAGGTAATTGGCTGTGTCTTTGTGGTTGGCTTTTTCGTGGTCTGAGTTGTTGTTATTATTGGTTTATACTCTTGGCTTGTCTTAGCTATTGCTGTAAGTAAAGGATGCGATGAGGTAATTGGCTGTGTCTTTGTGGTTGGCTTTTTCGTGGTCTGAGTTGTTGTTATTATTGGTTTATACTCTTGGCTTGTCTTAGCTATTGCTGTAAGTAAAGGATACCTTCCACGCTTACAGTAGTTCCCTGTAAAATCATCGATGTCGAGAGACCAAAACATCACACCACCAAGTCCTAAATCCATGGCATATTCCACCTGTAAAGAAAGTGGTGAAGTTATATGGTCCTTAACTGTATGGCCACTAGTTTTAGAGTAGTCCATTGTATCTTGTATCGAAAGAAGGCAAAAGGCAGATGTATGCTTATCAATAAATGAGTTAAAGAAGATCCTGACGATAATCTCAACAGCATCCATTTGATTTTGGAAGGAGGCAGACTGACGTTTGGAAATTAAGCTTTTTTCATTTCAGTTCTATCACTTTTACCTTTTTTTTTTATTTTTCTCTTTATTTGGTTCTTTTAATCCTAACATCTTGCTTATCATATCTTTGTCCCTGGGCATAGAGAGAGGGTATATGTATGTGCAAAAATGAAGAGTAAAATAAAGAATTAACCTTAGTTTTTACACTTCTTTCTGTTTCGTATCCGAACCACTGATTTCCTTTTAGAGCATAAGTCATGGCATGTCCTTGGTCCCAATGTGTTGAAAACCCGCTGGTTCGCAGTAAAGAACACATCTACAAACAAAATAACACAAAATACTGATACCTAATGTTGATTGTCTTCAAATTTATTAGCATCGTTTAAGAGCAGACAATTTAACAGCATGGACCACACACATGCACGTTTCGGGTTTTGAACCCTCGTCAATGATCCCCAATCCAAACAATGCAATATGGCCCAAAGCTATGAAAATTATGTCTAAACGTACCGAAAGACGTAGCAGAATGACGGCTTCAGGACCCAGATTTCTGAACCTCTTTTCAACCGAAATTTTCGAATGCGTTAAAAGAAACGAACAACCGAAATTGATCGAACTTGGCTACATGTGCCCTCGGGGACTCATGGCTCACCAGCAGTGACACTCACATAGTGGCACAATGTTAAATGTCTTCAAATAATTATCCTCAGCATCTGAAACTGATGTATGTTAATTATTCACCTATCTTCATTCAGTAACGCCCATGTGGGAATCTAGCCATCTTTGGTTGTCTGAAACGGAGTCTTTCCGCCTATACATGTAGAAGTTCACAGATTTTGCTATGTAAAAGTAGAAGTGGAAACAACACACTGACTGAAAATAATGGCGATTTGACCACCATCAGTACTAATTGGGTACAGTTATGAATCCTGGTGGAACGTTCAGGTTATACCGCCGGCGAAAATGGTTTTAACTTGTATGTAAAATGTCAATCTCACCCATTTTTGACGCACATAGTGCATAAATTTTGTGAGAGCTTATTTAGAATTAAGTTTTGTAATCTACCTTTTTGTCATTTTTTGGGGATAACATATCAGTCCTCATTCAATCATCTCAATGCGTTTCTAACTTTAGGGTTATTAATGAGCATATCTAAAACATAGATCAGCTGCATCAAAGACGGTATGGTTATTTTCTATTCTTACCTCTTGATAACTTCGTCGCCCTGGGACCTCCAGTATCGGCCCCTTGGGTACGCCCCCATTGATGACAGGTGCCCCGGGCTTATTGTCCGAGGCATCCTTCAGGGTGAGGCCAACAGCAGCGGCATTTATTCCCATAACAAGTTTATGAGGCGGTGCTCCTAGGCGCAAGTAGTAGTTAATTGTCCAATTCTGTAATAGATGATTATGAAAAAATAAACCTAATGCAAAATCATTAATGTTTATTGCATTTGTCTTACATCTATATTTAAAAGTCAAATGAAAGGTTGTCCGATTTGGACCCCCAACAAATAAATTCTACTGGTGTTGGAAGAGTTTCCGGACGATTTTGAAGGTTTTTCGGAGATAACTCCTCCGTCCATCAATGAAAAAAAAATCAAATTTCTCTCAAATGATGCTATGCCCTTCCCACAGATACTCATGTTGAATGAAAATATTAAATCTCTCAAGAAATATGGTTTCTAGACCGATTTTATGACCCTATATTTTGGCCATTTTTCGCAAATCACTGGAACAGTTTCCGGACACCTGGTTTTTAATCTGTCAATCTCAACCAATTTCAGCCCAAACTGGATGAGTTTTGGATATTATTTTCTTCAATCTTTTCTACAAATGACTGTGTAAAAATAATTTTGAAAATAGAACCCAAACTTCTCAAATCACGTATATTAAAATAGTATGTTAGTATGTTTCTTGGTGACTTCCCCCAGTGCGCGATATTAAACGGGGCAGAAAGAGGTAAAAGGTGGTGTGATAAGAGCATCTTAAATGCAAAATTTTGTTTATATGATTCGTGATTTGAATTCTGCATTTAAAAATCTACAAAATTGTCACAAAATTTTGAAAATAATTTCTTTCAAAGTACTTGAAAAGGGCGACTGTCCGGAAACTGTTACTGTCCGGAAACTGTTCCGACACCAGTAACTCTTCCATAAATATTTTCCAGATCTCTGCATTTAAAACAAAATATAATTGAATAAAAACTGTGTACTTTGTGAAACATAAATACCCTCGTCAGTATAGTTATGCCCAATGTTATAGTATTTGAAACGTAGGTTAAAGGTCAAAGTCAAGGTCATGAGGTCAAAATGTTTTGGTATCAATGGAAAGGTCTTGTAACAAGGAATACACAAGTGAAATATGAAATCCCTAACACTCATCGTTCAACAGATGTGTCAAATCTTAAGGTATATAAAAAGTAGGTCAAAGGTCGAAGTCGAGGTCATGAAGTTTAATACATTTGTAATAATAGACAGGTCTTGTCACAACGAATACACATATGATGAAAACCTTACCGTTCAAAAGTTATGCCCAATGTTAAAGTTTTTGAAAAGTAGGTAAAAGGTCAAGGTCAAGATGTTTGGTATCAATGGAAAAGTCTTCAGAAAAGAAATACATGTACACATGTGAAATATGAAAGCTCTATCGCCTATCATTCAAAAGTTATGCCCAATGTAAAAGTATTTGAAAAGTAGGTCAACAGTTAAGGTCAAGGTCATGAGGTCAAAAGTTTGGTATCAATAAAAAGTGCTCATAACAAGGAATACACACCATTCAAAAGTTATGCCAAATGTTAAAGTTTTTGCCCTGGACAAGTATCAAGTGTTTGGTTTTTTTTCAAACTTGAAAATACATGTGTTAAATACCTGTGATAGAGTTGATGATGGATCTGTTGTATACAGGGGACTATTGTATCCTGCGCTGTGACTCCATTGACCATAGTAATCATACGCCATGACGTTTATAAAGTCTACATATCTATGTACAAAACAGACAAATTCTTATGAAACGTGAAAACAGTTTTACCCAAATCAGACAGAGAAATTATAATAGAAATAGAAATCACCAAAGTAATCGTAATCCGTGATGTTTACACAATCTATATATCTGTGTTGAAAACATGCATATCATTTTAAAATAAAGAAAGTTTTTGTGACCCAAATCACCATAGCAAGTGTAAGCCATAGGCATTTGGTCATGAGGAAGTGCAATGTACATCATCTCATTTTACCTGGTTATTTGTGCCACGTCAGAGAACGAGTCTACACCATCATTACTGGGTGCAGCGGCTATACTCAGTTATAACAGTCTGGGTTGTCCTCTTTACCTGGTCACTGTGTTACGTCATAGAACGAGTCTATATCACCTTTACCGGGGCAAAAGCTATACTCAGTAACTGTTTGGGATTTCTTTTTACCTGGATCTTTGTGCTACCTCATAGAACGAGTCTAATATTATATCATCTTTACCGGGGCGAAAGCTATACTCAGTAACCGTCTGGGATGTCCTTCTTACCTGGATATTTGTGCTACCTCATAGAACGAGTCTAATATTTAAAAGCAGATAAATTTGCAGCATGGACCAGACCTGCACGTTTCGGGTACATAACCCTCGTCAGTGATCCTCAATCTAAACGATGTAATATGGAAAAAGAGTGTGAAAATTATTATGTCCAAAAATGTACCGAAAAATGTAGCAGGATTGGTGGGATATGATGCTACAGGACCCACGTTTTAGAAATTTCAAGATTTTTTTATAACAGAAATTTTCGAATGCTTTGAAGAAACAGCCGATCAACCGAAGTTGGTCGAACTTGGCTACATGTGCCCTCGGGAACTATATCATCTTTACCGGGAGCGAATGCTATACTTAGTAATATTCTGGGATGTCCTACCTGGATATTTGTGCTACGTCATAGGACGAGTCTACATCATCTTTACCCAGGGCGGCAGCTATACTCAGTAACAGCTTTGGATGACCTTCTTACCTGGATATTTGTGCTACGTCATAGGACGAGTATAAGTCATCTTTACACGGGGCGGCAGCTATACTCAGTACAAATGTAACATTCTGAAATGTCCTTTTTACCTGGATATTTGCGCTACGTCATAGGACGAGTCTATGTCATCTTTAACCGGGGCGACAGCTATACTCAGTAAAAGTCTGAGATGACAGATCCTTCTTTCCTGGATATTTGTGCTACGTCATAGGACCAGTCTATGTCATCTTTACCCGGGGCGGCAGCTATACTCAGTAACAGCTTTGGATGACCTTCTTACCTGGATATTTGTGCTACGTCATAGGACGAGTCTAAGTCAACTTTACCCGGGGCGGCAGCTATACTCAGTACAAATGTAACATTCTGAAATGTCCTTTTTACCTGGATATTTGCGCTATACGTCATAGGACGAGTCTACATCATCTTTACCCAGGGCGGCAGCTATACTCAGTAACAGCTTTGGATGACCTTCTTACCTGGATATTTGTGCTACGTCATAGGACGAGTCTAAGTCATCTTTACCCGGGGCGGCAGCTATACTCAGTACAAATGTAACATTCTGAAATGTCCTTTTTACCTGGATATTTGCGCTACGTCATAGGACGAGTCTTTAACCGGGGCGACAGCTATACTAAGTAAAAGTCTGAGATGACAGATCCTTCTTACCTGGATATTTGTGCTACGTCATAGGACCAGTCTATAACATCTTTACCCGGGGCGGCAGCTATACTCTGTAACAGCTTTGGATGACCTTCTTACCTGGATATTTGTGCTACGTCATAGGACGAGTCTAAGTCATCTTTACCCGGGGCGGCAGCTATACTCAGTACAAATGTAACATTCTGAAATGTCCTTTATACCTGGATATTTGCACTACGTCATAGGACGAGTCTATGTCATCTTTAACCGGGGCGGCAGCTATACTCAGTAAAAGTCTGGGATGACAGATCCTTCTTACCTGGATATTTGTGCTACGTCATAGGACGAGTCTATGTCATCTTTACCCGGGGCAGCGGCTATACTCAGTAACAGTCTGGGATGTCCCTCTTGAGCATATTGATCAAAATCCTCTCTTAGAGCCTGAAAAGACGCGAAAAATATCTTGTGTCTACAAATGTTGAAGAAATATGGGCCAAATGCGTTCCATATGTGTATTTTCACAGGGATTCCCCTCCGTTTTGACATTTGACTTTAGTCAAAAATATTGGAAATATATAAGTAGCATATAGAATCAATATAGAACCTGTAGTCAATATAAATTTAACTTTGAACCTGATCGAATCTATTATGCAATCTGTTGATTGGAAAAGATGTAAAAATCTGAAAATTTGCGAAAAATGCATGACACCCCCCCCCCCCTTTCTTTTAGTTTTATGTGTGTCAAAGATGTCGCAAGCGAATAAGCTTCCGGGCATTTTAGGTGGGTCGAATCGAGCCAATTCATTAATCATACAAAGAGGGTTTTTATTTCCAGTAATTACCCCTTTAATCCTCCACTCAATATAGAATATATGTGAATCTTATATCATATAATTTCCACTGTTATTTTCAAGAAACGAAGATTCTGTAGGCTAAGAAATTTTGTCGATACAACAATCAACATTTTTTTCACAAAAGTCTATTTTTAGAACTACTTTTAGAACCTGGGGTTCACTCAAACACGAATAAACTCGTTGCTGAAAATACAATTTGTTGATGTTTGCTTAACATTTCAAGGCTACCATTTCTTTTCTACATACTAAAAATAAACTGTGCATGTATGTTTTGTTCAAACTGGTCCTTATTCCAAAGATATAGAAAGACGTTCGTTCGCTGTTTAAATCATGGCGGCTACCATAACTCTTTTTGTCTTTGGAGGCAGTTGTATCACTGCGCAACCCCCGAACTTACGAAATATAGTGCAGTGATTTATTGTTTTTAGATCCAAGAAAACAGTCTGCCTTCCATAAGCAGATGATATAAAATGATAAGAAATGAATCTTATATTTGTTCTGTTGATGCAGGTATCACCCGAAAATTGGACAGAATTTTTTTTTGTATCAACGCGATACGCACGATTGATGCAGTTTTCTGTCCAATTTTTCGGGTGATACCTACATCAACAAAAAAATATATAAGATTAAATTCTTAAATCTTTTTTTTTACAAATCGCGAAAAGAAAAATCAATATTTTGCTTACGAAACTTGGTATTCACAAAACTTTCTACGGTTCAGATAAATCCTTACCCTTAAGAATTCTGTAAATCTGTCTTTATAGAACTTTGCTGGATATTCCCAATCAATATCAACTCCGTCAAAATTTCGGTCTTTTAGATAAATCCGTATATTGTCTGCAAACTGTCTGATAGAAGCGGACGAGTCCATTTTTCCCTCAAACAGCCCCTTTGTATTCTGCCCCCCTACAGAAAGCATCGTCTTCAGATGTGGATATTTCTCCTTCAGTTTCGTAAATTCGAAATATCTTCCTTGTTTATTGTCCAGTGACCCGTTGTCATCGTCTGTTTCAGTTTTTTTAAGTATTCTTTTATTGGGATTGATAGTTGCAAATGCGTAAACCAAATGAGTACATAGGTTTGGATCGATGTCTCCTAGCTGAAAACGACTCGCCACGTACTTTCGTTTGCTTGACCAGTTTGTGAAGTAGCATACTCGCATGAACTCATTTCCTGCAAATTATACAGAATTGTCCTTTAAAATTATACTTAAAACCATAAATTTCTATTGAAAATTAAAAACAATTAATTCATACTTAAAATCATATTTCGATTGAAACAAAGTTATTTGGCCTTTAAATCTTTCATTTGTGCAAATTGTGACTCACTTGTCATGTTGTGTTGTTAGCAATTGTGTATCGGTTTTGCTGTTTGTGCTGTGTAGTTTGTGCTGTTTCAGATTCTGCTGTGTAGTTTACGTCCGGGGGTTTTTTCACGATTTCCTGTTTCATAGACTACGTTGTTTTGGTTTCTTTCCACATTTCCATGTTGTTTTAATGTCTCATGCTGTGATGTTTGTGGATGGTTATCATATATATCTGTTGTTGCATCGTGTGTTTCATTTGAGTTTCGGGGATTTTTTTTTCTGTTGTGTTCAGTGTGCACAACTATTTGACTTGTTTTTCAATCTGTGCTTTTTCATGTTCTTTGCTCTTATGCTCCTTGTTTTATTACCCTTCTGCCAGTTGTCTTAATTAGTGTCCGATGCTTTGTAAATACAGTTGCGGTCATGTCTCTCTGTATATGACTCTCGTTGTATGGTCCTTTTAGAGATCTTTTGAGTTAAAAAAGTTCTGTTCTCTTGCAATGTCACTGTAGCATATCACGTGATATGCAAATAATCTCCAGCCCGGGAGTCCCCTTCGATTAAACAAGGTAAATACTGTCTGGATGTACTTTATATTAAACTTTTGCATGCCTATCATATGAGCACCATTCTCATTTATCATTTTAATGGTAATCTTTCTGGTCAATGATATAGAGGTGTATTCAGAGAAAACTTCAACAGATTTTTTTTTCATTTTCTTTACATGTTATGTTGTTGTGTACGTAAATAAACAAAATTTTCTGTTGAAGTGTTCCCTAACTAAAACTCTATTCTTAATCAGAATAGAAAACTATCATACAAATGATAAATTCTGATAATTTAAAAGTAGATTTAGACAGTATTTACCTTGTTGAATCGAAGGGGATTCCCAGACTAGAGATTATTTGCCTGTCACGTGATATGCTACCCTGAATGTTGTTTACAGAACGTTTAGATTTTACATTTGGTAAAAATGTAGACTAAGTCTTTTTATAAGATAGGAATAAGTACTAGTAGTATGCAGATATATATTTCCTTGTTCGAACAATCAATTAATTCGATCGACATATGTAGAACTCAGTTTTTTTCATATAATAAACATCATTATTATTATACTGGTAATATACTCAAAATCAATTCTGGCCACTGTTGGTCTGTTATTTTTGCCTAAACCCAATTGGATACTTGACACATTAATTGAGTTTTGTCGGTGTCAAGATTTATTTTCTTCTGAAGAGAGGGGGGGGGGGCTCACCTTTAGGATTTGTCCACAGGGATTTATCACGCTTCGCGGTTGCTATCTACTATGGGTTAGATAATCCATAGAAAATTTAGCAACCGGAAAGCGCGATAAATCCGTTTGAATTTGTCCATAAATCATAAAATAATAGGATTGAGGCCCCCCCCCCCCCCCCCCACCCTTCCGCGTTCATCAGTGAGAGCTTTTTATAATCGAAACTGCATACATTGAATTTCTTTGGTTGTAAGTATTATCATAGATTTATCATTCTCATTATCAATTCATTTATTAATTAATGGACGTCATCACTCACCGTTAACTATGAATTCAATCAACGAAACGAGGAAGATGAATAATAACAGTTGGATATTATATGACATATCTGTAATTTAAAAAAAAGTCCAATGAAAGGTTACCGTGCACATGAATGAATGAATGAATGAATGAATGAATGAATGAATGAATGAATGAATGAATGACCGAACGAACGAACGAACGAACGAAGGTACGAACGTACGAACGAACGAAAGAACGAACGAACGAACGAACGATCGATCGAACGAACGAACGAACGAACGAACGAACGAATGAATGAATGAATGAATGACCGAACGAACGAACGAACGAACGAACGTACGAACGAACGAACAAATGAATGAATGAATGAATGAATGAATAAATGAATGAATGAATGAATGAATGAATGAATGAATGAATGAATGAATGAATGAATGAATGAAAAATGAATGAATGAATGAATGATGATTGAATCAATGAATTTAGGTGTGCACATAGTGAATTTTATTTAATATTGATGAATTACAGTAGATGCATGAAATAAATATCAATGAAGTTTGGTAACATTATTCATTTTTGTCTGAAGACAAAAAGCTATAATCTGAGAAATATATATCTTACCTTTGATTTGATGAATTCCTATTAAAGATGTGTAATTTTAGTTTATGGTATCCGTCCTTAAGTCTTACTTATTTGTCGTTGAATAAGAAATAACTTCTATATTTGGTAGTTTCAACCACTATCATTCAGGATCGGTACGTTTCTAAAACATGACGGTGTAATATTTTCATTCTTTCAAAGAGGCACCTTAAGTTAAATACAAATAAAATGCCCCTTTATGATGAGCTCGTCTGTTTTCAAGAAACCCCGTCTTGGACCCCTTTTTAATGGGCGTCTCTTTCCGTCATACCAATGTTTGCGTCAAGTCGCTCTCGTTTTCTTTCCGAATTCCTCGGCATCTAAGATCCATGGATACTTTATCTGTGATTTTTATTGGACAAGAGTGGAATCTTATTAAACAAAAGATAACAGAAATGTTAACGATTCATTAAGATTGCATTTACATACTTTCTACTTGTTAGTAAAGCCGACCAGCCGTCTGTCCATGTGTGTGGGTGGGGGTGGGGGAGCTCCCCTACCCAACCTCCACCGCATGATGTAGAACCATTTGCTACATAAAATCAAAAGAGCCGGATTTGGCCCTGAAATCACTCCATTAATTCTCGTGCGCTGTCCTTCCAATGTAGATAAAAGTTGGTCTAAAGTATCATAAGATTCCTATAGTAGGTATTTTATTTTAATAAATTTGGTGAAAGATGTTATAATTACAGGTGGAAGAGGTAGGGGTACAGATGACGTAAAACGTCGAATATCGATCGAAAATGCACATAAAATGCATTATTTTACACATTTTTATGTTTATTATGCTTCTGTTATCTATTTATGTCAAAACTGGATAAGAGAAATTATCTTTGAGGTTATTATATCAAGATAATCAGCAAACATTGCAATCCGGAAACAGACAACTTTCTCGTTTATTTTTGTTCCGTGATATAAAAAGAGAAAGATGGCAATTTATAACCTACTTTATCGCTCTAGAGACAAATTTTAAAATAGTC
Source organism: Pinctada fucata (assembly GCA_028142955.1). Classification (NCBI taxonomy): domain Eukaryota; kingdom Metazoa; phylum Mollusca; class Bivalvia; order Pterioida; family Pteriidae; genus Pinctada; species Pinctada fucata. Next base: position 16,303,353 of record AP027115.1, on the reverse strand, counting down.
ATCCATACCCCCTTTTTTTCATTTTTCGCCCCCCCCCCCCCCCCCCCTCGCTTCAGAACCCCACTTGGCCAAAGAATGTGTTTTATTGATACACCTTTGGTGAAAGTGGCATTGTAAAGCGAGGGGGTAACAATGTTGTATAAATTAAACTTTTCCGTTTTCCATTGATTTATGTGTAAAAAACCTTTTTCTTTACCCAAATTTATATCGGTCTTATTTTGAATAAACTATCCCATCTGACAGCAGCTTCATATGTGGACCAAATTACTTGACATTTCTACCGAAAAGAATTCTCAAATTTTGCATTTTGAAATTCCCGATTTTTTAGGGCAGATTTTACGCCTTATCTTAACAGCTCCTTTAACTCAAGCGCGGATTAAAAGGGGGGTTGTAGAATCCATGAACCAACCGTCCTTAAATTTTTCAAAAATCCTTATTTAGTATTACATTTTTAATTTTGATCCCTTTGCTTTTCCGCCCATTGTCTTGAAGTCAATTTAACTACTACTTCTTTTTGTTCCTGTGGATACCCAACTGAAGATGCTTCCCATTACATCTTATTCTGCCCACTGTACAACAATCATAGAATCATTCTTTCTGATCAACTTCGTAACTTCCTTCCCTTGACAATAACAGATCTTCTTTTTGGTAAGCATGAATTAACAACGTTAAATAACATATATATCCAACTAGCTGTCCAACAGTACATAGCAGCTACTAAAAGGTTTTAGTAATAACTAATACAGGCTTTTCAGTCTTCTTCCTCTTATTTCACTTCTCTAATAACCCCATCTCACCTTACACCCCCCCCCCCTCCTGCCCATTCTCTCATCCCTTCCCCCTTTCCATGCGAACACACCATTTCGACACGCATTTCTCCAGCACAAGAATAAATTTGATTTAAATATATTATATTGTATGTGACATTCCATAATTATCTTTATGCCACTTGTGACATTCTATGTGTTTTACTGCTGTTACAAGGAGAGGGCTGAATCTAATGTTGAGACAACTTGTAGCCCAATCCTATTCAATTTAATTGAATAAAATATGTTTAAATCATTTAAATCAAATCAAGTCCAAAATGGACAATTCAAGACTCATCGCATTCGTTAAAATTGTTTTTATTTTGGCGATTCACTCGGTATAGACAGCTTATAAAGCCCTTTGGCTTTAACATTTTAGAAATCGGATTGATGTGATATTTTTTTTTTCAAAGTCGTAGGCTGGAACCCCCCCCCCCCCCCTCTGATGGGCTAGAACACCCCCTCTCCCCCCCCCCCCCCGCGTGGAGAATATTATATTGACCCGCCCATGCAGTTTCTAATATCCTATTTGTATGAATGGATCTGTTAATATTATATTCCCACCTGTCATCATTATAATCTGTAGCAGTTCATGATTTTCAGTATGCGTATTTGCATAGCCTACGTTTAGAGTTTGCCGATGTCTTTACTTAAGATTTTCATGGGCGGATCGAAAACAAATTTTATTCAGGAGGGAGTGGGGGAAGGGTTGTCTTCCAGACTAGGATTTTGAACAAAATTATATATACGTACGTACTTCTAAACGGGCAAAATTCGGCATGGTGGATTACGACTCCTCTCTCTACCCCCTCTCATATAAATCCCATATACTATTTCTCTCAATTTGTTTATTCAACAGCCCCCTTCAGAGCTTTCAAATATATAATCTCATGAAAGCAAATCTTCCCTGAGCTTTTGATTGTCCATCCGTCGTCTGAGCTGAGCCCTGATCTCCTTGTTTAGTATAGGTGGGGCCGGGGTCAGAGGAGTGAGGGATTCGTCCCTAGCATGTAGTAACAACCCATGTTCATAAGTAAATTATATGCAAAATACGGAAAACATTTATTTTTACAATTTTCGGGTCTTTTCCATCTCTTCTCCTAGAACCTTTTACATCTTCACATGATATCAAGCCGAAAATAAATGGTGTTGTCTTTGATCCGCCTTGATCCTCTTTAATCTCACAGTGAGTTGGAGAAACAGAAAAAAAAGAAGAAAGCTGCAGACGACGTACGTCTCGTCATGCTCAGTGAAAATTACATTAAACATGTTAAAGGAAATTAGGGCAAGCTGTCTTGCTTGAATGCTAAAATTCAAGATAATGTCCGATACCACTAACATTTGTTTCATGATATACTTAACCCTTGCTTACCGTAATTTTGTGTACTCAGCGATTTCCTTACTCTCTCTCTCTCTCTCTCTCTCTCTCTCTCTCTCTCTCTCTCTCACTTCATTTCCCATCATTTCTACATTTCTACATTTAATACCAACAATATTGTATATAGCTTTTTGCCGAGCTGTTTTTATTCATTTATTTATTTATTTATTTATTTATTTATTTATTTATTTATTTATTTATTTATTCATTTATATCAATTTTTATTTATTTATTTATTTATTTATTTATTTATTTATCTTTTATTTATTTATTTATTTATTCATTTATTTATTTATTTATTTATATCAATTTTTATTTATTTATTTATTCATCTATTTATTTATTTATGTATTTATTCATTTCTATTCATTCATTTCATATATCTATTTACATCTTTTTGTCGCACATTAACAATTCGTTCATAATTCACTCAGTATTCATGTTCGATTACGATTTTTTTAATTCGTTTTTCTATTTTTCATATCAATTTTTTTTAATTCTCACAACAAACGAATAAAATCTCCGCACAGAAATTTGCCATTATTAATTTTAGCATTAACTATATTTCAACAATTTTGGAATAACCCAAAGCTGGGTAATGAAGTACGTTCCTGAATTTCTAATTTTCCAATTATCATTATTAATTAACATGGTATACATATACATGTAATGATTGTGTGAATGTGTGAGTGAAAGGTGTCCTGTCTTTATTTTTTGTGTATTTTTTTTTCTTAAATTAGAATTTCTATCTTTTTTACTTTTTTATCTTAAACTTCAAATTAGTTCTTTTAACATGATAACCAATTAGGTAATTTAACCCATAGCACGTGATAGTATGTACGTCTGCATGGATAAAATTTCCAGAGATTTGATTGGTTGAATTTCAAGAACACATTGCTGCGGTCATGGTTCACTTGGTGATGTATAAATACCGGAACCCTAAGATTTGCCGGTTTGTCCATCGACATATTCTCCGGAATGAACGCCTCAATTTTCTTAGTGCTCTTTGGAGCTGTTTGCGTGTTTGGCTTAGATTCTCTGGAAGACCAGATTGAGGCCACTCGAGCACAAATAGCAGCGATCCATCGTAGAATTCAGGAATTGGAGGACAGACTAGCTAGAGCCGAAATAGGTATGCTTTGATCAATTTTTTTTTATTTCATATAAGGCCAAGATAATCAGATATATGTAGTTTGTTTTACCTCCGCGAGCGGGTGCCTTATAGGAGAATTCCTCAGAAAACCAAAAAAATAAAAACACAAAAACACACACTCACACAAACCAGAATTATCCACTTCACTTGAGAAAGATATTTTTCTAAATGTTTTCAGTCTTCCTTTCAAAATTCCTTAATTTTGATCTTGTGTTTGTGTGTTTTTATGCCTGGAGGAAAGGTAACTTTCAGAAAAAGTTCGGGACGTAAAAGAACAGAATATCAAATTGCTAAGGTCTTACATCATGTCGCTGCTTTTTAGTTAATGCTTTAAATTAGTTAATTATGGGGGAAAAATTTGCATGTGTGTCAAGTTTATCTTTTGATTTCCTATGTAGATTCGTTCTGCTTGATTACGACATTTTCTGCACTCAAAATGTGATGAAAAAAACAAAACAAAAATAGGCAAAATTAATGCAAATACCACAAGTTTTTTTTTTATAAAGTTTCGATTTGTTTTTACTAAGACGAATAAGTAAAATATTTTGTCAAAGTTTGATATGTAAGAATTAGTGATGACAAAAGCTCTCATGAAAACGAATTCACCATTGTGTCCGACTTGTACACGAAAAGTATAATACACATAGGGAGAAATACGGCGAAAAGACGGGACCGAAAATTAAGATTTTGACGTCTCGTGATGAAAATATGAAATTTCGTAATAAAACTATGAATTGTGGAAAAAATATTCATTCTTTTAGGAGAATTCCGAACGAGAATGGAGTTTTAGCACTAAATGTTATTCAATTTTTCTTGAAATAACGAGATTTTTAAGGAAAAGTACGCAAATGGTTACTTGCTCTATTTGTAAAGGCTTATTTTAATTACTATGGGGAAAAAAGAATAACGTAATTTTTAAATAAATTGATGAAATTTTAAATCTGAATTAAAGGATTATTCTCTGTACGCCAAAGAATTATTTTTCAGATTTTTGGAACCTTTTCTTGAACAAATACATGGAACTTAATTTTTTTTCTTTCATTTTATCTATACATACAATAAATAATTGATAATAGTTATGTAATAAATTATAAATAGCACATGTACTGTAGGGATGATAGAACTTACGTTAGATACGAATATCAAATATACGAAAATCCTTATTAGAAAGACTTTTGCTTGCAATGCCAAACTTATTTTTTACTAAATCATTCGAGTCTTTTCACCAGTTTTTTTATACATCTAATGATGATGATGATGATGATGATATAAAGCGTGGATAAATCACCCCCCCCCCTCCAATTCAATCGAAGCTTATCCAACTTGAGAATACTTTTAGTAAAATCATTGAATCATTGACTTGACTTATCTAGATATCTCTCCCATGGCCGGATGCAATAAGTTTAAAACTAATTCTTTTTTATAGCCGGATGCAATTACTTACAGGGGGAGGGGTCCCCCATCTCTCCTTCTTCAAAATGTTCAGGGTATGCGCATATGTTTTCATATGTTTTAATAGTATTCAATGTTAGATTTCAAACATTTCATGTAAGCGATCTGGTCAAGTAGACCTCTTGTCTTCAAATGAAATTAAACTCTGAATGTAAATTGGTACAAAACGAATATGGTTTATTTTCTCCTTCAACATGTCGAAAACTTAAACGATGTATATAAAGTCAGACTCTACGGTACACTATACTAACTATGTATTCAAGCCTATAAGGAAGCCATTTCATGTGCATGTATGTAAATGTACAAGACTATTTATATTTCAAATTCGAACTTTGGAATCATGTTATAAATAAAAGAAAACTATGCCGAGGGAAGCGAGTCAAAATTTTGAAAATAGATTGAAAGCTGCGGCGAGACGGAATTTTTTAAGGAATATAAAGCTGAATTTCCTAGTAAATTAAATACATTCACAAGAGCAAGATAATTTTTTTTTCATGCACACCGTACGCAAACTTATTTCTTTAACCAATATTCTGAGCAAAATTATTTTCTTGGAAAGAAAAACCAAGCGCCCCTACCTTGCCCCAAATAACAAATGGACTGTGCCTTATTGGTATATCATGATTGCATTTTTTATTCACCTAGGGGCTTAACCAAAAATGTAATCAAGTTATCATGATTACATTTTTGGTTAAGCCCCTAGGTGAATCAAAAATGTAATCATGATAGGTATACTTCCGTCGTCCACCTATAAAAAAGAACAACTCTAGTCTCTTCCCTTGTAATACAATGTTCTTATTCAAAGTCCAATTACAGAACTGGTAAAACCTGGTCAAAAGGCACATTTATTTATTTATTTATTTATTTATTTATTTATTTATTTATTTATTTATTTATTTATTTATTTATTTATTTATTCATTTATTTATTTATTATTTCTATACTACTTATTTTTTTTTTTACAGATGTAGAAGATCACCATCGTCTGAAGAGATCTGGCTATTACTACCAATACGTCACCAAAGGTGCTCCTGGCGCTCCAGGTAAGACAACAAACAAATCTTACTATGTAACAAAGACAATACAAAATATACAAGAGATTACTACCAATACGTCACCAAGGGTGCTCCTGGCGCTCCAGGTACGACAACAAACAAACAACAACACAAAACGAAGTCAAAAATCATACTTTATAACAAAGACAATACAATACTACCAATACGTCACCAATAGTGTCCCCGGCGCTCCAGGTAAGACAACAAACAAACAACAAACAAACAACAAAGTCAGAAATCATACTATACAACAAAGACAATAAAAAATGTACAAGAGATTACTACCAATACGTCACCAAGGGTGCTCCCGGCGCTCCAGGTAAGACAACAGACAAACAAACAACAAACAAACAACAAAGTCAAAAATCATACTATATAACAAAGACAATACAAAATGTACAAGAGATTACTACCAATACGTCACCAAGGGTGCTCCCGGCGCTCCAGGTAAGACAACAAGCAAACAAACAACAAACAAACAACAAAGTCAAAAGTCCTACTATATAACAAAGACAATACAAAATGTACAAGAGATTACTACCAATACGTCACCAAGGGTGCTCCCGGCGCTCCAGGTAAGACAACAAGCAAACAAACAACAAACAAACAACAAAGTCAAAAGTCCTACTATATAACAAAGACAATACAAAATGTACAAGAGATTACTACCAATACATGACCAATGGTGTCCCCGGCGCTCCAGGTAAGACAACAAGCAAACAACAAACAACGAAGTCAAAAATCATTCTATATAACAAAGACAATACAAATGTACAAGATATTACTACCAATACGTCACCAAGGGTGCCCCTGGCGCTCCAGGTAAGACAACAAACAAAGTCAACAACAAACGAAGTTCATACTATGTAACAAAAACAATACAAAATGTACAAGAGATTACTACCAATACGTCACCAAGGGTGCTCCCGGCGCTCCAGGTAAGACAACAGACAAACATCAAACAAACAACATCACAAAACAACAAAGTCAAAGTTTAAACAACAACATTCATACTATGTAACGAAGGCAATACAAAATGTACAAGATTTCCGGTTATTACCACCAATACCTCACAAAGGATGCTCCAATAACAAATGTTTACATGCATAATGAAAATGCAATTATAAATTGGATCCAATTTTCTCTAATCGCACAGCGACAACTCACTCGCAAAATAAGGAGCAAACTTTGCAATTTACTTCAAAATGGGATACGCCACATTTGCAAGCATCCACCTTTTACGTGCATGGCAAATGAAAATCTTCGTACATTTTACATGCACGTGAAGGATTTTGTTTTGTAACTACATGTAATGATGAATATTATAGTAATCCAGTTTCGTCATTCCATCATTTATTCTGATGCGTTAAAGTCCACCAAATTAGAATAAAGGTACATTTATATGGACTAGTTAACTTTATGAAACAAAAAATATATACATTGCTCTTACCCGTAAGAACAGATAAAAATGAATTTCTTTTTTTTTTCAATACAGGTCCTGTAGGAGAGAAAGGAGATCCGGGCGCTCCCGGGCCTCAAGGTCCAAGAGGCGCCCCGGGCGAAAAAGGACAGCAAGGCGAGGTCGGTGAGCAGGGCCCTCCGGGTCCAAATGGCCCTCATGGCCCACCTGGGCCAAAGGGTGAAGAGGGTGATCAGGGAGATGTTGGACCTCAGGGCGCGCCAGGTGTAATGGGACCCGAAGGGGCACAGGGCGAAAAAGGCGAAACCGGAGAACAGGGCCAACCAGGTACACTGTATAATCGCTTCGTTGTTTCTTTTCTTTGGAGTGTGAAATATAATATTCTAATTTGTAAATGCAGAAAATGATGATGCATGTTTATATAAGTTTTTATATAATGATTGATATCATATTTAAAGAAAAACGTGGTTCAGTAGTTACCCAGGGTACAATAATTAAGGGATGTTTTACGTTATGCCCGAAAAGGTCAACAGAGTGTGATGCAGACGAACAGCTGTTGCAGGATGGTTCTGTTTATCTGGTATTCAAAGGTCTTTGGTTTCCGATTTTCGCAAATGCGAATTTATTGGGGATAGAAAGGGGCATCCGCCACCTCATCCACCTATTCTACAACCCCGCCTCCTTTCTCTTCGGCTGTGAACCAATTTTCTTCAAAAACATATCTTTAGGGCATATTTTGGTCAAAATCTGCAAAAAGAAGTCCCTCGAAACCACCATACCCCAAAATGGAAGCTCTGGATATTCGCTTCTGTTTCGGAGTTTCGGAATGTTGAGTTTATATCATATTGAGTTTATATCATATTGTATGATCTTATATACATATTTTGCAATTCAGGTTACCCCGGTCTCCCCGGAGTAGCCGGTGATGTCGGGCTCCCTGGACTAAATGGTGCTCCCGGTGAACAGGGACCGCAGGGAGACCAAGGAGCTCCCGGCGAGCAGGGACGACCAGGACAAATGGGAGGAAGAGGAGAAAGGGGAGACAACGGTGAAGCGGGTAAACAAGGCCCGGAAGGTGTTCAAGGCTACCCAGGGTACACCGGGCGTATGGGTGTTCGAGGTAACCCCGGAATGCCGGGAGATCAAGGGGCCATGGGAAGACAAGGGTACCAAGGGGCCACTAGATACTTCCGTGTAGCATACGCACCCATGGTATACGCTCCAGTAAGATCAAAGGGACCCGCTCAAGCACCAGTGTACGCACCGGTCAGAGCTAAGGCGCCAGCGCCTGTGAGAGTGGTGTACGCGCCCATGAGAGCAAAGGGACCCGCACCAGTATACGCACCGCAGTACAAATATGCTCCGGCACCAAGACCTGTGAAAGGTTATTAAGGGACTGAAACCTCTATAAGGACTATTGACTGTACAGGATTGACATCGAACAATTTTTTATCAGTACATGTTTCTAGGCTAAAATAATTCGTTAAGGTAGAGCATCCCTTCCTTCAGAATTGTTCGTGAAATTTTGCATCGATATAATGTACCCCAAGTTTATCTTACATTTCTGTTCAGACGGTCAGAGTTGGGAAAGGGGGGATAAAATGTAATAATAATGGGGTGGGGTGGGGGTAATAAAATGTAATAACAGTAGTAAAATTTATTTTTTATCTTCCATAAGAAAGGCTTTTCGTCTATTAATCCCATGCAGTGTGTAATGTTATTTTAATTCGGTTGATAATGTTAACTTTTAATCTATGTTCTTCATAATGTTTAATTAAAATCTGCTTTGGTTACAACTTATAAGGGCATTTTTCTTATAATTATAATTGGCATTTGAAACCCGAGAGATGCTCTACCTTGAATAACGTTAACATTTGGATTAAATGGTTTTACAGTTTAAAAAAATGATAATTGAAATTGAATTGAAAATACCTAAAACAGGAAATTCTACAGTGTAAGATTTAAAATTCAAATTGAGATCTCATGAAGTTTTCTTGTTTTATTTTTAATTTTTTTTTAATAAAAGATTGAAGAAAATGCACTTTTGTATGTAGTGATGTTTTGTCGCCTACAAGGCAAATACGAGCATCTATATAAGAAGAACTCTGTACACGGTTTATCTGTCCGTTTGTCTGTCCATCTGTCTGGTCGTCACAACTTCTTACAAATGTCTATAACTTGATTGATATTATACATTATACTTTCATCACACTCGTCACACTTGGATGCCACACCCTATATAAAACTGATTCCTACTGTCCTGTTCACTAAATCCAGAGCACCCTGTTTTGGCGATTTATTCCGTCGTCTGAAGGACCTCCTTTAGTCGTAATTGGAAATTAACCTCAACTTATCCTATCAGCTGCCTTTAAACCGCAATATGAAAAATAAAAAGTCTACGGGAAATTCCCATGTTAATTTCAAGCCGCCGCCATATTGTTCTCCGTGTCAACAATAGTAAACAGTGACGTCAAAGCCTCAGACGTCACACATTTTCAGCGATTTTACTATAGAAAATCCCGTAGACTTTTTATTTTCCATAATATTTCTAACTTAACTGACGCTGATTTTCTGTTACGACTAAAGGAGTACTATAAAATTGATATCTTTTTGGAAGATGACATTATCATATTTTAGTGAAAACCGGGAAAAAAGGGTGCTCTGGACTTAGTAAACAGGACAGTAAGTGTCGCAGGCGACACATGCATTGCTTGGAATGATTTTTTCAGAAAGGGGTTGGGAGCCGCAATGATGCCCTAAGTGGACCAGGGCGAATTACTGATGGGGAACCCCAGGAATCTAATGGAGTTTACACCAATTTATAACAGTTTCTATATTTAGAAACCAACTTTTGTACACTTTTTGTCAACATTTTATCTTATTTTGCATTATGATGTGGAAGCACCTTCGTATCAGCATACGCCTGGCAACAAGCCACACAACTCAATATACCAACTATATACTCGAGCGCAGATGCAGATGGTGTAAGGGGAGTCAGAACCCCCTCCCCCTCCCTGAAATTTAAAAAAAAGACATACTTTTCCCATTTTTACGTACAAAACTTTTCAAAACCATAAGCTGGAAGCCCCCCCCCCCCCTCCCTTGCAAAGGCTTGCAAAAACATAACCATACACACAGTTAAAGTGTCTAGGCCGATTGATCATGCAATACATGAGAAGACGCAAAATCGTCTGGTTTTGCAATTATAGTATTTGCAGTGCAAAGGGCTGGAATTTGCCAAAATTACTGATTTTCCGGCTTTTTTAGTATAATCATACATTTCAAAACCAAAAATTGTCCGAAATTCTACACCCCAATAGACTGGGCTCCTCCTTCTAGATCTGCCTTTACTGCGGACGCGAAACAGAATCCAATTATTTGCAGTCATCTCAAGAGTCAGCAGTCAATGTTGAGTAATAGGTGCAAGATCGGATCTATAAACTTTCTCCGGGGGGATTCAAGCCGACATGAATGTCAAGCCTATATTTTTGAAAAATAAAATATGCACAGAAACTGGAAAAATCTGCATTTTTCGCAAATGTCTTGAGAGGATGGGGAGATGAGCAATGGTATACTTTAACTGCTTTATTATACCGAAACATACATTATACTTAAACAAACATATCGCTTAGGTTCACATGGTTCCAATTGAAATTCTAATGATTTTGCCTTGCCTTCTCGACTGAATGACTGAGTAACGGAAAATATTAATTTTTGATGATAAGATGAACAGAAACATCATTTATCATACTCATACATGTTTAATTTTTGATTGTTTTATTTTATTGCCGATTAATTTATGTGCTAAGCGGATAGGAGGCGGATTACTCTGCTCGCGTATTAATAGCGTTATCCGATCAACCTTCAACGGCGCTGATTGGCTGATATTATTATACCTCTACTGATTTTTTTCCTATATAAAAAGAGACTCATTAAATTTAACCAAATCCCTGAAAGTCGCCTGATAAGACTATTTCCCTGCAAAGGGGTGCGTTAGTTGAGAAGACTATTTCCCTAGGGAGTTAGTTTCAAAATGGTGCGGAGCTTCTTTGGGGGTGTGTCAGTATCAGCCAATCATGTATATAAAGACAAAAGGCCCAGGGATTACATCTTCCAGCGACTGTGACTTAAATGCTAATACTTTTATGTCAACATGATGTACATAGTAAAGAAGTAAATAAGAAATCTACTCCAAATTTAGACATTAGTTATTAAGGTATCATGTTCAAGTTCAATAGCAAGAGGCCGTGGTGGGATGACATCGCTCTACTGAGGAGCATTCCATATTCATGAATATTACCACCTGTCTGTATATATACCTTACGTAAACATGAGGTTCAACAACATAAAATTTAAAGAAAGTGATGCTATTTTGAAACAAATGAAACTGAATTCTGTTAAAACATGTACCATTAATAGAATTAGAAATTCATTTAGCAAATCAAAATAACAAAAACAAAATGTTCTTGGTAGAGCTACATAAGTTGTTAAGGATCCTAGCGTAAGGTAACGTCTAGTCGCAATAAAGGTTTAGCTATGTATATCTAAAAAGGACAAATTATCATAATTATAGTTTCTTCCCCTGAAGAAAAAGGGAAAAAATCATGAAGTTAAAAATTGTATAAAATTCATTGTTTCTCTCTTTGAACATAGAAGCTGACGCTTCTTGTTGGTCTCTCTTCACTACTTCCGGCAAGATCTTCATCACTGTGACAAACTGGGTCATCAAAGTCTTCTTTAAGTTTTTTCTTAGTGCTCCATCTGCCAGAATCGTCAAGCGTCTCTTTTGACGTTGACAAATCTATGCTTGGATTAATCAATGAAATAATACCGCCCTGACTATAATCTTTCCGACCAGAAGATTTCTTTTCCACGCTAGATCCGCCAAGGACTTTCTTCATCTCGTGTTTTCTTCGTTGTCGTTCCAACGTTCCTCTGTTAAGCCGAGTCTGCTTCAAAAAGACGTTGGCTTCTTCGTCCATGTTATGAGAATTCTTTTTCTTCCTCTCACTGAAGAACCTTGTGACAAACACACCGATGACGCTGATGCAGCTATAAACAATAATGACAGCAACGATGAAATGCATCGCACCAGTCGAGTCGTAATCAGCAAATTTTGAAGTAGAGTTATCTTTCTTTGCACTTTCTGTACTTTCGTTCTTTCCCATAAAAGTTATCACTATGTGCGTCCCGTTGGACATGAAGCTGTATTCCTTAAATCCTTCCATTTCTTTTTTTTTTTTTTTTTCGAATTTCAATTTTTTTCTTTCTCCAAAATCATTTTATAGCATGAAGTCACATCTTAATCCGCCGTAAACAAAAAATAGTAAACCAATGATGCATTTCGTAATTTCCTCTGAACTTAAATATCTTATCCTTTGTCTCTAAATGCAGTCTCAAATCAAAACTGATCACGACTTCTACGGGTGTATACCTTTTTGACAACAAATAAAACGTGTAAATCTCATTCTATTCAAAATAGGCAGACACCAAATAGAGCACACACACATTGACCTTAATTGAAATACATAAGTTTTTGATTGTTATATTTTACAAATGATTTAAATGGCTGAAGTATATCTATGTATGTTATCTATATACTTAATCTTTTTAAGCATTTTGAAATCTTTCTATGTGTATTGGAACTTTAAAAAGGGTGAAATATAAAAGATTAATAAGATAAACTTTAAATTGACCGGTTTAGATTGTCAATCTACCCTTTTAATTCTATTCATGTACATGTACCGGTACGGGGCTCTCAAAACGTGCGAGCAGAGTAAACATTTATACAAAAGCAAGAAAGAAATTGAAGATTCAAATAGAACTTTTTGTGCAAACGTATATTTCTAAAAAATAATTTCACATTGAAACTGAATATTAATTTATTTTGCATAGTGAATATGGACCTGCTGGAAAGATTTCTGAATAAGTTTTACTTGCATGTATATTGTAGATTTTTGCATTGTACGATGTGCGACCAAAGAATTTCATTAATCATTAAGAAATGAACCTTATATTTTTTTTGCTGATGCAGGTATCACCCGTAAAATTGGACAGAAAACTGCATCAATGCGCGATCGTCCCTCTATATCTTTGGAATCAGGACCAGTTTGAGCAAATTCTACCTGCACTGTTAATTTTTGAGTAAGTAGAAAAGAAATGGTACCCTAGAAATGATAAGCAAACATCAACAAATTGTATTTTCAGCAACGAGTTCATTCGTGTTTGAGGGAACCTCCGGTTCTAAAAATAGTGCTTTAAATAGACTTCCGTGAAAAATTGTGTTGATCGATGTATCAACAAAATTTCTCAGCCAATCGGAATCTTCGTTTCTTGAAAATGACAATGGAAATTAAATGATTTGTGCATCCATGAAGCTTTACATCGCACTGCGCGACTGTGAATCTTAATTTCGCATCAATTTTGTGCGTCCATGAAGTTTCATCATGCATTAATTTATGCGTCTGTGAGGTTTCATTTCGAAATGCGTACCCATAAAGTACGTCATTTCAAAGATTCCGCATTGTGCGTCCATCGAGATTCATTTCGCAATGTGCGTCCATAAAGTTTAGTTTTCATTGTGCGTTTTGGAAGCTTAATTTCGCATTGCGTGTCCATGAAATTTTATTTCGCATCGTGCGTCAATTAAGTTTCGTTTCGCATTGTGCTTCAATGGAGTTTCATTTCGCATTATGCTTCTATTAAGTTTCTGTCGCATTGTGCGTCCGTTAAGATTTATCTAGCATTGTGCGTCAATGAAGTTTTGCTCCATATTGCGCGTCCTTGAGGTTCCGTTTCGCATTGTTCTTCGATCATTGAAGTTTCGATTCACATTGTGCGTCCATGAAGTTTCCTTTCGCCTTGTGCGTTTACATTCATGAAGTTTCATTTAGCATTGTTCGTTCTTTAAGTCCCATTTCGCATTCTGTATTCATAAAGTTCAATTTCTCTTTGCGCGTCAATTTTCATTTCGCATTGCGCGTCCATGGAGATTTATGGTGCGATATGCGTCTTTATTATTATTTTTTTTTAAATTTCTTTTTTTTTTTTTTTTTTTACTTTTCTTCATCGGCGTGTATTGGAAATGATTTACATAATATTCACCCTACTGCTGAATCACACATCATTGTAACTAGCGTTTACATGCGTTTTATTTCAGGGAATTACATGTAGAAAAGAATTTGTTCAGAATGCGAGGATCTGGGGGGGGGGGGGGGGGGGGGGGGTCAGAAAAAAAAGAGTTGGGGAGTGTCCGACCCGGCCTAGGAATGTTTTTCAGATATTCACCATTAATTTTGTTGCATATTTCAGGAGGGACATGACGACTCTGAATTCTTCTACTTTTCTAGATTAACACATTTTCATGGTTGTCCTTTTATCTGACCTAAATACAAATAGGCCTTATCCGTTATCACTGGATTACAGTTCTGTAGACAAGACCGTCTGTTCCTAAAATCAGAAATGGACCTTCGTTTTGCCATCGTTGCCCTTTTAGGTATGTCTTTAAATGTTTTTTTTTTTTTTTTTTTTTTTTTGCTCATTGCGAACCGATGATATTGAAAATGATAAAGTTAAACACATAAGTAAATGTGTTTCCATCATTGATACTCACATTATTATCACTTTTTTTTTTTTTTTTTTTTTTTTTTGCTTTATAATTTTTTGAAACATAGCTGCCCTATAGGCAATAGATTAGTCGCACCCATTTCAGACCGTGTTTTCCCTATGTAAATTTATTCTTATAAAATGTCACTACTGAAGATATCATGTCAAAACACAGGGGCTACAATACACAAAGAGTACAGAATAAATACCCCCCCCCCCCCCCTCCTGTAATTTATTCAGAATTGTGTACTGTGGCCCCTGTGGTCAAATGATGTCCCATTCCGTTTGTGTAAATTTACATATTTTCATAATACATGTAACATAAAATATCGTATACATGTGAACATTGTACTGATACTCATATGCATTCATTCACATTCATTCATTCATTTAAGACATTCATTCAGTCAAACTTACATTTCTTAATGCAACGATTAAATATAATTTAGTCAATATTACCATTTTTCCCAGTGGCGCCATCTATGTGCTTGGACTGCCCCGTGGGCTGGGCTTCATACAATGGGGAATGCTTTCACTTCAGTAAATCAACAGCAAGCTGGCTAGACGCACAGGTGAGGTGAAACAATGCCATTCCAATTTCTATCCCTTAAAAAAATTAACATTTCGATAGAAAAAAGCATATACTTGTAATTTTAGACATATTACTGATTGATATTCAAAAATTTGTCGTTAATACAGGCTGCATGTAGACAAATGGGCGGTTACCTAGCAACGGATGACAACAAGGAAAAACACGACTTTCTAACCAATATTGCTAGTGTTATCCATTGTAAGATTATATGTTAATATTATCAATCAAGTAATTGGTAAACTAAATTTAACTAAATGGTTAACTAAACTGCACTTAGTCTACATTACTGAACAGAGATTGAAGGTTACCCCCCCCCCCCCCCCCCCCCCAAAAAAAAAAAAAACAGATTCCGTAAGTCAACTTTCTTATCATTCGCAATAAATTACCATGTATGTGCTATCTTCAATTGTCTTATATATATAGAAAATGCACCAAAATGTTTACTCAAATTAAGCAAATCTTTATTCTATTACATGTAAACCCTATTTCATATCACATGTGATTCCTGTTTCTTTTCAACATAAAACTTAAAGCATTTCCATTTCTGTATCACATGTGAATAATCCACAGCATGCGAATCATGTTTCTTTTTTTTTTTAAATAATTTTTTATTTGAATATTTTCATAGGTCATATTTTTTTATGAAAGCAAATGAATATAAAGAAAGAAAAATCTTAGAATTTATTGAACTTGAGAAATTTAATGGGAAAATATTTTTCGTCAAAAAACAAGAAAATACAGATTTCGTCCCTTTTTTATCAAAATACTCACCAAGAATTTTGATATTCAAAAATGTGAAGAAACGTTTTCGTCAAATCTGGTCACTTAAAGTTTAATGACCTTGGAAATTCAGTGGGTGACCTTGAAATAATTTCAAGGTCATTTTTATATTAAAACCCCTCTGATAGATGTATACATGAACTTCTGTTCCAGTATCATGTGTAGATAGTTTGATAGAGGTTGTATTTAAATCTATCGTATGGAAACCTTTCAGCCGATTGTTGCCATAGCAACTAAATTTGATGCTGCTTTGCATATAAAAGGACAAATGAGCCCAATTAATTTTTCATATTAATATATAGTTCAAAGATGATACTAATTAGATAATTAGAATTTGGACTTAAAAAAATGGTGCTTTTATGAAATTTTCAACCTTGTAAAACAGTAAAAACATGCAAAAAAGGGTCTGTAAGTGCCCAAAACAGAGCCTTTTGATACCCTTTTTTTGGCCCAATTTTTCATCTTGTATACAAAAGGCATCCGAGATGAATGTAGAAAACTTTACAAATATGCATAATAATAAGGATTAAAAGAAAATAATCAAAGCCATTTAAGATTAAAAAAGTACCTGTTTCCATGGTAACGAAGCCTACAAATATGCCTCGTCCTATAGATTTTCCCTATTTTTGAAACTTCAGACACGGTTACCATGGCAACGGCAACCTTTTTGAAAAAAACCGGGGTTGATTTACATACTAGTGCTTCATATTGAACTTCCATACCAAAATTCTCAAAAATCCATGACATGTCGTGCCAACATGTCTTGAAATTCTTTGGTTCTTACAGAGAATTGCTCTTAAATAAAGCTTTTAGTGAGTCTGCATTTTGGCTGGGAGGTGATGATAGCCTGGGGTGTGGCGACAGGAGGAGAAATGTGAATCCTTTTCCATATAACATGTGAATTCCCATATTTTATTAAGTGTAAATCCTATAATTCCGTATAAATGTGAATCTTATGTCTTTTCACATTGGAATTTATTAAAGCCTTTGGTGAGACTGTATTTTGGCTGGGAGGCGACGATTACTTGTTCGAAGGGGTGTGGCGCTGGGAAGAGACCGGAGGACCCGTTGTTTCCTTCACAAAATGGGCCCCGGGATATCCAACAAACAGCAGCGACACCAACTGTCTGGGAATGGTGTTTGTGGACACAGAACTGATGTGGAAGGTAGGAACACTTTTGAAATTATCAAAATACACCAAGTGTGCACAACATATTTGAGGTTAATAAATTCATTAACATTTATAAAGTTTATTATGTGTAAATTCAAAACACTTATAATAATCGCCGAAGTTCACCAAGTATGCATAGAATAAATGATAAATTATGTTTGCAGTTGCGCAGTACGCAGTACAAGTGTATTCGGAAATTCTGATGTTCCCTTATTCCAAGCAAGCCAAAATGTCAAATTCACATGACCGCGTAATTTGTATTAGTGTACCAAGATTGCGTACAATTTTTTTTAATGAATTCTTCAACAACAGGATGCAATGTACGAATTTTCGGTGTTTATACTTGCTATACTTTGAACATAATAAGAGTTTTACATTCCTTAGTTACAATGTAGTCTGAAAACAACATTCCCCTTTAATTCTTTTCACCATGGTGAGTAGTTATTATTTTGTCTTTTATCATAGGACATGACATGCGGATCAAGTCACCATGGAAAACGACAAGCAACCACTGTAAGACCAACGAAACATCACAAAGTAACGCATGCGCATCGTACACATCCGCCGTCACCGAACCATTACTATATCTGCGAGAAGCAGTAAGTTATTTGTTCAGTATCCTCAAATGCAAATAAATACAACCAATAATCTATATAATCATCATTCAATGTACCGATTTGGTTCAAATTGAGCTACTTCTGAAAATATATTTATTTGACCTTGGCAACCGGGCTCGATTTCAATTTTGCATGGCTCTCTAAATTATGGAACCAGTGTTTCACAAACCAGACTGGTGTTTCACAAACCAGTGATTCACAAACCAGTGTTTCACAAACCAGTGATTCACAAACCAGTGTTTCACAAACCAGTGATTCACAAACCAGTGTTTCACAAACCAGTGTTTTACAAACCAGTGTTTCACAAATATATTTTGATGTTTTCAAATATTATGTTTTAAAACATCAGATTAAAACAGACATTTTTAGTACTCTTTTAATAATCTCTCGTGTAGTGCTTTACATATTCAAATTTTAAAATTGCAGGGCCTTCCATTCTGCTCCAGTCATTGGTTAAAAGTGAACAGAAAGTTCAGGCGGTGAATTGTCGTTCTTCTTTCTTAATTAAAACCGAGCGAAAATAAAGAAATTAAACACGACGAAATGATATTGTGTTGCCAAGTTTTTTTTCACTAACAAAATTTATTTAGCACAGTATCGATCTCACCGTGTCAATGTAACTCTTTTAGTTACATGTTCGAACTCAATAAAACATGAACTGGACGAGAAAAAAATGTCCTACATGTACGTTTTGGTATGGTGTTTTATATGCCTAAATAAAACAAGCGAAGAGGCGGATTCCCGAACAAATCTGCTTAATGAAATAAGGGTTCATTCCTTTTTTATTCTGCCCAACTCCTGATAAAATGACGCAGATATGAGGTCATCACCAGATATAAAATCATAGGGATTACACATGTTCAACCATTAGAACTACATGTAGTCCGAATATTTCTTCTGCAAGCTTAGTCTAGCGAATACAGAAACTCATATCCATTTCCAAAGAATATTAAATCTCAATATTTCGTCCAGCTTCAATTTAACGTATCGAAAAGACAGGGACATACTATGTAGTCCCCTTTAAGCACTTTTAACAATTGCGAGGAAATTACGTTTCATTTGTATTATAGCCTACAGCTATTTTTTAATCGAAGAAATAACTTGTTTAGTCAGAAAAGATAGTTGCCTATCCTAGACAGCCCTCCGCTCTATTCTTAATATTACAACTAACTTAAAATGGTGTAGATATCCGGATTACTCGTACAGTACTTGACAGAGTGAAGCACATATCGGCAAAACACAAACACGATACATATAAACATGTACATTTGACAACATGCCGGTCAAAAAAAAAGGGGGAGGGGACCATCTAATTTAAGTTTGGCTCATTTTGGCTTAAAAGAACCTGACACCAATCTTAACAACACTCACAATAGGGCACCGAATTGATTAGAGAATCGACGGACCACCTAGCAAGCTAGAGGTGGGACCAGGTGCCCGAGAGGAGTAAGCATCCCCTGTTAGGCTAGTCACACCCACTGACGAGGATTCATTATCCGAAACATGTACGTAAGGTGAACCACATTTAGACGTGTGTATCTGGAGGCAGCTCTTTGGCCGCAGTGTTGGACGAATCGGGGTTTCTGTTGGAGACCATTTAACAAACAGTCGAGATTGCATGCTCTTATGAACACAATGTCATACTAGAAAGATAAAGAAAGTCCTTACGAAACATTTCAAGTATTACAGACTATCTAATAGTACATTTGCTATATAAAGTACACAGAGAGTTCAAAAGGTAATGTATGGAAAAGCGTCCTCATTGAAAATATGGGACGTTTCAACATGTTTCTTGAACGAATTAGACTAAGTAGCGTTAAAGGAAACGATATTTTAAGAACATACATTTTGACAAAAAAGATTTCGATTTTTTTTTTTTTTTGACTGCTGTTCAGATTCAGAGATCGGACTGGCACTTTTATGTTTCATCAGTTCTAAATCAAAAACTTGTATCAAATACTATCTTGACCGGATATTGCTACATATAATGAGTGCTATTAATATATTAACAAGCGCATTACTTTCAAAAACTAGGCTCCTACATGTGATCCGCTAGATTTGCCGTATACTACCATATTCATATGCAGCTCTACATATTTTTCCAAGTTGTTCAGGGGGAAACTTGCATTCTAATTACTAATATTTCCTGACCTACCAATTGGCCATATTCTAGAGGCACAAATCTAACTAAACTTCCGTATACAGCAATGCTATCCCAAAAAAAAAGCAAGCAAAGAGTTTTCGAATAGGCAAAGAGCCCGAATAAGAACTGTCAAAGTGGCTCTGCCTCTAGAAGAATCGAAGGTTGATGCTAGGTTTACACTTAGCCACGATGCCCTACGATGTCTACGATTGAGCAAAATCGTGGAGCTCCACGATTCTATAAATAAAATTGGTCATCGCACGCTCTCCGACGCTCCATCACGCTCTGATACGCGCTGTAGCGATTTGTTACGATTGTAGACAAGATCTGTTACGATTTGCATCCCGTTCTCTCAAGCTTCGTTACGTTCCCTCACGATTACCAAGATGAGCTATTACGCTTTGCCACGCTCTATCACGGTTCCCTACGCTTATCAAGTTTTGTTGCGATCTGTTACGATGCAGGACTACAATTTGCCGCGATTTAACACCATTTGATATGAGATAGACAACCAGTTTCAATACCACTTGCAATATCCGAAGAAGATTAAGCTTAATATCAAGGAGATGAATATTTTATATCGCAAAACGCAGGAAATGGCATTGATGAACCTTGTTTGATCTTTCTTTTTTTCGATTATTAAAGTTAACATTTTTTCTTAAGCAATTCAAATCTTTGATTGCGTGTATATATTTAACTCGTTCGAAGACAATTAATGCAGCACCTCACTGATTATCAAGACTTCTTTTCTTAGTCTTCTTCATATGTTAGAAATTGTTGCGGATGTTAAAAACACTTTTAATCCATCAAAAACGGGTTGTCTTATTATAATTTTTATTATAGTAATATTGGAATCGCAACGAATCTTGTAGATCGTGGACTGAATCGTGGAAACCGTAACAAATCGTCAAAGAGCGTGAGTGAAATCGTAGTGGACCGTAGGAGAACGTGTTTCACCAAGATCTCCTACGATCGCATATTACGATCTGTTACGCTCTACTACGCTCCATCACGTTCACTACGCTCTCCTACGCTCTCTCACGATGTAAGGATCAATCGGGACAATCGTAGCAAATTTTTTGAGAATCAAAAATGTTGCCACGATCTCTGCGATCTCCTACGATCATCACGATTCCACCACGCTCTCTTACGATCGTCACGATTCAACCCCACGCTCTCTTACGATCTCTACGATTCACTTCAATCGGGGCAATCGGGGCGATCGTGGCTAAGTGTAAACCTAGCATGAATGAGTGAGTGAACGACAAACACAAAATCGAAATTACATTAAAAAGGCATTAGAAATTGGGGAAATAACAATGCATAAGTACACTGAATCGGGTAAGAAATCACAATAAATAAGTATACCAAATCGGGAATGAAATTACAATAAATAAGTATACCAAAACGAGTAAAAATTCACGATAAAAAATTACACTAAATTGGAAAAGAATTCACAATAAATAAGCAGACGAAATCGGGGGAAAATCAAATAAATAGGCATACGAGATCAGGAAAAATAAAAAAAATGGGCATACGAAATCAGGAAAAATCACAATGATTAGGCAAACGAAATCGGTAAAGATCACAATACGTAAGCATACGAAATTGGAGAAGAAGTCACAATAAATAGGCAAACGAAATCGGGAAAGATCACAATAAATAGGCAAACGAAATCGGGAAAGATCACAATAAATAAGCAAACGAAATCGGAAAAAATCACCACAAATAGACATACGAAATCGGGTAAATATCACAATAAATAGGCAAACGAGATAAGGAAAAAAATCACAATAGGCAAACGAAATCAGAAACTAAAATCAAAATAAATAGGCTCACGAAATAAGGAAAAATCAAAATAAATAGGCAAACGAAATCAGGATAAAAACACAATAGGCAAACGAAATCAGGAAAAATCACTATAAACATGATAAATAGGCATACAAAATCGGTAAAGATCACAATACATAAGCATATGAAATTGGAGAAGAAATTACAATAAATAGGCAAACAAAATCTGGAAAGATCACAATAAATAGGCACACGAAATCGAAAAAAATCACCACAAATAGACATACGAAATCGGGAAAATATCACAATGAATAGGCAAACGAAATCAGTGAAAAAAATCACCATAAAAAGACATACGAAATCGGAAAAATCATAATAAATAGGCAAACGAAATCGGGAAAATCACAATAAATAGGCAAACGATGTTGGGAAAACGGAAAAGGACCAAATGTGAATCGTATTTTCGTGAAACAGACTGCAGGTTCCCGATAGTGTACTACTTGCTTGCAACACTCATGATTGTAATCGTTCAGATAATTGCAACACCGTTGAATGTATCCAATTAGGTGCATCTTTATTATTCTAATCAAAACTCTAGTTCAGCATTGTAGAAAAGAAATGCTATAATAGAGTGTATGGTTCCAGTGTATTACTAGTCGATTAGGTACCTCATATAAAGAAGGATATCGAAATTGATATTTTAAAGTCACACATTTTTAATGGTATCGCAGGGATTATAACATGAATAATCTATTTTTGTCAAACTTTTAATGGAAAAAAGTCCATTATAGTGAATAAATAAAAATAGAAAATAGGTGATTGCAACAGTTTCATCAATATATGATAAATTGTTGCATATAAAATTGGTACCTTAAAATAACCTAGTTTTAAATGCGAACAATTGTAAACACTTACTGCATAAGGGTAGTACTATTAACTTTAACAAATGTGCAATAATGTCCTTAGCTTAACCATTTTGGCATAATTTTAGAAAGCTAGAGGTGGGACCAGGTGCCCGGGAGGAGTAAGCATCCCTTATTTGGTCTGCCGCACCCGCCGTCGATGTTGCCGCACTAAAATGAAAACAATATCTAAAATACATGCACTGTTTGACGTTATATTTATATAGAAAGTGTTATGGCGATCATGTCAGGATAAAATATTCAAAATACTTATTGTCAAACCCCTCGGGGAGAACTTCTTACGAGATCCACACGGCATAGGGCATAAGTGTGACATAAATGATACTAATGTGGCAGTTAACTTGGAGGTATGACATCATTATGGGTAGACACTATTAACCAGCACATAAGCTCATAATATTTAATACTCTCTGTAAAAAAATATACATGTAACGTAGTAACTCAATATTGCCCGGTAGTTCTTTCAAGCGATTGGCACCTTGTGGTTGCGCGCTCACTTTGGCTTGAGTATGTGACACATATGCAAATTATGTATATGCAAAAAGCTATTTCCGAATTTTTCAGATACCTTGTGTACCTGACAATAAGATCAATTGTTTTATGACCATTAGAATATGAATTTCTGCAATTAACACATTTCAAAAGGAAATAACCATTTTATGATGAAACTGTGTTATTGACAATATGTAACTTTAAAAGCAATATCTACAAACACCCTACACAAGTTTGTGAACTATTGTGTTAACTAGGTACAGTCCAAAGTAAAAGCTTCATTTCGTTCCTGAATTTGGTATCAAAGATCCCGTAAATAAGAGGATTGGCTGCATGGTTGAATAGGTAAAATACCCTTAAAAGGGAACAAGTAACAAACATTTGCGATGGAAGTTGATCTAAGAATAAGTAGTTTTCTGTTTCCATGGTGACGATAATTGCTGAAGGCATATATGATAGAAAACCGAGTACGGAAATAATTATGAAAACGGTTGTCGTTCGGCTCAATGTACTCCTGCCATAATAACATCTTTTTACATTTCGATTTCCAAAATGCGTCTCATCATTCGACACAGCTTCGTGCTCTTCTCTCTCATCTCCTGGAATCATTTGCATTTCATTTCTCTCGTGTTTGGCATTGATCTTTGAAAAGCATGCTGTTGGACTCCTCTGACTATGAAACATGGTTGCTTCCCCTTTAACAACATCTTCTGACGAAAATTTTCCAACATTTACTTCATTATTCTCCATAGAAATTCTATGATCTTCCTTATTTTTAACTCTATCACTGGTGTGGTCGTATGTCGATAAGATACACCTTGTGAGGTCACTTCCGCTTCTATTTTTAGGTTTCGGTTCTGTATCGGAGTCATTCTTCGTTCTCGTTTGTTTTTGAGTAGGCATATACCGCCATATTTTGTAGTATATGAAAGTCATTATACAGATTTCAAGGGAAGGTATCACTGCACCTATTTTGCGATAGGCCGTAGTTCCCGCAACATACTTTGGGGCGATACCACATCGCGTTTCTATAAGTGCAAGCTTTTCGTTTGTAACATGAAATATTCCAGTTACTACAGTTAATGGTATAAACAAGACTCCAGGCAAAATAATTGAAAGTATTAAAAACAAACGGCATTCAAACTTCGAAAAATGGCGGCAAAAAGGACGGCAGATTTTTACGTACCTCTGGACAGAAATGAACAGAAGTAACAATAAAGATGCGAAAACTGATGTATTCGTTGAATAAGTCAAAAGTTTGCAGATTGCGTCACCGGGAAAAATTACATATCTGAAACACTTAATCAAGCCTAGACTACCACTAAATACGATGGACAATACATCCAAAACAGCCAAGTAAGGAATAAAATATCGACCATAGGTACGAAGTCTAGGGCGTAAAATGTACACACTCACTACTATGACGTTTCCCAAAATTCCAAAAATTATAAGCGTCACGAGAAATATTGACTTTGGTATGAAACGGTGTGAATAATACTGGTTCCAGAACTGTAATGTCACAGATGAAATGATCGGCGTCATGGTCGTTGAATTTTCCATTTTAATGTTTTCTTTTTAGTCAAAGAGAGAACAAAACGATAATCATTATGCATATATCACTGGATATTTGAGAAAGTGATGAAAACACGATGGGAACACATTCTTTGATGAATCCATTAAATACTTTGACTGTACTTATGTACTTGATTGTTGATTATTTCATATTAATTCCGGAATACAAAGGTCAAAATACTTCCTTAATGTGGTATATGATGATATGAAGAGTTTCCTTATTTTAGATATGAAATTCCTTGCGCTTGAGATTTCTCTTTGAAATGATTACAAATCTCAACATAACCTTTGTAATAAAGACATGAGGAAAGGAAAGTAACAATGAAATTTGATTACTTTATTAAGTATACCCAAAGAGAAATGTTCCTAAAATGTACTTCAATTTTGATACAACAAATTTGATCAACAATTTGACGTCATATATATATTATTCTGCTTTTTTCGAAAACCTGTTATTTCGTCCAATCATAAAAACGAGATTAAAAGGAGGTGAACATCTTGGCAAAATTTAGTCAATTCTGTTTATTAAACTGTACTACTATAATAAATTGACCCTACAGGAAATATGAGCCGCGCACTCTTAAGTATTAAGTAGATTTACAAAATCAAAAACAAAAATCAAACTAGAATGTGCTACTAAAATGCACTATTCAGGCTGTGTATGAAAATCACTTGGCATTGGGTACCACTAATCTAGATTGACTTTCCGAAATAAGAGTCCGGTGAATTAAAATTTATTTGAAATTTCCTTCAAGAGGTAACGTGTTGGGACACTTCCATATTATCATATTCAATTTGCGGTCTCGACTGTCAGTATATTTGGGAACTACATTGTACGCTCTATCATGAAGCAAACGTCCGAAATCCCTGCACTTGCTAAAATGCACAAATTGTGCAATGAAATTGTTACTAGAACTGAACAGACATGAACTGCTTCATGCTCTCTCATCAATACCAGCAGTTCAATTGAAATCTATCTTGGATGAAGCAGAGGTTGCATTCTTAAGAAATACTGATTGATTCAAACTTAATATCATTGTTGCATTCGCACAGAATAAACTTTTTCCTGTCATTAAAACATTCCCCTCAGAAGACGATTCATAAAAATTCCATTTATTAACAAAGGTTTCGATCTTCTTAACATCTCTAATATTTTTCGGGATCATCGCGTCCAAAGTGCTATTCCTCAATATTTTGAGAATTTTGAACCTCCTCTTATTTGTTACAAGTATAAAAAAACCTATTCGAAATTTCGTATTTAACTACAATAAAGTAACATCAGATCCTAAAATTCTTGAATCAAGTCCTACTTCTTGAGAATGTGCAACTTCTGAATACCTTTATAAACCAGCTGGCCATATTGTAACAGGTGACTTTTCAATTATCCAGGACAGGCAGCTCCGCAATCTTCTCAAGAAAGGACCTAAGTACAGAATTCCATCCAAGATAGATTTTATCAAATGTCGCGAAGAACTAAAGGAAGCCTTAGATAACTATACAAAAAGATGGTGTAAATCGGAAGGGGTCGAATCACATTCTCTGAATGACTGGAAGAACCTCATATTGGATATTACCGATATTCGAATAGATAACTTCCACAAAAATCCTCATCTTTTCGAAAATCCAAGTTCTAAATCTGAAAGATATTTTAAATCCAAATCACGCAATTTACACGAAAAATATGTCTTCGCTCCTGCAGACAAAGCAGCCAACAACACCATAATCATTTGAAAACGTTACTACATATCAACTTTGGTTTCGGAACTTTCGTCTACAAACACTTATATCAAAAGCAATGAAAGTGTTCCTAACATTTTGAACAAACACAACAGTGAAATTTCTTCATTCAAGATCCCTATTTCTAAACTGGATCTTCCTACACTATACTGCATACCAAAATTGCACAAGTCTCCTTACAAATTTCGATACATTGCTAATTCTAGCAACTGCTCAACTACAATTTTGTCTAGAAATCTGACGTCAGCACTCACGGTGATAAAGGAAAACGTTGCAAAATATTGTGAAACCGTTCTAAACAGGAATGATGTAAACTTATTTTGGTCTATTAAAAATTCAGGGGATGTGATTGACAAAATGAAATCGAGAAATTTTCAAGCCAATTCGATTTCTTCGTACGACTTTTCAAATATGTACACCACGCTTCCTCACGATAAGATTAATGATCAATTGTCCAAACTCATTAAATGGTGCTTTAACCGAGAGGGTAAAACTTATATTTGTACATCTGAATCAAAGGGTTTCTTTTCCAATACAGAATACAAATCATATAAATCATGGACATGTAGTGACCTTTGTATTGCCTTGTCCTTTCTTTTGGACAACATTTATGTAAGATTTGGTGAGAATCTCTACAAGCAGGTTGTAGGGATCCCTATGGGTACTAATTGTGCGCCTCTTGTTGCAGATTTATTTTTATTCACGTATGAAAAAGAATTTATCCAAAATCTTCAAAAACAAAGAAAACATGATGATGTGAAATGTTTCAATGGTACTTCTAGGTACCTGGATGATATCCTTACTATCGACAATCCTGTTTTTGAAAAGTATAAAAATGTCATCTATCCACAGGAACTGACTCTAAACAAGGCGAACGTCACAAACACAGAAAAACCATTTTTGGACCTGAATATCAAAATTATTAATGGAGAGATTCATACAAGGGTGTATGACAAAAGAGATGACTTTGGATTCAATATAGTAAATTTTCCCTGGCTTGACGGTGATGTTCCTAGATTACCGTCTTATGGTATCTACATTTCGCAGCTCATCCGGTATGCTAGAGCATGTACTGATGTTTTGGATTTTCATGATAGAAATTCACAAATAACAAAGAAACTTTTAGGTCAAGGTTTTCGCTTTCACAAACTTGTCAAGACATTCTGGAAATTTTACAAAAATTATTGTCAACTACTTTTGAAATTCGGACCCATACAAGCAACAGAGTATATTACTTTGGGTATTTCGCAACCTGCATTTTATGGTGACATGATCAACAAAATTAGAAGGATCAAAGGTAGACAGAATTACTATCGAAAATGCGTCAGAATCATCAAACGCCTCTTATACCGTGGATATGATCCTAATGTCACCAGTACTTGACCAATCTACAGTCTTGTACCAGCGCATCCTTAATACTTGCACGCTGACTGGCTGTGACGACGGGACTCCATGACGGGCACTGTCTAAACCTCTTTAGAGAAGACAGGGCCCCGACCACCTGTCCTCTCTGAATGTCAGTCGGACTCCTCGGGTGATAACATACATTAGCTCGCTACAGCCGGCAGAGCACAGGTCGTATTACGCATGCCCTCTTTTTATATCAATTTACATATTCATCTGTGTTGCTTGGGCCCCTGCGTTTTGCGGTCTTGTTTGTGTGTGGTCATCTGACAGTGAGGAGGTTGTTTTACACCACAATTGTACGTTCTTCGAGACCTCTGGGTAATCGGAATAGTGGGATGGTTGTGCGCACGTAATCCAGGATAACCACACCGTCTGCTACTCACGAGGCAGACGGCCGTCCTAAGTCGGCACCGTTTACCCATCGGTCTCGTTGGTTTATGTGTAGTCATTTGTGTTTTATGTTTTTCTGTGATTTGACGTTCATTGTACTACTGCGTCTCTTTCTGTGCGTGTCATTTTTGTGTTTTACAGTGGGTGTTTTGGGAGGTTGCTGTTGATGCTGCAACTAGGTGTTGTTGGAGATCCCCTCCTTTCTTTTAGAAATCATATATTTCAATATTGATACCTTGAAAAACTTAATTTATTTTACAACGTTCAACAAATAAGGAATACAACTTATATTAATGTCTCATGTTGGCTCAGGTGTTGGCGTGAGGGGCTCCAAGGTGCAGGAGGAAACCGGGGTACCCGGAGAAAACCCCCCTGCAGAGGCCTGGGTGGGGGACCACCTACCCTCCCGGGATTGGAACCCGGGGACCTAAGAGGTGAGAAGCGAGCGCGCTATCACTGCGCCAACCCGGCCTTAAAGTAGTATCTGATTCAAAGGGAGCTCATAAATAAACTCTGCTGCCAGAGGAACCAACGCTTATACAAGATTTGTTTCCTCTGCAAATGAAAGGAAAGAAGAAAGGAGGGAAAGAGGAAAAAATTGATATAAAACACTCATCGTTAGTATTATTCTACCTGATCCACACTACAACAGACGATATGTGCAAACAATCCAATGAAAGACGATGAGTGCAAATAATCCAATTTTTTTTAAATACTGACATTTACTTAAAGCCTTTAGTGAGTCTGCATTTTGGCTGGGAGGTGATGATAGCCTGCTGCAAGGGATGTGGTGATAGGAGGAGAAATGTGAATCCTTTTCTATATAACATTCTAATTTCCATATTTTATTAAGTGTAAATCCTGTAATTCCGTATAAATGTGAATCCTATGTCTTTTCACATTGGAATTTATTAAAGCCTTTGGTGAGATTGCATTTCGGCTGGGAGGTGACGATTACTTGTTCGAAGGGGTGTGGCGCTGGGAAGAGACCGGGGGACCCGTTGTTTCCTTCACAAAATGGGCCCCGGGATATCCAACAAACAGCAGCGACACCAACTGTCTGGGAATGGTGTTTGTGGACACAGAACTGCTGTGTAAGGTAGAAACACTTAATTATCAAAATATACCAAGTGTGAACAACACATTTGAGGTTAATAAATTCATTAACATTCATAAAGTTTATTATGTGTAAATTCAAAACACTTTTAATAATCGCCAATGTTCACCAAGTATGCATAGAATAAATGATAAATTATGTTTGCAGTTGCGCAGTACGTATTACAAGTGTATTCGGAAAGTCTGATGTTCCCTTATTCCAAGCTAGCCAAAGTGTCAAATTCATATGACCGCGTAATTCGTATCAGTGTACCAAGATTGCGTACAAAATTAAATATTATATCAAAAACATGAAACAATGTACGAACTCTCGGTGTTAATACTTGATATACTTTGAGCATAATATGAGTTTTGCATTCTTAGTAAGTCTGAAAACACCGTAACGATTCCTCTTTAATTCTATTCACTACGGTGAGTAGTTACTATTTTGTTATTTATTACAGGATATGACATGCGGATCAAGTCACCATGGAAAACGACAAGCAACCACTGTAAGACCAACGAAACATCACAAAGTAACGCATGCGCATCGTACATATCCGCCGTCACCAAACCATTACTATATCTATGAGAAGCAGTAAGTTCTTTGCTCAGTATCCTGAAATGCAAATAAATACAACCAATGATCTATACTATCATCATTCAATGTACCGATTTGGTTTAAATTGATCTACTTCTGAAAATATATTTATTTGACTTCGGCAACCGGGCTCGATTTTAGATTTGCATGGCTCTCTAAATTATGGAACCAGTGGTTTCACAAACCAGTGTTTCACAAACCCATTTTTTACAAATCAGTGTTTCACAAACCAGTGTTTCACAAACACATTTTGATATTTTCAAATGTTATGTTTTATAGACATCAGATTAAAGCAGATATTTTGTAGTATTTTTTAATAATCTTTCTAGTCGTGCTTTACCTATTCAATTTTTTAAATTGCAGGGCCTTCCATTCCGCTCCTGTCATTGGTAAAAAGTAAACTTTCTTCTTTCTTAATTAAAACCGAGCGAAAATGAAGAATTAAATACGACGAAATAATATTGTGTTGCCAAGTTTTTTACACATACAAAGCTTAATTAGCACATTATCTCAACGGTACACAAAATATTGTCCTACATATACATCTTGGTAGGATATGGTAGAGGGTTTGGTATGCCTCAAAGAAATCTGCTCCCACAGATAATGGATTTATTATATGTTCATTCCTTTTTTATTCTGCCCAACTTCTGATAAGATAACGAAATATGAGGTCATCACAAGATATAAAATCATATGGATTACACATGCTCAACCATTTCTATATGTAGTCCGAATACTTTTTCTTCAAGCCTAGTTAACCGATCACAGAACACACACAGCCATTTCCAAAGAATATTCAATCTCAATATTTCGCCCAGCTCCAATTTAACATATCGAAAAGACAGGGACAAACTATGTAGTCCCCTTTGAGCACTTATTGCTATTTCGAGGACATTATGTTTCATTTACAAGTATTTAAGCCTACATCAATTTTTAATCGAAGATATAACTTGTTTGGTCAGAAAAGATAGTTGCCCATCCTAGACATTCCTCCGCTCTATTCTTAATATTACAAGAATATATATAACTTAGAATGGTGTAGTTATCCGGATTATTCGTGCAGCGCTTGATAGAGTGAAGCACATATCGGCAAAACACAAACACGATGCATATTCATGTACATTTGACAACATGCCGGTCAAAGAAAGAGGAGAGGGTGCTACACTGAACTTTCTAATTCAAGTTTGAATCATTTTGACATAGAAGATCCTGACAACAATCTCAACAACACTAACAATAGGGCACCAAATTGAGCATCGACGGCCCTCCTAGCTAGCTTGAGGTGGGACCAGGTGCCCGGGAGGAGTAAGCATCCCCTGTTAGGCTATCCTCACCCACTGACGAGGATTCATTATCCAAAACATGTAGGTCAGGTGAACCACATTTAGACATATGTGTCTGGAGGCAGCTCTTTGGCATCAGTGTTTGATATATTGCGGTTTCTCTTGGAGACAATTTAACAAACAGTCGAAATCGCATGCTCTTATGACAATGTCATACTAGAAAGATAAAGATAGTCATTACGAAACATTTCAAGTGCTACAGACTATCTAATAGTAAATTTGCTATATATAGTACACAGAGAGTTCAAAAGGTGATGTATTGAAAAGCGTCCTCATTGAAAATATGGGACATTTTTTAAAACACGTTCCTTGAACGAATTAGATAGAGTAAGTACCGTTAAGGGAAACGAGATTTCAAGAATAGTTACACCACTGCAGTCATGGCATCATACATTTTGACAAATTTTAAGATTTCGATTTTTCCTTTGACTGCTGGCACTTTTATGTTTCATCAGTTCTAAATCAAAAACTATCAAATTAGCTATCAACATATTATATATATATATATCACTATCTTTAACCGGATATTGCTACATATAATAAGTGCTGTTGCATCCGTTTACTACATTAACAAGTGCATTCATTGCTTTAAACATGTGATCCGCTAGATTTGTTGTATACTATCATTTTCATGTGCAGGTCTAGATGTTTTTCAGGGTTGTTCAGGGGTTCTATGTGTTAAAAGAAAGAAGGGGAAAAATAAGCATTTTAAGGTGGGTCCCTACTCGTGAATTTAACAGATGAATTTTATATTTTAAGGTTATTTTCTATACATAATAGTCAAAATGACATAATGAACACAGACATAGATAGGTAATTTTGTTTTCATTAAAGATACAGTACATTAAAGAAAGGTTCCCTAACATTTAAAAATTGAGAAATATCAAATATCAATCATATGCTTTTGAACCCTCCAAATTCAGTGATGATACGAATATGTTTATTTGTTTTGTTTTATTTTATGATAACAAGTCATATAGAAGAAATACAACACATAAAATGATATTGTAACATAAATCTAAGTATGTTATATCTCTAAGCATTAGGGTACCCCATTATAAATTCATAACATTTGTGACCCAGAATATGTACTAAATCCAACTTTTTGCATAAAAAAAACAGATGAATTTTTATCATTTTGTAATATTTCATAAAATTATGTATGTAGATGAAGAAAAAATCACATACAGGTACACAGTTTTTGAAATGATCGAGGTACAGCTCCAAACATAGGGGTACCCCCTTATAATGTTATCATATTTTCGACAAATAATATATAGTATATCACATTTTTGTGCAAAAAACAACAGATGGAATTTCTTCAAATTGGATCATTTTATACGATAATGTATATAGATTGTGAAAAAATGGCATACAGGTATACAATTTTATAAATGATCAAGATATGGCTACAAACATAAGGGTACCCCCTTATAATTTCATCCCATTTTCAACTAAGAAATTATACTATATGATTGGTGTGGACATTGATAGATTGCACCATCTTTTGCTTCTTTTGGCATTTAAGATCTTCTGTCTGTGTTTTTCAATACGCTGGCTTGTCCCTCACCAGCCATTGTAAAACGTTAAACGCAGACTGCTGTATATAAGGAAAAACCTATAACGGTTCGAGTAGGGAGCCACCTTAATCATTTTCTTGATCCATCAATCGGCCATTGAGTGAATGACAAAGTAAAAATCCAAATAAGAATTTAAAAATCATAATAAAAAAGTATACCAAATAGGGGGGAAAAATAACAATTAATTAGTATACCAAATCGGGGATAAAACGCAATAAAAAAGTAGACCAAATCGAGAAAAAAAAAAAACACAATAAAAAAGTACACCAAATCGGGGAAAAAATAACAATAAATCAGTATGCCAAATTAGGGAAAAATAACAATAAATTAATATACCAATGCAGGGAAAAGATCACAATAAATTAGTATACCAAATCGGGGGAAATTCACGATAACTGAGTATACGAAATCGGGAGAAAATCACAAATATATGCATAGAAAATTGGGCAAATCAGAAACGGAGCCAATGTGGGAAGGAAATGGAGATGAGTCCAGGGACCACAAAATACTCACGAAAAAATAAATAGGATTTTTGGTAACATCATCAAACAGAATCTTGAAATGTTTTTCAATTCAATTTTATCTGTGTTTTGTAGTATCATTTCTTTATACTTAACAAAAATACAGCAACAAAACGTCGTTATCTTCATGTATTTCTCTGTGTGATGGCGCTATTTATTTTCTTATTCAATATAAGAAATGCGGGCACGAAAAGTAAACTATCGCACTAGAATATACCATTGTAGGTGTAACTACAGTGAATAAAAACCTTCTTTGTATGATTAACAAATTAGCTCGATTTGACTGACTGGAAGTTTGTAAAGTTGGGTTTTTTCGCTTGCGACAGCTTTGGCACGCATAAAAATGAAAAGAAAAAGGGGGGTCATGCATGTCATTTTTTCGCAAATTTCACTTTTTTACAGGACCCCTCCGTCCTCATCGAAAAATTTCCAATTTTTACGTATTTTCAAATCGATCTGTAGATTGCATAAAAGACAAGATCAAGTTCAAAGTTAAATTCATCACGACTACTGGTCACATTTTATTGATTCTATATGCTATAAATACATTTCCAAAATTTTTGACCAATGATGTGACACCTGTAGCGTAGTAATCCAATATTACCTTGTTCATTCAAGCGATTGGCCGTTTGTGGCAGCGTGCTCACTTTGACATAAGTATGTGGCATATTTGTAAATTATATATATGCACAGCCTTAGATACAGCAATTGATACGAACGTGGTCCATTTCTGAATGTAAACACTCGTAACGTCACATTGCATGAGATCTAAACAAACATGTAGCGACGGCTGTTCCAACCCACCAGCAGCTGAATCCGCGGTGACCTGAATTTTAATGTCACCTTTTTACCTAGAAAAACGCAGTTGCAGACAAGAAGAATGTTATAATTTGTGTTGTGTTACGGGTATGCAACATATAGCTAAAGCGCATTACATGAACGATAAATGCTTTTGCTGCGTGTTGTATACCCGTAACAAAACACAAATTAAGACACTTATTCTCATTATATATTTATATGCTAACAACTATTTCTGAAAATTTCCGAAATTCTGTGTACCCGGCAATAGGAACGATTGTTTAATAATCATAAGGGTGATAATTTCTGCAACTGACATATTTCAAAAGAATATAACACAATTTTATGATAAAACTGTGTTATTGACCATATGTAACTTATGCAATATCTACAAACACCTTACACAAGTTTGTGGACTGTTGTGTTAATTATGTACAGTCCAAAGTAAAAGCTTCATTTCGTTCCTGAATTTGGTATCAAAGATCCCGTAAATAAGAGGATTGGCTGCATGGTTGAATAGGTAAAAGACCCTTAAAAGGGAACAAGTAACAAACATTTGCGGTGAAAGTTGATCGAGGAAAAAACAGTTTTCTGTTTCCATGGCGCCGATAACTGCTGAAGGCATATATGATAGAAAACCGAGTACGGAGATAATTATGAAAACGGTTGTAGTTCGGCTGAATGCACCCCTGTCATAATAACATCTTCTTACATTTCGATTTCCAAAATGCGTCTCATCATTTGACACAGCTTCGTGCTCTTCTCTCTCATCTTCTGGAATCATTTGCATTTCATTTCTCTCGTGTTTAGCATTGATCTTTGAAAAGCATGCTGCTGGACTCCTCTGACTATGAAACATGGTTGCTTCCCTTTTAACAACATCTTCTGACGAAATTTTTCCAACATTTTCTTCATTATTCTCCATAGAAATTCTATGATCTTCCTTATCTTTAACTCTATCACTGGTGTGGTCGTATGTCGATAAGATACACCTTGTGAGGTCACTTCCGCTTCTATTTCTAGGTTTCGCTTCTGTATCGGAGTCATTCTTCGTTCTCGTTTGTTTTTGAGTAGGCATATACCGCCATATTTTGTAGTATATGACAGTCATTATACATATTTCAAGGAAAGGTATCATTGCACCTATTTTGCGATAGGCCGTAGTTCCCGCAACATACTTTGGGACGAACCCACATCGAATTTCTACAACTGTAAGCTTTTCGTTTGTAACATGAAATGTTCCAGTTACTACAATTAATGGTATAAACGAGACTCCAGGCAAAATAATTGAAAGTATTAAAAACAAACGGCATTCAAACTTCGAAAACTGGCGGCCAAAAGGACGGCAAATTTTTACGTACCTCTGGACAGAAATGAACAGAAGTAACAATAAAGATGCGAAAACTGATGTATACGTTGAATAAGTCAATAGTTTGCAGATTGCGTCACCGGGAAAGATTACATATTTGAAACACTTAATCAAGCCCAGACTACCACTAAATACGATGGACAATAAATCCAAAACAGCCAAGTAAGGAATAAAATATCGACCATATGTGCGAAGTCTAGGGCGTAAAATGTACACACTCACTACTATGACGTTTCCCAAAATTCCTAAAACTATAAGCGTCACGAGAAATATTGACATTGGTATGAAACGGTGTGAATAATACTGGCTCAAGAACTGTAATGCCACAGTCGATGACGTGATCGGCGTCATGGTCGTTGAATTCTCCATTTTAATGTATTCTTTTTAGTCAAAAAGAGAACAAAACGATATTCATTATGCATATATAACTAGATATTTGAGAATGTGATAAAAACACGGTGGGAACATATTCTTTGATGAATCCATTGAACATTTTGACATAAATTATGTACTTGATTGTTCATTATCTCATATTAATTCCGGAATTCAAAGGTCAAAATAGTTCCTTAATGTAGTATATGACAATATGAAGAGTTTCCTTATTTCAGATATGAAATTCCTTGCGCTTGAGCTTTCTCTTTGAAATGATTACAAATTTCAACATAACCTTTGTAAAGACACGAGGAAAAGATAGTAACAATGAAATTTGATGACTTTATTATGTATACCCAAAGAGAAATGTTCCTAAAATGTACTTCAATTTTGATAAAACAAATTTGATCAACAATTTGACATCATATATTATCTTGCATTTTTTCGGAAACCTGTTATTTCGTCCAAAAAGAAAATCGAGATTAAAAGGAGGTGAACATCTTAGCACCATTTATTCAATGCTGTTTATTTAACTGTGCTACTGTAATAAATTGACCCTACAGGAAATATAAGCCGCGCGCTCTTAAGTATTAAGTAGATTCACAAAATTAAAAACAAAAATCAAACTAGAATGTGCTACTAAAATGCACTATTCAGGCTGTGAATGAAAATCACTTGGCGTTGGGTACCACTAATCTAGATTGACTTTCCGAAAAAAGAGTTCGATGCATTAAAATTGATTTGAAATTTCCTTCAGGAGGTTACGCGCTGGGGAACTTTCATCTTATCATATTCAATTTGCAGACTCGACTGTCAGTATATTTCGGAACTACGCTCTATCATGAAACTAACATCCGTGCAATGAAATTGTAACTATAAAACAGATATTTCAATATCGATACTTTATTTTTTTCTATATTTA
The DNA here is from genome assembly GCA_028142955.1 of Pinctada fucata. NCBI lineage: Eukaryota > Metazoa > Mollusca > Bivalvia > Pterioida > Pteriidae > Pinctada > Pinctada fucata. The sequence continues at coordinate 16,266,268 of AP027115.1, read as the reverse complement.
TTCATTTTATTTACACAACTTGATATATTAATGTCTCATGTTGGCTCAGGTGTTGGCGTGAGGGGGTCCAAGGAGCAGGAGGAAACCGGGGTACCCGGAGAAAAAACCCCTGCAGAGGCCTGGGTGAGGGACCACCTACCCTCCCGGGATTCGAACCCGGGGACCTTAGAGGTGAGAAGCATGCGCGCTACCTCTGCGCTAACCCGGCCTTAAAGTAGTATCTGATTCAAAGGGAGCTCATATACAAACCCTGCTGCCAGGGACCAACGCTTATACCAGATTTTTTTTTCCTCTGCAAAAGAAAATGAATGTACTCTAGGAAAGAAAAAAGGAGGGAAAGAGGAAAAAGGGACATAAAACACTCATCGCGAGTATTATTTTACCTGATCCACACAACAAGAGACGATGAGTGCAAAAAATCCAATGAAAGACGATGAGTGCAAATAATCCAATGAAAGACGATTAGTGAAAATAATCAAATGAAAGCCGATAAGTGAAAAAAATCCAATGAAAGACGATAAGTAAAAATAATCCAATGAAAGACGAAGAGTGAAAATAATAAAATGAAAGACGATAAGTGAAAATAATCCAATGAAAGCCGTTAAGTGAAAATAATCCAATGAAAGACGATAAGTACTAAAAATAATACAATGAAAGACGATGAGTACAAATAATCCAATGAAGGACGATGATTGCAAATAAACCAATGAAAGTCGATGAGTACAAATAATCCAATGAAAGACGATGAGTGAAAATAATCCAATGAAAGACGATAAGTGAAAATAATCCAATAAAGACGACGAGTGAAAATAATACAATAAAAGACGATGCGTGCAAATAATCCAAGGAAAGACGATGAGTGAAAATAATGTCTCCTTCACAAAATGGGCCCCGGGATATTCAACAAACAGCAGCGACACCAACTGTCTGGGAATGGTGTTTGTGGACACGGACCTTATCTTATTATGTGTAAATTCAAGACACTTATAATAATCGCTAAAAAAAGTTCGCTAAATATGCATAGAATAGTTGATAAATTTTGTTTGCAGTTGCGCAGTACAAGTGTATTCGAAAAGCCTGATGTTCCCTTCTTCCAAGCTAGACGAAATGTCAAATTAACATGTCCGCATAATTTGTATCAGTGTACCAAAATTTATTTAATGAATTCTTCAACTACAGGAAACAATGTACGAACTCTCGGTGTCTATACTTGCTATACTTTGAGCATATTATGAGTTTTACATTCTTAGTAAGTCTGAAAACACCGTAACTATTCCTCTTTAATTCTTTCACTATGGTGAGTGGTAATTATTATGTTTTTTATCATAGGACATGACATGCGGATCAAGTCACCATGGAAAACGACAAGCAACCACCAACGAAACATCACAAAGTAACGCATGCGCATCGTACACATCCGCCGTCACCAAACCATTACTATATCTGCGAGAAGCAGTAAGTTCTTTGTTCGGTATCCTTAAATGCAAATACGAAAAAGGTACTCAACTAATGATCTATATTATAATCCAATGTACCGTTTTGGTTTAAATTGAGCGACTTCTGAAAATATATTTATTTGACCTCGGCAACCGGGCTCGAATTAAATTTTGCATGGCATTCTAAATTATGGAACCAGTGTTTCACAAGCCAGTGTTTCTCAAACCAGTGATTCACAAACCAGTGTTTCTCAAACCAGTTTTTCACAAACCAGTGATTCACAAACCAGTGTTTCACAAACCAGTGATTCACAAACCAGTGATTCTCAAACCAGTGTTTCACCAAAAACCATTTGATATTTTCAAATGTTATGTTTTATAGACATCAGATTAAAACAGATATTTTGTAGTATTTTTTAATAATCTTTTAAGTCGTGCTTTACCTATTCAAATTTTTTTAATTGCAGGGCCTTCCATTCCACTCCAGTCATTGGTAAAAAGTAAACTGATAGTTCAGACTGTGAATAGTCATTCTTCTTTCTTAATTAAAACGGAGCGAAAATGAAGAATTAAATACGACGAAATAATTTTGTGTTGCCAAGTTTTTTACACATACAAAGCTTATCTCAACGTGACATAACGGTACAAAAAATATTGTCCTACATATACGTCTTGGTAGGATGTGGTAGGGGTTTTTGTATGCCTCAAAAAAATCTGCTTCCACAAATAATGGATTTATTATATGTTCATTCCTTTTTTGTTCTGCCCAACTTCTGATAAAATGACTCAAATATGATGTCATCACCAGATATAAAATCATAGGGATTACACATGTTCAACCATTTCTATATCTTGTCCAAATATTTCTTCTTCAAGCCTAGTCAACCGAACACAGAGCACACATAGCCATTTCCAAAGAATATTTAATTTCAATGTTTCGTCCCGCTCCAATTTAACGTATTGGGTGCCTCAGTACTGAAAAGACAGGGACATACTATGTAGTCCTCGCTGAGTACTTTTAACAATTCCGAGGAAATTACGTTTCATTTGTATTTTAGCTTACAGCTATTTTTTGATCGAAAACATAACTTGTTTGGTCAGAAAAGATAGTTGCCTATCCTAGACAGCCCTCCGCTCTATTCTTTATATAAAAACTAACTTACTGTCCTGTTAACTAAATCTAGAGCACCCTGTTTTGGCAATTTATTCTGTCGTCTGAAGAATTTTTCTTTTAATCATTGATTCCGAGAATTGACCTCCTTTAGTCGTAACTAGAAATTAACCTCAACTTACCCTATCAGCTGCCTTCAAACCGCAATATGAAAAATAAAATGTCTACGGGAAATTTCCATGTTTATTTCAAGCCGCCGCCATTTTGTTCTCCGTGTCAACAATAGTAAACAGTGACGTCAAAGTGTCCAACGTCACGCATTTTCAGCGATTTTACTATAGAAAATCCCCGTAGACTTTTTATTTTCTGTCCTATTTCTAACTTACTTAACGCACTGCCATAAAAATGGTATTTTCTGTTACGACTAAAAGAGTACTATAAAATTGATATCCTTTTGGAAGATGGCAATATCATATTTTAGAGAAAACCGGGAAAACAGGGTGCTCTGGATTTAGTGAACAGGACAGTAGAATGGTGATGTTATCCGGATTACTCGTACAGTACTTGACAGAGTGAAGCGCATATCGGCAAAACACAAACACGATGCATATACATGTACATTTGACAACATGTCGGTCAAAAAAAGGGGGGGGGGGGGCTACACTGAACTATCTAATTCAAGTTTGACTGATTTTGGTTTAAAAGAACCTGACGACAATCTCAACAACACTCACAATAGAGCGACGGACCTCCTAGCAAGCTAGAGGTGGGACCAGGTGCCCGGGAGGAGTAAGCATCCCCTGTTAGGCTAACCACACCCACTGACGAGGATTCATTATCCGAAACATGTACGTCAGGTGAACCACATTTAGACATTAGTGTCTGGAGGCAGCTCTTTGGCCGCAGTGTTTGACATATCGGGGTTTCTGTTGGAGACCATTTAACAAACAGTCGAAATTGCATGCTCTTATGTATTGACCAATATACAGTCTTGTACGAGCGCATTCTTAAGACTTGCACTCTGACTGACTGTGACGACGGGACTCCATGACGGGCCCTGTCCAAACCTCTTTAGAGAAGACAGGGCCCCGACCACCTGTCCTCTCTGAATGTCAGTCGGACTCCTCGGGTGATAACATATATGAGCTCGCTACAGCCGGCAGAGCACGGACTGTATTACGCACGTCCTCTTTTTATATCCATTTACATATCCATCTGTGTTGCTTGGACCCCTGTGTTTTACGGTCTTGTTTGTGTGTGGTCACCTAACAGTGAGGAGGTTGTTTTACACCATAATTGTGCGTTCTTCGAGACCTCTGGGAAATCGGAATAGTGGGAGGGTTGTGCGCACGTAATCCAGGATAACCACACCGTCTGCTATTTACGTGGCAGATGGCCGTCCTAAGTCGGCACCGGTTGCCCATTGGTCTCGTTGGTTTATGTGTAGGCTTTTATGTTTCATGTTTCTATGTTGTGAGTTGGTGTTCCTTGTCCATTTTGCGTCTCTTTCTGTGGGTATCTGTTCTGTGTTTTTGCATGGATGTTTTGGGATTTTGCTGTGGGTGCTGCAACCTAGTGTTGTTGGAGATCCCCTCCTTTCTTTTATATCTACACTTATTTCGTGTTGCAGTGTGGAGTTGGTAATACAATTCCCCGTGACCCGATGTTTGAAGTGTTTTAATTCCATTTCGTTCTCTAACTTGACTTTGTTGTAGTGTCTTCCATGCAGGATCTCTACTCACCCTTCTTTGATCATCTCACTATGGCATTTTTAAGGTCGCCTCGTATTAAACTTACTCCTTTGAGATTACCCTCTATCACTACAGTAACTTTCCCATCATCGACTTTTAACAGTAATAAACTTTTTTCCTCACCCAGAGTACTTCTTTCACCTCTTAAATTTAAATCCCGTAGACGTATTACACCTACTTCTCCATCTGCAGGCTCTACATTTAACAACAAACATAGAGGGTTCTCAGCAGTTTCTACGTGCAAAGGGAAAAGATGCGGTATGTGTCCGCTCATCAATTGCAATTCCACAATTAAATCAAGTGTTAATGGGCAGACTTTTAAAATTGAGATTGAAAACGACATCGATTGATCGTACCAAGATGTCATTTATGTTATAACATGACACGCTAGGGGATGTGGCGCCCAATATGTTGGAGAAACAGGTCAGGCCTTAAAATCTCGTTTTAGAAGTCATTCTTATCAGATAAGAAACTCACATCACAAAAAAACAAAGAAATTTCCTTTATAATCACTTCGTTAAATACAATCATTCCATTTCGGATATAACTATTACACCGGTTCAGTCTTTTTCTAAACTTAAAAATCTTAGTAAAACGGAAATCAAAAAACGCCGACTACAAGCTGAACTTGCCTGGATCACAAAACTCCAAACTGCGTACCCCCTTGGTCTAAACGATCAAATTTATGGACAAGGAAACATTTCCTCGACGTCAACTAATATTAATGTATTTTCAATCCGCCCAAACACTAAACGGAAGCATAGGTCTCACGGAAGACGAAGAAACCGAAAACTCAGAATAAGATCTAGATTACACCGTACCCTCAACGATCTTCTGATCATTGCTCGCAACGGCGGCAGACATGAACTGCTTCATACTCTCTCATCAGTTCCAGCAGTTCAATTGAAATCTATCTTGGATGAAGCACTGGTTGCATTCTTAAGAAATACTGATTGATTCAGACTTAATATCATTGTTGCATTCGCACAGAATAAACTTTATCCAGTTGTTAAAAACATCCCACCTAAAAAACGATTCTTAAAAATTTCATTTATTAACAAAGGATTCGATCTTCTTAACATCTCTAATATTTTTCGGGATCATCGTGTACAAAGTGCTATTCCTCAATATTTTGAAAATTTAGAACCTCCCCTTATTTGTTACAAATATAAGAGACCTATTCGAAATTTCGTTTTTAACTACAACAAAGTTACATCAGATACTAAAATACTTGAATCATGTCCTGCTTCTTGAGAATGTGCAACATCTGAATATCTATATAAACCAGCTGGTCATATTATTACAGGTGACTTTTCAATTATCCAAGACAGGCAGCTCCGTGGTCTTCTCAAAAAAGGACCTAAGTAAAGAATCCCATCCAAGATAGATTTTATTAAATGTCGCGAAGTACTAAAGGAAGCCTTAGATAACTATACCAAACGATGTTGTAAATCGGAAGGAGTCGAATCGCATTCTCTGAATGACTGGAAAAACCTCATTTTGGACATTACTGACATTCGAATAGACAACTTCCACAAAAATCCTCATCTTTTTGAAAATCCAAGTTCTAGATCCGAAAGTTATTTTAAATCCAAATTACGTAATTTACATGAAAAATTTGTCTTCGCTCCTGCAGATAAAGCAGCCAACAACACCATAATCATATGAAAACTTTACTATATATCAACTTTAGCTTCGGAACTTTCGTCTACAAATACTTATATCAAAAGCAATGAAAGTGTCCCTAACATTTTGAGCAAACATAGCAGTGAAATTTCTTCATTCAACATCCCTATTTCTAAATTGGATCTTCCTACAATATACTGCATACCAAAACTGCACAAATCTCCTTACAAATTTAGATACATTGCTAATTCTAGCAACTGCTCAACTACAAGTTTGTCTAGACATCTGACGTCAGCCCTCACGGCGGTAAAGGAACACGTTGCAAAATATTGTGAAACTGTTCTTAACAGGAATAATGTAAATTTATTTTGGTCTATAAAAAATTCCGGGGATGTGATTGACAAGATAAAATCTAGAAATTTTCAAGCCAATACGATTGCTTCATACGATTTTTCAAATATGTACACCACGCTTCCTCACGACAAGATCAATGATCAATTGTCCAAACTCATTAAATGGTGCTATAATCGAGAGGGGAAAATTTATATTTGTACATCTGAATCAAAGGGTTTCTTTTCCGCTACAGAATACAAATCATACAAATCATGGACATGTAGCGACCTGTGTAGTGCCCTGTCCTTCCTCTTGGACAACATTTATGTAAGATTTGGTGAGAATCTCTACAAGCAGGTTTTAGGGATTCCTATGGGTACAAATTGTGCGCCTCTTGTTGCAGATTTATTTTTATACACATATGAAAAGGAATTTATTCAAAATCTTCAAAAGCAAAGAAAACATGATGATGTGAAATGCTTCACTGGCACTTCTAGGTACCTGGATGATATTCTTACTATCGATAATCGTGTTTTTGAAAAGTATAAAGATGTTATTTATCCACAAGAATTGACTCTAAACAAGGCAAACTTTACAGACACTGAAACACCATTTTTGGACCTAAATATCAAAATTGTCAATGGAGAAATTCATACAAGTGTATATGACAAACGAGATGATTTTGGATTCAACATAGTAAATTTTCCCTGGCTTCACGGTGATGTCCCTAGATTACCGTCATACGGTATCTACATTTCACAGCTCATCCGGTATGCTAGAGCATGTACTGATGTTTTGGATTTTCATAATAGAAATCTACAAATTACAAAGAAACTTTTAGGTCAAGGTTTTCGCTTTCACAAACTAGTAAAGACTTTCTGGAAATTTTACAAAAATTATGATCAACTTCTTTTGAAATTCGGACCCATACAAGCAACGGAGTATATTACTTTGGGTATTTCACAACCTGCATTTTATGGTGACATAATTAACAAAATAAGAAGGATCAAAGGTAGACAGCATATGTATCGAAAATGCGTCAGAATCATCAAACGCCTTTTATACCGTGGATATGATCCTAATGTCACCAGACGGACACTAAGCTTGGTACTTGACCAATATACAGTCTTGTACGAGCGCATTCTTAAGACTTTCACTCTGACTGACTGTGACGACGGGACTCCATGACGGGCCCTGTCCAAACCTCTTTAGAGAAGACAGGGCCCCGACCACCTGTCCTCTCTGAATGTCAGTCGGACTCCTCGGGTGATAACATATATGAGCTCGCTACAGCCGGCAGAGCACGGACTGTATTACGCACGTCCTCTTTTTATATCCATTTACATATTCATCTGTGTTGCTTGGACCCCTGTGTTTTACGGTCTTGTTTGTGTGTGGTCACCTAACAGTGAGGAGGTTGTTTTACACCATAATTGTGCGTTCTTCGAGACCTCTGGGAAATCGGAATAGTGGGAGGGTTGTGCGCACGTAATCCAGGATAACCACACCGTCTGCTATTTACGTGGCAGATGGCCGTCCTAAGTCGGCACCGGTTGCCCATTGGTCTCGTTGGTTTATGTGTAGTCTTTTATGTTTCATGTTTCTATGTTGTGAGTTGGTGTTCCTTGTCCCTTTTGCGTCTCTTTCTGTGGGTATCTGTTCTGTGTTTTTTGCATGGATGTTTTGGGATTTTGCTGTGGGTGCTTCAACCTAGTGTTGTTGGAGATCCCCTCCTTTCTTTTATGAACACAATGTCATAATAGAAAGATAAAGAAAGTCATTACGGAACATTTCAAGTATTACACTGTCAGAGTTTATCTAATAGTACATTTGCTATATATAGTACATAGAAAGTTCAAAAGGTGATGTATTGAAAAGCGTCCTCATTGAAAATATGGGACGTTTTTAAAATCACGTTTCTTGAAGAAAATAGATAGAGTAAGTACCGTTATTTTAAAGGAAACGAGATTTTAAGAACAGTTACACCACTGCATGCAGTTATGGCATAATACATTTTGACAAATTTTAAGATATAGATTTTTCCTTTAACTGCTGTTCAGATTCAAAGATCGGAGTGGCACTTTTATGTTTCATCAGTTCTAAATCAAAAACTAGCAAATTAGCTATCAATACTTATATTTATCACTATCTTTAACTGGATTTTGCTACATATAGTAAGTGCTGTTGCATCCGTTTACTACATTAACAAGTGCATTGCCTTAAACATGTGATCCTCTAGATTTGTTGTATACTATCATTTTCATGTGCAGGTCTAGATGTTTTTCAAGATTGTTCTAGGTGTTAAAGAAAGAAGTGGGAAAAAAGCATTTTAATCATTAAATTTTCTTGATCCATCAATCGGCCTTTGAGTGAATAACAAAGAAAAAAATCCAAATAAGAATTTAAAAATCATAATAAAAAAGTATACCAAATAGGGGGGAAAATCACAATAAATTAGTATACCAAATCACGGAAAAAATCACAATAAAAAAGTATACCAAATCGGGGAAAAAATAACAATAAATTAGTATACCAAATTAGGGAAAAAATAACAATAAATTAGTATACCAAATCAGGGAAAAAATCGCAATAAATTAGTATACCAAATCGAGAAAAAATCACAATAAATGAGTACACCAAATCGGAGAAAAAATCACAATAAAAAAGTATACCAAATTAGGGAAAAAATAATGAATTAGTATACCTAATCAGGGAAAAAATCACAATAAATGAGTATACGAAATCGGGAAAAAATCACAATAAATGAGTATACCAAATAAGGAAAAATCACAATGAATTAGTATATATATCAAATCGTGGGACAATCACAATAAATGAGTATACGAAATCGGGAGAAAATCACAAACATATGCATAGAAAATTGGGCAAATCAGAAACGGAGCCAATGTGAGAAGGATATGGAGATGAGTCCAGGGACCACAAAAATACTCACGAAAAAATGAATGGGATTTTTGGTCATCAAACAAAATCTTGAAATGTTTTTCAATTCAATTTTATCAGTGTTTTGTAGTATCATTTCTTTATACTTAACAAAAATACAGCAACAAAACGTCGTCGTCTTCATGCATTCCCAATGTGATGGCGCTATTTATTTTCTTATTCAATATAAGAAATGCGAGCACGAAAAGTAAACTATCGCACAAGAATATACCATTGTAGGGGTAACTACAGGAAATAAAAACCATCTTTTTATGATTAACGAATTAGCTCGATTTGACTGACTTAAAATACCTGGAAGTTTGTAATGTTGGGTTTTTTTCGCTTGCGACTGCTTTGGCACGCATAAAAATGAAAAGAAAAAGGGGGGTCATGTATGTCATTTTTTCGCAAATTTCACTTTTTTACAGGACCCCTCCGTCCTCATCGAAAAATTTCCAATTTTTACGTATTTTCCAATCGATCTGTAGATTGCATAAAAGACAAGATCAAGTTCAAAGTTAAATTCATCACGACTACTGGTCACATTTTATTGATTCTATATGCTATAAATACATTTCCAACATTTTTGACCAATGATGTGACACTTGTAGCGTAGTAATCCAATATTACCTAGTTCATTCAAGCGATTGGCTGTTTGTGGCAGCGTGCTCACTTTGACCTTAGTATGTGGCATATTTGTAAATTATATATATGCAGAGCCTTAGATGCAGCAATTGATACGAACGTGGTCCATTTCTGAATGAAAACGTTCGTAACGTCACATTGCATGAGATCTAAACAAACATGTAGCGACGGCTGTTCCAACCTACCAGCAGCTGAATCCGCGGTGACCTGAATTTTAATGTCACCTTTTTACCTAGAAAAACGCAGTTGCAGACTAGAAGAATGTTATAATTTGTGTATTGTTACGGGTATGCAACATATAGCTAAAGCGCATTACATGTACGATAAATGCTTTTGCTGCGTGTTGTATACCCGTAACAAAACACAAATTAACACACTTATTCTCAATCTTATTTTTATGCTAACAATTATTTCTGAAAATTTCCGAAATCTTGTGTAACCGGCAATAAGAACGATTGTTTAATAACCATAACGGTGATAATTTCTGCAACTGACATATTTCAAAAGGATATAACACCATTTTATGATAAAACTGTGTTATTGACCATATGTAACTTAAGCAATATCTACAAACACCCTACAAAAGTTTGTGAACTATTTTCTTAACTATGTACAGTCCAAAGTAAAAGCTTCATTTCGTTCCTGAATTTGGTATCAAAGATCCCGTAAATAATAGGATTGGCTGCATGGTTGAATAGGTAAAAGACCCTTAAAAGGGAACAAGTAACAAACATTTGCGGTGAAAGTTGATCCGGGAACAAACAGTTTTCTGTTTCCATGGTGACGATAATTGCTGAAGGCATATATGATAGAAAACCGAGTACAGAAATTATTACGAAAACGGTTGTCGTTCGGCTGAATGCACCCCTGCCATAATAACATCTTTTTACATTTCGATTTCCAAAATGCGTCTCATCATTCGACACAGCTTCGTGCTCTTCTCTCTCATCTCCTGGAATCATTTGCATTTCATTTCTCTCGTGTTTGGCATTGATCTTTGAAAAGCATGCTGCTGGACTCCTCTGACTATGAAACATGGTTGCTTCCCCTTTAACATTATCTTCTGACGAAACTTTTCCAACATTTTCTTCATTATTCTCCATAGAAATTCTATGATCTTCCTTATCTTTAACTCTATCACTTGTGTGATCGTATGTCGATAAGATACACCTTGTGAGGTCACTTCCGCTTCTATTTTTAGGTTTCGGTTCCGTATCGGAGTCATTCTTCGTACTCGTTTGTTTTTGAGTAGGCATATACCGCCATATTTTGTAGTATATGAAAGTCATTATGCAGATTTCAAGGGAAGGTATCATTGCACCTATTTTGCGATAGGCCGTAGTTCCTGCAACATACTTCGGGACGAAACCACATCGCGTTTCTATAAGTGCAAGCTTTTCCTTTGTAACATGAAATGTTCCAGTTACTACAGTTAATGGTATAGACAAGACTCCAGGCAAAATAATTGAAAGTATTAAAAACAAACGGCATTGAAAATTAGAAAACTTGCGGCCAAAAGGACGGCAAATTTTTACGTACCTCTGGACAGAAATGAACAGAAGTAACAATAAAGATGCGAAAACTGATGTATACGTTGTACAAGTCAATAGTTTGCAGATTGCGTCACCAGGAAAGATTACAAATCGGAAACACTTAATTAAGCCTAGACTACCACTAAATACGATGGACAATAAATCCACAACAGCCAAGTAAGGAATAAAATATCGACCATAGGTGCGAAGTCTAGGGCGTAAAATGTACACACTCACTACTATGACGTTTCCCAAAATTCCAAAAATCATAAGCGTCACGAGAAATATTGACTTTGGTATGAAACGGTGTGAATAATACTGGTTCCAGAACTGTAATGTCACAGATGAAATGATCGGCGTCATGGTCGTTGAATTTTCCATTTAAATGTTTTCTTTTTAGTCAAAGAGAGAACAAAACGATAATCATTATGCATATATCACTGGATATTTGAGAAAGTGATGAAAACACGATGGGAACACATTCTTTGATGAATCCATTGAATACTTTGACTGTACTTATGTACTTTATTGTTGATTATTTCATATTCCGGAATACAAAGGTCAAAATACTTCCTGAATGTGGTATATGATGATATGAAGAGTTTCCTTATTTTAGATATGAAATTCCTTGCGCTTGAAATTTCTCTTTGAAATGATTACAAATTTCAACATAACCTTTGTAATAAAGACATGAGGAAAGGAAAGTAACAATGAAATTTGATGACTTTATTATGTATACCCAAAGAGAAATGTTCCTAAAATGTACTTCAATTTTGATAGAACAAATTTGATCAACAATTTGACGTCATATATATATTATTCTGCTTTTTTCTAAAACCTGTTATTTCGTCCAATCATAAAAACGAGATTAAAAGGAGGTGAACATCTTGGCACGATTTATTCAATACGGTTTATTAAACTGTACTACTAAATTGACCCTACAGGAAATATAAGCCGCGCACTTTTAAGTATTAAGTAGATTTACAAAATTAAAAACAAAAATCAAATTAGAATGTTCTACTAAAATGCCCTATGCAGGCTGTGTATGAAAATCACTTGGCGTTGGGTACCACTAATCTAGATTGACTTTCCGAAATAAGAGTCCGGTGCATTAAAATTGATTTGAAATTTCCTTCAAGAGGTTTAGTGTTGGGGCACTTCTATCTTATCATATTCAATTTGCAGTCTCGACTGTCAGTATATTTCGGAACTACATTGTACGCTCTATCATGAAGCAAACGTCCGAAATCCCTGCACTTGCTAAAATGTACAAATTGTGCAATGAAATTGTTACTAGAAATCATATATTTCAATATTGATACCTTGAAAAACTTAATTTATTTTACAACGTTCAACAAATAAGGAACACAACTTATATTAATGTCTCATGTTGGCTCAGGTGTTGGCGTGAGGGGTCCAAGGAGCAGGAGGAAACCGGGGTACCCGGATAAAAAGCCCAGGGCTGCAGAGACCTGGGTGGGGGACCACCTACCCTCCCGGGATTCGAACCCGGGGAACTTAGAGGTGAGAAGGGAGCGCGCTATCCCTGTACTAACCCGGCCTTAAAGTAGTATCTGATTCAAAGGGAGCTCATAAACAAACTCTGCTGCCAGACTAACCAACGCTCATACAAGATTTGTTTCCTCTGAAAATGAAAGGAAAGAAGAAAGGAGGGAAAGAGGAAAAATGGACATAAAACACTCATCGCTAGTATTATTCTACCTGATCCACACTACAACAGACGATATGTGCAAATAATCAAATGAAAGACAATGAGTGCAAATAATCCATTTTTTTTTAAAATATTGACATTTAATTAAAGCCTTTAGTGAGTCTTTATTTTGGCTGGGAGGTGATGATAGCCTGCTGCAAGGGATGTGGCGATAGGAGGAGAAATGTGAATCCTTTTCTATATAACATGTTTTAAAATTCCCATATTTCATTAAGTGTAAATTCTGTTATTCCACATAAATGTGAACCCTTTGTCTTTTCACAATGGAATTTATTAAAGCCTTTGGTGAGACTGTATTTTGGCTGGGAGGTGACGATTACTTGTTCGAATGGGCGTGGCGCTGGGAAGAGACCGGGGGACCCGTTGTTCCTTCACAAAATGGGCCCCGGGATATCCAACAAACAGCAGCGACACCAACTGTCTGGGAATGGTGTTTGTGGACACAGAACTGCTGTGGAAGGTAGAAACACTTAATTATCAAAGTACAGCAAGTGTGAACAACACATTTGAGGTTGATAAATTCATTAACATTCATAAAGTTTATTATGTGTAAATTCAAAACACTTATAATAATCGCCAATGTTCACCAAGTATGCATAGAATAAATGATAAATTTTGTTTGCAGTTGCGCAGTACGTATTACAAGTGTATTCGGAAAGTCTGATGTTCCCTTATTCCAAGCTAGCCAAAATGTCAAATTCATATGACCGCGTAATTCGTATCAGTGTGCCAAGATTGCGTACAAAATTAAATATTATATCAAAAACAGGAAATAATGTACGAACTCTCGGTGTTAATACTTGCTATACTTTGAGCATAATATGAGTTTTACATTCTTAGTAAGTCTGAAAACACCGTAACGATTCCTCTTTAATTATTTTCACTATGGTGAGTAGTTACTATTTTGTTATTTATTATAGGATGTGACATGCGGATCAAGTCACCATGGAAAACGACAAGCAACCACTGTAAGACCAACGAAACATCACAAAGTAACGCATGCAGATCGTACATATCCGCCGTCACCAAACCATTACTATATCTGCGAGAAGCAGTAAGTTCTTTGCTCAGTATCCTGAAATGCAAATTAATACAACCAATGATCTATATTATCATCATTCAATGTACTGATTTGGTTTGAATTGATCTACTTCTGAAAATATATTTTTTTGACTTGACTTGACAAACCAGTGTTTCACAAACCTATTTTTCACAAATCAGTGATTCACAAACCAGTGTTTCACAAACACATTTTTATATTTTCAAATGTTATGTTTTATAGACATCAGATTAAAACAGATATTTTGTAGTATTTTTAATAATCTTTCTAGTCGTGCTTTACCTATTCAAATTTTTTAAATTGCAGGGCCTTCCATTCTGCTCCAGTCATTGGTAGAAAGTAAACTGATAGTTCAGACTGTGAATAGTCTTTCTTCTTTCTTGATTAGAACCGAGCGAAAATGAAGAATAAAATACGACGAAATGATATTGTGTTGCCAAGTTTTTGACACATACAAAGCTTAATTAGCACATTATCTCAACGTGACATAACGGTACAAAAATATTGTCCTGCATATACGTTTTGGTAGGATGTGGTAGGGGGTTTGGTATGCCTCAAAGAAATCTGCTTCCACAAATAATGGATTGATTATATGTTCATTCCTTTTTTATTCTGCCCAACTTTTGATAAAATAACGCAAATATGAGGTCATCACCAGATATAAAATCATAGGGATTACACATGCTCAACCATTTCTATATGTAGTCCGAATACTTTTTCTTCAAGCCTACTTAACCGATCACAGAACACACACAGCCATTTCCAAAGAATATTCAATCTCAATATTTCGCCCAGCTCCAATTTAACATATCGAAAAGACAGGGACAAACTATGTAGTACCCTTTGAGCACTTATTGCTATTTCGAGGACATTATGTTTCATTTACAAGTATTTAAGCCTACAGCTAATTTTTGATCGAAGAAATAACTTGTTTGGTCAGAAAAGATAGTTGCCTATCCTAGACAGCCGTCCGTTCTATTCTTAATATTACAACTAACTTAGAATGGTGTAGTTATCCGGCTTACTCATACAGTACTTGACAGAGTGAAGCGCATATCGGCAAAACTTAAACACGATGCATATACATGTACATTTGACAACATGCCGGTCAAAAAAAGTGGGGGGGGGGGGCTACAGTGAACTATCTTATTCAAGTTTGACTCATTTTGGCTTAAAAGATCCTGACAACAATCTCAACAACACTTACAAGAGGGCACCGAACTTAGCATCGACGGACCTCCTAGCAAGCTAGAGGTGGGACTAGGTGCCCGGGAGGAGTAAGCATCCCCTGTTAGGCTAGCCAGACCCACTTACGAGGATTCATTCGCCGAAACATGTACGGCAGGTGAACCACATTTAGACATTTGTGTCTGGAGGCAGCTCTTTGGCCGCAGTGTTTGACATATCGGGGTTTCTGTTGGAGACCATTTAACAAACAGTCGAAATTGCATGCTCTTATGAACACAATGTCATACTAGAAAGTATGGTGGCATATTTCTGCCATCTACATATTTTTTTATCAACATAATTATCACACCAAAACATGATAATTATCTCGACTAGTCGACATAGATTTAAGAATATGTCAACATAAAGTAAATATTTTCTTGACTTGTCAAGATAAAGTATCATGACCGTCTCGATAACTATGTTGACCAGACGAGATATCTAATTTAGCCGAGATACCAGATATTTATCTCATCAAGTCGAAATAGGTATCGTGGCTTATTTTGATAAGTAACCTTGCCAAGACGAGATAAAAGTTATGGTTGCATATTTCTGCCATCTACATATTCTTTATCAACATAATTATCACACCAAAACGTGATTATTATCTCGACTAGTCGACATAGTTTAAAGAATATGTCGACATAAAGTAAACATTTTCTTGACTTGTCAAGATAAAGTATCATGACCATCTCGATGACTTTGTTGACCAGACGAGATAGCTAATTTAGCCGAGATACCAGATATCTATCTCATCAAGTCGAGATAGGTATCGTGGCGTATCGTGATAAGTTATCTTGCCAAGACGAGATAAATGTGGTTTTACAAATGTACGTCGACATAACGCGAAACTTATGTTACATAGTCGAGATAGCTATCGTGACTAGACGCGATAAGTTATGCTGACAACAAATTATGTGATGGCAGAAATATGCCACCATAAGAAAGATAAAGAAAGTCATTACGAAATATTTGAAGTATTACAGACTATCTTATAGTACATTTGCTATATATAGTACACTGAGAGTTCAAAAGGTGATGTACATGTATTGAAAAGCGTCCTCATTGAAAATATGGGACCTTTCAACATGTTTCTTGAACGGATTAGACTAATCACCAATAAAGGAAACGAGAATTCAAGATTAGTTACACCACTATGTACAGTCATAACATCATACATTTTGACAAAATAAAAGATTTTGATATATTTTCTTTATTGGGGGGGGGGTGTTTTGTTTTGTTTTGTTTTGTTTTTTTTTTTTTTACTGTTGTTCAGATTCAGAGATCGGACTGGCACTTCTATGTTTCTTCAGTCCTAAATCAAAACTTGTAGCATATCAGCTATCAAAATATACCTATATATATATATATCACTTACTATCTTGAACGGATATTGCTACATATAATGAGTGCTATAACATCCGTTTACTTCATAAACAAGTGCATTGCTTTAAAAAAAACTTGGCTCCTATATGTGATTCGCTAGATTTGGTGTATACTATCATATTCATGTGCAGCTATAGATGTTTTTCAAGGTTGTGCAGGGGTTCAAGGTGTTAAAAGAAAGAAGTGGGAAAAAATAAGCATTTTTTTTTAGATCATTAATTTTTCTTGACCCACCCAATCGGCCATTGAGTGAATGACAAAGGAAAATTCCAAATAGGAATTTAAAAATCATAATAAAAAAGTATTCCAAATCGGGTGAAAAATAACAATAAATTAGTATACCGAATCGGGGAAAAATCATAATAAATAAGTATACGAAATCGTGGGAAATCACAAAAAATAAATATACCAAATCGGGGAAAATCACAATAAATGAGTATACGAAATCGGGGAAAAATAAAAAAAAATATGCATAGAAAATTGGGCAAATCAGACACGGAGCCAATGTGAGAAGGAAATGGAGATGAGTCGAGGGACCACAAAAATACTCACGAAAAAAAAAGGATTTTTGGTAACATCATCAAACCAAATCTCGAAATATTTTTCAATTCAATATCATCTGTGTTTTGTAGTATCATTTCTTTATACTAAACAAAAATATAGCAACAAAACATCGTTATTTTTAGTTTATAAGAAGTACCAAGTTATCAAAAGTTACGAAAACTCCTAAAATTTCTTGTAAGTATTTTCGCGTAACAGACTGCAGGTACCCGAGGAATGTACTACATGCTTGCAACACTCATCATTTTAACTGTCCAGGAAATGTTAACGCCGTTGAATACATCGAATTACGTGCAATTTGATAATTCTAATCAATTTTTTCTTTCAGTATTGTGAGGGGAAAATGCTATAATTATAGAGTTTTATGCTTCCATTGTATTATTGATCCATCAGATACCTCATTTGGAGAAGGATACCGAAATTCATAAATTATCTTAAAGTTACATATTTTTTCATGGTCTCGCATGGATTTTACCTTGAATAATCTATTCTTGTCACACTTTTAATGAAAGATAGTCTATCATACTAAAAAAAATAGAAAAAAGGTGGTTGCAACAGTCGAATATGAATGTAGTTACATGGCTTATGAAATGGGAACCTTAATATAACCCAGTTTTTTATAGTGCGAGCAGTTGTAAACACATATTTGCATAAGGGTAGTACTGTAACTGTCAGAAATGCACAGTAATGTCCTTAGCTAACGATTTTGGCATAATTTTAAGTAATCATATATACATGTACCTTCTTTTAAATTTTTTATATTCTGCCTCCCCGCAGGATTTTTCTTTCAAAACATTCATAAATGTGTTCCTACGCATCTTTGTCTTCCCGCAGGACAAAAATAATTGAAAATTCCCTCTGATTTTTAAAAATTCCAGTACGTGTTTTTAAAATTAAGATGAATATCTTAGATTTCAGGTGTGTAACAGGTTATCGAAATGCAGATTCCAACTTCTTTGTGTATTCTCTACTTATTTTGTTATTCATCATAAGAAATGCGGGCACGAAAAGTAAACTATCGCACAAGAATATATCCTTGTAGCGTAGTAATCCAATATTACCTAGTTCATTCAAGCGATTGGCTGTTTGTGGCAGCGTGCTCACTTTGACCTTAGTATGTGGCATATTTGTAAATTATATATATGCACAGCCTTAGATGCAGCAATTAATACGAACGTGGTCCATTTCTGAATGTACACGCTCGTAACGTCACATTGCATGAGATCTAAACAAACATGTAGTGACGGCTGTTCCAACCTACCAGCAGCTGAATCCGCGGTGATCCGAATTTTAATGTCACCTTTTTATTTAGAAAAACGCAGTTTCGGAAAAGAAGAATGTTATAATTTGTGTTTTGTTACGGGTATGCAACATACAGCTAAAGCGCATTACATGTACGATAAATGCACTTGCTGCGTGTTGTATACCCGTAACAAAACTCAAATGAAGACACTTATTCTCGATATATATTTATATGCTAACAACTATTTCTGAAAATTTCCGAAATCTTGTGTACCCGGCAATAAGAACGATTGTTTAATAACATTAAGGGTGATAATTTCTGTAACTGACATATTTCAAAAGGAAATAACCATTTTATGATGAAACTGTGTTATTGACAATATGTAACTTTAAAAGCAATATCTAAAAACACCCTACACAAGTTTGTGAACTGTTGTGTTAACTATGTACAGTCCAAAGTAAAAGCTTCATTTCGTTCCTGAATTTGGTATCAAAGATCCCGTAAATAAGAGGATTGGCTGCATGGTTGAATAGGTAAAATACCCTTAAAAGGGAACAAGTAACAAACATTTGCGGTGGAAGTTGATCTAAGAATAAGTAGTTTTCTGTTTCCATGGTGACGATAATTGCTGAAGGCATATATGATAGAAAACCGAGTACGGAAATAATTATGAAAACGGTTGTCGTTCGGCTCAATGTACTCCTGCCATAATAACATCTTTTTACATTTCGATTTCCAAAATGCGTCTCATCATTCGACACAGCTTCGTGCTCTTCTCTCTCATCTCCTGGAATCATTTGCATTTCATTTCTCTCGTGTTTGGCATTGATCTTTGAAAAGCATGCTGCTGGACTTCTCTGACTATGAAACATGGTTGCTTCCCCTTTGACAACATCTTCTGACGAAATTTTTCCAACATTTACTTCATCATTCTCCATAGAAATTCTATGATCTTCCTGATCTTTAACTCTATCACTGGTGTGGTCGTATGTCGATAAGATACATCTTGTGAGGTCACTTCCGCTTCTATTTTTAGGTTTCGGTTCTGTATCGGAGACATTCTTCGTTCTCGTTTGTTTTTGAGTAGGCATATACCGCCATATTTTGTAGTATATGACAGTCATTATACAGATTTCAAGGAAAGGTATCATTGCACCTATTTTGCGATAGGCCGTAGTTCCCGCAACATACTTTGGGACGAAACCACATCGCGTTTCTATAAGTGCAAG
The DNA here is from genome assembly GCA_028142955.1 of Pinctada fucata. Lineage (NCBI taxonomy): Eukaryota > Metazoa > Mollusca > Bivalvia > Pterioida > Pteriidae > Pinctada > Pinctada fucata. Next base: position 16,246,456 of record AP027115.1, on the reverse strand, counting down.
CTTTTCGTTTGTAACATGAAATGTTCCAGTTACTACAGTTAATGGTATAAACGAGACTCCAGGCAAAATAATTGAAAGTATTAAAAACAAACGGCATTCAAACTTCGAAAAATGGCGGCCAAAAGGACGGCAAATTTTTACGTACCTCTGGACAGAAATGAACAGAAGTAACAATAAAGATGCGAAAACGGAGGTATACGTTGAATAAGTAAATAGTTTGCAGATTGCGTCACCGGGAAAGATTACATATCTGAAACACTTAATTAAGCCTAGACTACCACTAAATACGATGGACAATAAATCCAAAACAGCCAAGTAAGGAATGAAATATCGAGCATAGGTGCGAAGTCTAGGGCGTAAAATGTACACAATCACTACTATGACGTTTCCCAATATTCCTAAAATTATAAGCGTCACGAGAAATATTGACATTGGTATGAAACGGTGTGAATAATACTGGTTCCAGAACTGTAATGTCACAGATGACGTGATCGGCGTCATGGCCGTTGAATTTTTCATTTTAATGTATTCTTTTTAGTCAAAAAGAGAACAAAACGATTATCATTATGCATATATCACTGGATATTTGAGAAAGTGATGAAAACACGATGGGAACACATTCTTTGATGAATCGATTAAACACTTTGACAATAATTATGTACTTGATTGTTGATTATTACATATTAATTCCGGAATACAAAGGTCAAAATAGTTCCTTAATGTAGTGTATGATAATATGAAGAGTTTCCTTATTTTAGATGTGAAATTCCTTGCGCTTGAGATTTCTCTTTGCAATAATTACAAATTCCAACATAACCTTTACATGAGAAAAAGAAAGTAACAATGCCATTTGATGACTTTATTATGTATACCCAGAGAGAAATGTTCCTATATGTACTTCAATTTTGATAGAACAAATTTGATAAACAATTTGACGTCATATATTATTTTGCTTTTTTTCTAAAACCTGTTATTTCGTCCAAAAATAAAACCAAGATAAAAGGAGGTGAACATCCTAGCACCATTTATTCCATGCTATTTATTAAACTGTGCTACTAAATTGACCATTCAGATATTATGAGGCGCGCACTCTTAAGTATTAAGTAGATTTACAAAATTAAAAACAAAAATCAAACTAGAATGTGCTACTAAAATGCACTATTCAGGCTATGTATGAAAATCACTTGGCGTTGGGTATCACTAATCTAGATTGACTATCCGAAATAAGAGTCCGGTGCATTAAAATTGATTTGAAATTTCCTTCAAGAGGTTTCGTGTTGGGGCACTTTCATCTAATCATATTCAATTTGCAGACTCGACTATCAGTATATTTCGGAACTACGCTCTATCATGAAACTAATATCCGAAGTCCCTGCACTTGCTAAAATGTACGAATTGTGCAATGAAATTGTTACTATAAAACATATATTTCAATATCGATACCTTAATTTTTTTTTAACTTTATTCATTTTACAACGTTTATCAAACAAGTTACACAACTTATATTAATGTCTCATATTGGCTCAGGTGTTGGCGTGAGGGGGTTCAAGGAGCAGGAGCAAACCGGAGAAAAGCCCTCTGCAGAGGCCTGGGTGGGGGACCAGCTACCCTCCGGATTCGAACCCGGGGACCTTAGAGGTGAGAAGCGAGCGCGCTATCACTGCGCTAACCCGGCCTTAAAGTAGTATCTGATTCAAAGGGAGCTCATATACAAACTACCTCTGCAAAAGAAAGGAAAGAAAAAAGGAGGGAAAATAGACATAAAACACTCATCGCGAGTATTATTTTACCTGATCCACATTACAAGAGACGATAAGTGCAAATAATCAAATGAAAGACGATGTGTGCAAATAATCCAATGAAAGACGATGAGTGCAAATAATCCAATGTAAGACGATTAGTGCAAATAATCCAATGAAAGTCGATAAATGCAAATAATGCAATGAAAGACGATGAGTGCAAAAAAGACGATGAGTGCAAACAATCCAATGAAAGACGATGAGTGCAAATAATCCAATGAAAGACGATGAGTGCAAATAATCCAATGAAAGACGATAAGTACAAATAATCCAATGAAAGACGATGAGTGCAAATAATCCAGTGAAATACGATGAGTCCAAAAAAAGACGATGAGTGCAAATAATCCAATAATGACGATGAGTGCAAATAATCCAGTGAAAGACGATGAGTGCAAATAATCCAATAAAAGACGCTGAGTGCAAATAATCCAGTGAAAGACGATGAGTACAAATAATCCAGTGAAAGACGATGAGTACAAATAATCCAGTGAAAGACGATAAGTGAAAATAAACCAATGAAAGACGATGAGTGCAAATAATCCAATGAAAGACGATAAGTGAAAATAATCCAATGAAAGACGATAAATGCAAATAATGCAATGAAAGACGATGAGTGCAAAAAAAAGACGATGAGTGCAAACAATCCAATGAAAGACGATGAGTGCAAATAATCCAATGAAAGACGATGAGTGCAAATAATCCAATGAAAGACGATAAGTACAAATAATCCAATGAAAGACGATGAGTGCAAATAATCCAGTGAAATACGATGAGTCCAAAAAAAGACGATGAGTGCAAATAATCCAATAATGACGATGAGTGCAAATAATCCAATGAAAGACGATGAGTGCAAATAATCCAATAAAAGACGCTGAGTGCAAATAATCCAGTGAAAGACGATGAGTACAAATAATCCAGTGAAAGACGATAAGTGAAAATAAACCAATGAAAGACGATGAGTGCAAATAATCCAATGAAAGACGATAAGTGAAAATAATCCAATGAAAGGCGATAAGTGAAAATAATCCAATGAAAGACGATGAGTGAAAATAATCCAATGAAAGACGATAAGTGAAAATAATCCAATGAAAGACGATGAGTGCAAATAATCCAATGAAAGACGATGAGTGCAAATAATCCAATGAAAAACGATGAGTGCAAATAATCCAATGAAAAACGATAAGTGCAAATAATCCAATGAAAAACGATAAGTGAAAATAATCCAATGAAAGACGATGAGTGCAAATAATCCAATGAAATACGATGAGTGCAAATAATCCAATGAAAAACGATAAGTGCAAATAATCCAATGAAAGACGATGAGTGCAAATAATCCATTGAAAGACGATAAGTGAAAATAATCCAAGGGTAGATGATGAGTGCAAATAATCCAATGAAAAACGATGAGTGCAAATAATCCAATGAAAGACGATGAGTGCAAATAATCCAATGAAATACGATGAGTGCAAATAATCCAATGAAAAACGATAAGTGCAAATAATCCAATGAAAGACGATGAGTGCAAATAATCCATTGAAAGACGATAAGTGAAAATAATCCAAGGGTAGATGATGAGTGCAAATAATCCAATGAAAAACGATGAGTGCAAATAATCCAATGAAATTGACGAGTGGAAATAATCTAGTGAAAGACGATAAGTGCAAATAATCCACTGAAAGACGATGAGTGCAAATAATCCAGTGAACTACACAATGTTCCACATCAGCTGCCAGGGATGTCACAACCCATATTGTAATAAAATCCTATAATGTAATAACTTATTATTACATTATGGGTTGTGACACAGGGATCGAATGGCTCACAAAATCAGAGATTATAGTATAAAAATATTTCATAGTAAATAATAGTGATGAACAAATTGTCGCAGACAATCGATTGTCACTTGCTAAAAACCTTTCGATTCCGAGTCTCGATTTTGCTTTTTCACAACAAATTGTCGCAGACAATCGATTGCCAATCGCTTAAATTCTCTTGATTCCCAGTCCCGATTTTGATTTTTCACAATTGATAGTCGCTGAAAAGAAAATGTTTATATTTTGAGGTATTTCTTTTTTCTCTCATATTCAATTTGAGGAAGAAGGCCTACATATTCGTCTCATGAATCTCTACATATTCATCTTGTAAATGATGTAGAGTCACATTAAAGGCCGGGTTTTTTTACCGAGTGGTAATTAATATGCACACCTGAGTGGTCTTAGCATGGTAGGCGTGATAAACGCGGCGTCTACTGACCACTGATATTCCTAGAGACGCAAGCAGTGTGTGACATCAGAGACATACCGACAGGTATACTTGATTATGCTAATTAGATATACCACAATTTTACCTATTTGAAGCTGTCAATCAAAAATTGAGAGGGTTATAAAGGAAACATAGGACCAATCAGATTGCGATTAGAGATGTTAACCCTACAGAGGTCAGCGAGGAGATGACATGAATTTTACCTGTCTTCTTTTATAGTCCCCACCCGGCCTTTAACATTGACCAAAAAAACAAAGAGATTGACACCGAGTTGGAATTATCAGGCCTGGTGTCTTCTTTAACAGTATTAAAAAATGAGGAAAAAATCCTATTTTCAGTAATTTTTCTTTTGAAAACATAAAATAAAATAATGTACCATTGAGCAAGGAAATTTCAGACATTTTTCTGAAATAATGTAACAAAATGAGGGCATGCCTGTAAACGTTTTAGTTGGTTTTAAACATTACATAATATGAAAATAGCTATCGCATTTTAGTCGCAACCCTACCCTTAATTAAGTTACTTAATTAAGTAATTATCGCATTTTAGTCGCAACCCTAACCTTAATACTAAGCTACAATTACGAAGTATATAAAAGGCTCTCCTTTAAATTGGATTCATATAAGTCACAAATGGAATTTGGCAATAATGAAAGGAAGGTTCTGTAAAAAAAAGTTATCTTTCAGGCTATCGGAGAAATACCTCCTTCGATATACAACTCGTTTATACTCAGGATTATTCATATCAATACCTCTTCACAAAAAATGTTTTCAAGAAATTAGGGAATCTTCAACAACACCCGGCTGCAGCACTCACAGCAAAATCCCCAAAATACCCAGTGCAAAACACAAAGCAGACACTCACAGAAAGAGACGTAAATGGTATAAAGAACACCAAATCACATAGAAACATCAAACAAAAATGACTACACATAAACCAACAAAACCAACAAGACCAAAGGGCAATCAATGTCGACTTAGGACGACCATCTAGCTAGTACCACGCCAGTAACAGATGGTGTAGTTATTCGGATAACGTGCGCACAACCCTCCCACTTTTCCGATTACCGAGAGGTCTCGAAGAACAAACAATCTTGGTGTGAAATAACCTCCTCAATGTTAGATGACCATAAAACAGACAGCACGACGCATGGTCCCAAGAAACACACATATGGATATGTAAATGGATATAAATTAAAAAAAATAGAATGCGTACAAAAAACAGTCAGTGCCGACTGTAGCGAGCTCATGCATGTTATTACCCGAGGAGTCCGACTCGACTATCAGAGAGAACAGGTGGTCTAGGCCCTGTCTTCTCATTCTCATGATGACGGCAGATTTTTTTTTTCAAATTTCTTAATTTTTTTTGTAACTTCCCACGTTATTCTGACTTTGTTCTGACTTTATATGACTTGAAAGAAAGACAAACAAGATTACATCGCTAGCACAATTTTCTTAGACAGGATTAATGCAATTATCATTAAGCACTTCGGTTCTACTTATTAAGATTGTTTGATCATCTCTAAATTCCTACACCTTTCAGATTTAAGAAAATTGATCTCAGAGCCTAATAAACTAATTATATATAATTGAAGAACATATTTTCAGAATCCGTACAAAAAAGACATCAAGGACAGCTATAAGCTTTGAAGAGGGAAATCCTTGGCTAGAACTTTTTTATTATTTTATCATTTTATCACAGAATTCATTTATATTAATTAAACGGAAGTGTTCTAAATCTATACCTTCTTGAAGAAATTATCAAACTGATTTTTATGCACGTGTTTCGAATATTAAATTCTTATTAGTGGTGCTTCCAGTCAAAGTATTTTTCATAAGCCGCCCAAATTAATTTCATTAGCGCCCTTTGGTTATACAACTTTTAGAAGTGTATTGATTACTTCTTTCCAGCTCTGTCGCATGAAAGAAGCTTCGTTTTGACCCTTTATCGATTTGTCACCATCATAAATATTATTTTGCTATTACGAAAACTTGTTATTCCTTTCAAAACTAGCATCGAAATTAAAGGAGGTTAACATCTTAGCACAATCTCTCAAAATGCTATTTTGAACATAGATTTTATTTGGATATGCTACTGAATCGACCCTACAGGACATTTGGACTCGCGCACTCTCTGTAAAGTAAATGTACAAATCTAAGTTACATTGTAAAACAGGGCGCTACTGAAATTAATTTTGGTGGCTCCGCTGGAAGCACCACTGATGAGAATTTAATATTCGAAAAATGTGTCTACAGCCATTTTCACAAAAATACTTACGATAAATTGCAGGATTTGTCGTAACTTTCAATTCGTCATATCTCAGTTATGTAAATCACAATATTCTTAGCTTAGCACAGATACTTAGCTCCTGACTTCAACTTCACTTACAGATACATAGACGATGTGTTGTCCATCAATAATCCAAAATTCGCGGATTACCTGAGCAGTATCTATCCTTCAGAGCTTGAAGTCAAAGAAACTACAGAGACAAATAATTCAGCTTCCTTTTTGGACATAATGTTGTTCTACGACACTGATGGTCACATGAACACCTCACTCTATGACAAACGTGACGACTTCAATTTCAGCATTACAAACTTTCCTTTTCTGAGTGGCAATATCCCTTCATCGGGATATGTTTGTGACCGACTAACATCGTCATTGAGGAAGTTCTACGGTCGAGACGGGGAACTCGTCATACACTACGATGTCCCACTCTCCAGAATGGTGGGTGATATTCTGTCATAGACCATTTGAACCATCCAACCCAAGATTGTACTCTATGTCTTCCGAAATAGAAGTTACCGGATGTGATAGTTCTACCGAATTGAAGCGGCGGCTGTTGCATGCAAGCAGGAGATGCTTACTCTTCCTGGGCACCTGGTCTCACTTCCATATCGGGAGTTCGCTTCCTTTCATATGGTGGAGGTTTTTGTTTGTTTGCCTTGGTTCCTATTTTGTCCTGATTTTGTATGCCTTCGGTTTCTAATTTTCTGAATTATCGATTTTGTGCTGTATACAGGGATATGGTCATTATCCATATTTGTCATTCAAAATGTTTTTATTATCTTTCTCTAACTACTGAAATATTCAAAATATGACATAGGATTTTGATATTGAATATGGATTTTAAAAATATATCGACTTGGAAGTTACGACAAATTCTCAAATTTGTCGTAAGTATTTTTGTAAAAATGGTGCGGGAAAATTGGTTTGAAATTTGCTTCATGAGGGTATAGAGTTGGATTACTTCCGTATTATGTGTAACTTTCATAGGACAAGTGAGAGGTTTGTGCCGTCGTAATCTATATAACACACCATTTGCTACTAATGAGATACATGGCCGTTCTTGGTCGGTACCGGTAGCCTACTGGTATTGTTGATTCAGGTGTAGTCTTATCTTATGTTTGGTCTTCCTTGTTCCTTTGGAGTCTCTAATCGTGTTTGTCCACATTATATTGTTTTACATTTTAGTGTTTATTGTTTAACTGTGGGCGTTTCCTGTTGGAGATCTATCCCCTTAGTTATGTTTTATGTATTCAAGGCTACACAGCCAATTGTGCCTCAAATGAAATTCATATGAAATGAGCATCTTGTAAATTTTACATTAGAGTTTGTAGGGTTTACATAGTAAAGTGGCCCCCTAAAATCGACTTCTCTAAAACTGAATTTTGTTGTCATTTTAAGAAAGTTAAATATCTATATTTTGAGAAATCTAGTTATAAAAACTACTCCTCGATTTGTAAGACATTGTAAATTTCGCATAAATATCATCAAAACCGGTAATTTTGTCAATTTTTCACGAAAACTAGCATAATTCATGATGATTTTCGTTGAGATAACATCGATCGGGATCGTGAACAAGTTTTTCCTTTTGTATGGACTTAGAAACGTACAAAAGTAACAACATATCAAAATATAAAAGTTGTTCAGAAGCCCGCTCGATACTAACTATTAGGAAGTTTGTCGAAAATGAGCCCAAAATGACGTTTTTCCAGAAATTTGGCTAAATATACCACTTTTGAAGCCCATATACTATGAAAGTGAGAAAGGAAATTAAATGATATGCATAATTTCATAAGTAGCCTACATTGTAGAATAAATATTAGCACAAATTCAATACTTCATGAAAACTTCAGATTTTGCCCAGAAGGTGGACCACTTTACTATATAAACCATATATAGTCCTTTTACATAAGATTTATGTAAAAAAAATAATTCACATGAATTTCATATAAATTTACTTCACATGAATTTTTCTTCATGATCTTCATGCGATATTGAATTCTTATAAAATTTGTGTCAGAAACTTCACATGAATTTCATGTAAACAAAAATTCAAGTAAATTTTATGTTCATGCTCGTTTCACATAAATTTCATGTGAACTTTCACGTAAAGTTAATGTAAATACATGAATTTCATATAAGGGCAAATTGACTCTGTATATAACAGAAGCACTGCCAAAATGCATGCGTGCCGATGTCTTTGATTTCATGAATCTCTTATTCTGATATAAATAAACATCGAAGAAGTACCCATCAATTATCAGTCTCAAAATCGAGAATGTAAGGCAAAATCATTAGTATTTCCAATGGAACAGCTGCGAAACCCGGAATTAACAAAATTCCGAAGTCAGCCCGAGTGATGGAGGAGAGACAGCGTCCGCAACAGTTCCATGAAAACTTGTCAAATTCGGTGATTTTCTCGATGTACATATTGATGAACATATCCGGTAAATATGTCTTGTTTGGTGATGTTCAGAGCCATTCAAACACAATCCAGAATGCCACTGATGCTTCTGGAAAGAGGGATGTCATTTGCTTTTATAAGATCTCTTTAGCGACCGCAGAACTTCCCCTCTGATGATCTCAGCCGTGTGTAATATAACCCTGAGCTATGCGTTGTATTTTATTCGAAATAAAAATAAAATATGAATGCCTTTCTGAAGCAACGGTTATACCTTTCCTGCAAAACTGAAGATACGACTGTTGTAAACGAACAGACTTTACTTAACACCCACACCGAGCCAACTCCCCAACCTGCGGCATCTTAAATAATCTCCATTAAGGATTCAGGCTTGCCTTTATTGCAACGAATGTTTTTTGTTAATTTGCAGTACACATTCGTTGCAATAAAGGAAAAAAGGATAGGACCGAGTTTATAACTAAAAGGTGCTGAAATTATCGACCTCGCTGGTTTCTGTGTAGGCTTTTCTGTTCATTTTATATGTCGTGTTTTGTTTTTTTTGTCCCGTTCCCGTCTCTTGTTGTGCGTGTCCACTAAGTATTTACACGTAAGGGTGTTTCGGTGTCTATCTGAGGGTACTGCATCGACTCTTTTTGGAGATCACCTCCATTCCTCCAAAATTTTTGACAATTCAAGCGGGCAACTGAATCTGGAGATTTTTGTGACCCGACCTGTGGACCACTGCTTATTTCAACTCATGAAGAGCAAATGTCTTATTTCCATTTCTTCATACCATTTTTATGTATTGACGACATAGAATTCTATTTAATTGTACAGAAAACATAAATTAATTCTGTCCAAGCGTCATAATAAATTTCCTTTTACAAATTCTTGAAGCCTTGATTTACGATATCACATGACTTCCAGGTATTTTTAACAGTAAATAAAAAGTGAAATCAAATATGATATGGACTTTCTATACCGGTAACAGTCATAATGTTCAATCTAACTTTGTTGAGTGATACCACTAGATGGTGAAGAAAATATAAGTCCAGTCTCTAAATCCCTGAGGTATTGCATTTCGTTGCAAGAGATATATTGTTCGACTATACAAAACGTCATAGATGTCAGCACTTTATACCATTGGTTTTTACGAAATCACTGATTCATTTCTATTTCTTAATAATAAAAAAAAAAAAAAATACGTAAACAAACTACAATATTTGATGGCGATGAACATTCCGCCAGACTTTACAGAAACACATGAAGGTTTACTATGTAAAGGACTTTTTGCTAGATGTTAACAATATATCGAGCTCAATTTCTACATCCACTTAGCATTGTTTTTACGTTGTTGCGAAATTTCTTGCTCGATGCAGCATAGAAAACAAAATTCATAGACGAATTTACGATCAGAAGAAGGTATCCAATATAGGATATCAATTCGACGATGGTATTTGAGTAAAGAGCATTGTTCCCTTTGGCTACTTCGTTGTAGGTAGTAATAACAGAATATGGCATCAAACAGCAGCAGAAAAATATGCTTATCATTAGTAAAACTTTCGTTATCCTCTTCTCTGATCTTGTCACATAATTATTCGAAATGCGCGATACCTTTATTTTTGAATTTCGGAACAAGCATATAGAAATACATAGATTGGTCAAGAAAACGAGACAAACCGGAATAACAATGAAAATGTTAACGGAAATGATGGTCAAAGTCTCATATAGGTCGATTCCGTTTATTAATACATACTGTGCTTCGGCATCGGTTTCCATGGTTGAATTTTTGGTTCGTTGAACCGATCTTCTTAATAGGATGCGCGAAAGCGTGACTATGATTGGAACTACAGAGCAAATAATAATGGCTATGATACTTGTTCGTTTTGTCCATAAAGCCCTTACTTTAAGTGGAAGAAGAACAGCTATAGATCTCTCCAACGAAATCGCCACGATCGTCCAGTTTGAAGAATAGGATGGAATTGACCATAGAAATAGAAATACTGGTGCCATGTACTGGATTTGAAATTGTGTTATGCGAGCTGGGAAAAATAATGCGACGATGGCAACGATATTCACGAATCCGGTGGTGACCATGTAGACAGAATCGAAAAATGCGAGAGCCAGTAGAAGAAGAACAGTTGGTGTTATTTTTTGTGCCCTTTTAAAGACGAGAAATGTTGTCACGTTACCAAAAAGTCCAAATATAATAAACACTGGTGGTACGAATGCGAATAGGTATGTTGCGATGTTCCTCAGCATGCTCACGGAAATTGAAAGAGCCATCTCAGAAAGAAAATCTAATTATCAGAGCCAAAACAGTATTCTTATTTTACAGTAATTATTCCAAAGTCAGCATTCTTTACACTTAGCAAACCAGAATGCTTTATTTTCCATAGGTTTTTATCTAAAAAGTTTACCGTATCTCCTCAGCGGTATCCAAAGTTTGGCAAACAATATACTGTACTCCCTCGCCTAGTATGGAAGCTTAATTAGCAAAGTAGTAACCTTAATCTCATCGGTTGCCACTCAGCATGATGTATACTTTAGTCCTTTGGCGTTATCCAAACTTAGAACAACAATTACGATTATCCCATCAGCTTGTGTCTAGACAAAATGCACATCTTATTATAAGTCACTCTGGAAGTCCGTAAGCTACTTATCCGTCAATTCCTATCGAGCAAGTTGAAATGATATTCGAGATACAAACTGAAAGCAACGAAAACTTACTTTCTAAGGTTGCGATCAGTTCAGTTTTTTCTTGAATCGAATCCGTAATCTGAATTCCAAACAACCAAGTTCAGTTTTATGTTTATATACAAATTAATCCTAACGTTAAACAGACTATTTCATTGGTTAAAATTTTGCACGTATCATCAATCGATAAATATTAAGCAAAGAGATCTGTTACTTCGAATCGAACGATGAAGACAAAAGTGGTAAGGTTTGAGCGAGATTTCCATCATCAATATTTGCCAAGTACCTTACTTTATAGCAATTATGGTATGGCAAGGCAATTCTTTTTCTTCGTCAATTATCTTTTTCTTAAACATCATATTGTTCATTGCACATACATCATAAACGTAACAATTATAATGATCCTATTTTTATGTATTGAGAAGAAAGAAAGAGAAGGGAATTAGTGGGGATGGGGCACATTCACTTATCACTTTCACACTCCATGGCAGAGACATATCTATATTAATGCTACATATAAATATACACAATAAATAAACAATGCAGTAAATGAGTAAACAACTTAGTAAGTAATAGAGAAATTACTATTGTTTCGTTGTCTTGTTTACGCCATTGTTTCACCGTTAAGAAACTACCGATATTAATACACATGATAATAATGCGTTCTTCGAGACCATTTGGTAACGGGCAAGTAAGAGGGTTGTGCTCACTTAATCCAGATTATTACACTATTTGCCACTTTCTTGATAGATTACCGTCCTGAGTACGCACAAGCTGCCCATTGGTCTCGTTATTTTTTAGTTTCGTGCATGAACATCGACGGCGGGTGCGGTTAACCAAACAGGGGATGCTTACTCCTCCCGGGGACCTGATCCCACCTCTATATTGCTAGGGATCCGTCGATGATCAATTAGATGCTCTATTGTGAGTGCTGTTGAGATTGTCGTCAGAATCTTCTTTTAAATTTCAAATTTTCTGATCGACAACATTTTTGTGGTGTTTGGAGGAAAGGTCTTCCAGCAAATTGTCGGAATTCCAATGGGGATCAATTGTGCCCCACTCCTTGCCGACATTTTCCTTTCCTCGTACGAAGCTGAATTCATTCAATTTTTGGTCTCTGAAGGGAAAAGATACTTAGCTTCTGACTTCAACTTCACTTACAGATACATAGATGATGTGTTGTCCATCAATAATCCAAAATTCGCGGATTACCTAAGCAGTATCTATCCTTTGGATTGAAGTCAAAGAAACTACAGAGACAAATAATTCAGCATCCTATTTGGACATAATGTTGTCCTACGACACTGATGGTCACATGAACACCTCATTCTATGACAAACGTGACGACTTCAATTTCAGCATTATAAACTTTCCTTTTCTGAGTAGCAACATCCCTTCATCGCCTGCTTATGGCGTGTTCATATCTCAGTTGATACGCTATGCCAGAGCAAGTACCAAATATACGGATTTTGTTCTGAAAGTTAGGCGTCTTTCAGATAAGCTTCTCAGTCAGGGATATGTTTGTGACCGACTAACATCGTCACTGAGAAAGTTCTACGGTCGATATGGGGAACTCGTCATACACTATGATGTCCCACTCTCCAGAATGGTGGATGATATTCTGTCATAGACCATTTGAACCATCCAACCAAAGATTGTACTCTATGTCATCCGAAATGGAAGTAACCGGATGTGACAGTTCTTCCGAATTGAAGCGGTGGGTGTTGCATGCAAGTAGGATATGCTTACTCTTCCTGGGCACCTGGTCTCACTCCCATATCTGGGGTTCGCTTCTTTTCATGTGGTGGAGGTTTTTGTTTGTTTGATTTGGTTCCTGTTTTATCCTGATTTTGTATGCCTTCGGTTTCTGATTTTCTGAATTATCGATTTTGTGCTGTATACAGGGATATGGTCATTTATCTCTTTTGTTTTTAGTGTTTTGAGTACATCTTTGGTGTCTAGTATTCCTTATCCTTTACTGTGTATGGCAACTCTGTGCTTTCGTATATTGGTGTTTTAATATTCATCATTGAGGAAGTTCTTCGGTCGCTAGAGGGGATATAATAAAAGCATATCAGATCCCCCTTTCCAGAATGATCAGTGACATTCTGCATCGTGATTGAATGGCTGTCATCATCACCAAAGAAGACATACTTACCTGATCTGTACATCAAAATGTACATCGACATTTTGATGTATATAATCAGATTGAGGATAACTGACGAGGGTTTGACAGTACATAAGTGTTTTAAATATGTTTCCCTGACATTATCGCCATAGCATTTTCTTTATAGACATAACCTCAGATAGTACATGTATTTTTTATATTGTTTTAATTTTCGTGCGTAAACATCGACGGCGGGTGCGGCTAGCCAACAGGGGATGCTTACTCCTCCCGGGTACCTTGTTCCACCTCTAGCTTGCTAGGAGGTCCGTCGATGCTCAATTTGGTGCATTATTGTGAGTACTGTATAGATTGTTGTCAGGATCTTCTTTAACTCATCGAGACAATCACCGAATTCGACAGGTTTCCATGGAGCTGTTGCGGCGGGTGTTGCATGCAATCAGGAGACGTTGACTCTCCTCGGGCACCTGATCTTACTTCGGAAAATTATTCATTCCAGGGTTCGCAACCGATCCGATGGGAATTCTCACGATCTGACCCTGCCTTCTCGACTTTGAGACTTTATAACTTTCATGTTTATTATTTACCATAAAGGTTGTAGTGTTGGAGATCTCCCCGATTCCCTTAAAAAAACTTTCACAATTTTGGTCATATTACATAGTTTAGGTTGAGGATCACTGACGAAGCTTAATTCCCCGAAACGTGCATATCTGGTCCATAATGCAAATGATGCTATTGAATATGGAGACGTTCAACATAATAGATATTAATTTTCCCTTTTTAACCAAGATGAACTGAAAATCTTCGGAAAGTAATTCAATCATTTCCAGTCGTGTAAAATGATATCTTTTTACCGTAATTTAACACAGAATTATTTCAATAATTACATGCTCTTGAACTCCTTTAAATTCAAAGGAACTATAATTTTTCATCAATCATTATATTTTAAGCGGACAGGAAAGTTTTGAACATATGTTTGTAGGTTAATTGTTTGTTTGTTTGTTTGTTTGATTTTTCATGGCAGAGTTCAAACTCTTTAACTTCTTGAGGAAAATTTAAAACCAATTTTAATGCACAAGACACGTGTTTCGGTTAGTAAATCCTTGTCAGTGATTGAATCTCGAAGTGATATTCAGACACCGCAAAATGTATTTCAATTGCGCCTTTTGGTTTCGAACATTTAAAAATTGTACAGGGTCGATTCAGTATCAAAGTTAACTACATTCTATGACCAAAATAGGATTGAAGGATGTTGCTTTGATTGAGTAATAATTTGTCTGTGTTTTAGCGTGGGTTGGGGTTGGGTCAATGAGGTGGGGGTCAGCTTCTTGTTTTCTGTGGATTGCCTAAAAGTCAGTAAGATAAGGTATCTTGTGTACAAAATGTTCAGATTAACATCGGTATACGTAAGTTCCTCAACCAAGAACTTCTACATTCCGCATGTACATACATGTAGCAAGGAGATGTTAAAAAATCTTTGATTATCTATTCACTATACTTTAATAACATTTTTTCATACCAGAAAGATTCGCCCAAAAATGGTGCCCAAGGGTGACATGGCTTTTCTGGGTTGAACAAATCCTCATGTCTCCCTCCTTACTGGGCAATAGATCATTATTATGAAGCTTTTAAAGGACGTTCTTTTAATATGCAGTTCCTAAAGACATTATAGAGTACGACCTTTTCAATTGACCATCTTGACAAACAAGTATCTGCTGCATAATGAATTGGTTTTAGAAGGTATAGAGTTGCAATCCTTCCGCATTATTATCTACTTGGACATTACCGGACTTTACAAGTTTCTATTTTACATTCGCGACATGTGTTGTGAGGACGCTTACTCTCGCACCTGGTCCTGCCTCCAGTCGGGGGTTTGAGATTGCCTTGTTAAGTAAGGGTTATTCTACTGTCTCCGAGGGCGTATTATCACCGTTGATTGAGTAATTATAAGTCGTCATTCCAAGTAGGATAAAACTACTCATGGTCGGTAAACAGTCAAGAATTTCACGCATTTTTAAATGTAGATTTCAAAGAAAACAACGCTAAAAAAATCTGGTCCAGTATTTGTTGTTAAATTAGGGGAATTAAGATTAATAAAATAAAGGGAAACTGATATTTGAATTTTTCAAACTACAGTGTGATAAGAGCACATACATGTAGGAAGCGGATTTTACGATATGCGATTAAGGATTGTGTGCAAGTGTCCTTTTCTAACTTTCAATTCTGAATCATTAAAAGTGAGCACACACAAGTTTTCCAACAAATATTCAAAACTACGGGAATACTCCGCTTTAATGATACTATTATATCTTTGTTTCTTTTCAAAAGTATTCAAGGGTACCAGTCAGTACATTATTCAATCGAAATCTTGCGAGTTTTCTCTGGTAGTTGATCCTATGCATATTGAAACATTTGACAGATAGCGGATCTAGAGCGGGCTGGAGTCAGGACCCCCCCCCCCCCCTATGGAATTAGTAAAAAAAACAACAACAACATGATTTCCCGTTTCTATGTATGTTCTTTCAAAATCATAGGCTGGACCCTTTCCCTAACGCTGAATTAACCTTATAGGGAAAAATCTAGGTCCGCCCGTCACATTGAAAAAAGTATTTCAACCTGTAAATGGCGGGGTTTTTTTTTTCTTAATTCCTATTATGAAATGCCATTTTGGAAATGCTAAAGCGAACATTCTCCCCCCCCCCTTTTTTTTTTTGGTTGTGTTGTATTTTCAAAACGGGTGGCAATACAAGTCAGGTCAGTTAAGGATAGTTAACGGCTCAGTTGATCATTCAATGTTGAGTTCAATCATTAATTCAATCATTGTTTCACAATGAAAAATATTGCACTGTCTGGAAAGGTGTTAATTACCGTCTACAACGTAGACCGTGCAACAATGGAGACTTACACTATTATGCCATATATCACGTGATATTTGACTCCTGAAATACGATTGGTACTTCTTTAACATGTATTTGTCTCCGTAATAAGGGAAGCAACTCTGTTATCATTGCTAGGTTGCCAGATACATGACAAAGACTCTCAAGCTGCTTAACTTATTGAAGTTACATGTATATTACATATTATTGTTGGAATGTTTGAAGTTGAATGAAAAACAAAAAAAGCATGTCAAATGCCACATGTCAATCTCAACATCCATCAAGTATCGTTAAGATATCGTGAACTTTTTCTAATAAATATAAACATTGCTTATAGGGAATAACTCCTTAGTTTTAATCTTCTTATTTTTAATTATCAGCTAAATTGTCATTTCATTATTCTATTATTATGTTATTATTACAAGCAGAAATATACGGAACCATAAAGGGGACGTGAACATTTTTTTATTATGTCGTGGCCACGAGATGATAAGTCATGTCCAAGACATATTAAAATTGCACACGTCCACTCTATGCTTCCGTAGAAATATACAAATATGATATTCATTTCAAGTCAAAAGTCGATACAAAGTGGAACTAGGGGAACGATATCCACGGGACGGCAATGATGCAAACCTAATGGTTCATAGGTCTAATTGACTCTTCCGATTGTGGGGAAAAAAGGCAAAATTTTGTGACGTCACAATGCTTTTACATCGGACAAGCAAGCTTCGAACCTCGGTCAAACATCGAAATTGCATTGTGACGTCATGGAATTTCTCAATTTTTTCCCGCGTTCGGAAGGGTCAATTCATGAAGTAAGTTTAAGTTTTAAAATTTTTGATTAATAAATCAAGTTCAAAAAGATTATTTTAAAAACTTGAATTCAAAATGTTTTCAAAAAGTTTGTTTCAAATAGATTAATTCAAAAACGCCAATTCAAGAGGCTTTATTTCGAAAATGTCATTTCGAAATCTTTAATGTAAAAAGTAACCTAGTTAATAATCGTACGTGTAGTAAACTTTCTCAACCTAGGATTCAACCAGGCCAGTAGTCTCATAGTATCCACCACATTTTATTTGACCAGAGCAAGGAAATGACACAATATGTAATAATTTTAAAATGTAACAAATCTTTCATTATTGACAATGTCTCATAGGATATTCCCATGTACAGTGAACACTTTTCGATTAAGTGAAGATGAATAGGATCGACTCACAATACACAAGAATAAACAGAACAGACCAGTTTTAAAAAATTCAAATTTTCTACATATTAACCGTGCCACTGAATCTTTAACATTGGCATTTTACAACCGTAGAATGAATAGCATTGCTAATCTTAATTTCCAAAAATAAAAAAAAAACAATTCTCCGAACTGCATACCATTATTTTACGAGGGCACGGGAGTTCCTTTTAATACTAATTCTCAGCTTGTAAGGACCAAATTATTCAATAGGACCATGGCACGGCACATCATGGCTTTTAAAGATTTTTCTCAAAGGAGATAGGTATGAATCACTAAGATGAAATTTGGCTTTATCTTTTTAATTTAAGTTACCGTTGCCATGGTAACCATGTCTGAATATCCCGAGATTTTGAAAATATTGAAAACATTGCATTCTCAAATATTCAGTGGTACTAGTCTTTCTATTCAATTGACCCTTCCGATTGCGGGAAAAAATGCAAAATTTCGTGACGTCACAATGCTTTTACCAAGTGTTTACCTCGGACAAACAAGCTCCGAACCTCGGTCAAACATCGAAATTGCACAAAGTTCATAGACGAATTTACAATCAAAAGAAGGTATCAAATATAGGATATCAATTCGACAATGGTGTTTGAGTACAGGACAGTGCTCCCTTTCGCAATTTCGTTGTACTTTGTAGTTACTGAATACGGAATCAAACAGCAGCAGAAAGATATACTAATCATTAGTAGAACCTTCGTTATTCTCTTCTCTGATCTTGTTACAGAATTATTCCGAATGCGGAAATTCTTCATTTTTGAATTACGAAACAGGCAAACGGAAATTCACACATTGGTAAAGAAAACGAAGGAAACCGGGATAACAATGAAAATGTTAACGGAAATTATTGTCAAAGTCTCATATAGGTCAATTCCATTTATTAATACATACTGCGCTTTATCTTCGGTTTTCCATGGTTGAATTCGTGGTTCGTTGAACCGTTACCGATCTTCTTAACAGGATTCGCGAAACAGTTATTATAACTGGAGCCACTATGCAAATAACAATGGCTGTAATACTTGTTCGTTTTGTCCATAAAGCTCTGACTTTGAGTGGAAGCAGAACAGCTATAAACCTCTCCAAAGAGATTGCAATAATAGTCCAATTTGATGAATAGGATGGCAGAGACCACAGAAAAAAGAACACAGGCGCCATGTACCGGATCTCAAATTGTATAACACTGGCTGGATAAAATAATTTGACGATCGAAACGATATTCACGAATCCGGTGGTAATCATGTAGACAGAATCGAAAACGGCCAGGGTCTTTGGATAACTTTTTAAAGGTGAGAAATATTGTTACGTTACCGAAAAGTCCAAATATAACAAACACTGGCGTAACGAATGCAAAAAGGTATTTTGCAATGCTTCTTCGTGTGCTAACGGAAATAGAAAGGGCCATGCCGGATGATAAATGCTGTCAAGTGATGTCAAACCTTAGCAGAGAAGAAAGTTTTATTCCATCGGCTGGTATCCAAACTTGGCAAACTCGTATTTGCATTATGTAATAAATCTCGAATTTTTCAATTTAAATACTCGACGCCAATCGATAAAGATTAAGGTTGAAAATGAAGAAATTTACATACATTTGAGCTTCTTGCAGTATCTATCATCAAGGTTTGTTTAATACGCTCTTCTCCGACATTTATGATAGGACATATTGTTTTTGCATCTTTGTTGAATATGAATAATAAGATAAATAAGATAAGATTTATTCCTTTATGTTAAGAGATGCATTTTGTCGTCAGTGAGGAATTTTTTACACTATAGAGTTCGGTTAGTTGTCAAAAATGATTTCTAAGAAATCAGACTATAAGAATTTGATGCTCATGCAATACCTTGATTCAATATCAAGAAAGATCATTTTTCATGAAAAGAAAATTTGTTAACGAACATTAAGGCTTGAACTTAGTCGTATTATTTCCTTGTTACATAAAATGTAATAACAATAAAACCCAAATTACCAGTTATATACATTTTACAGTTTTACCATCGGTAAACACCGGCAATTCCCATAAAACTCCGATTTCTACTTATTAACTTGACTCTTTTCATTAAAATTTTCAAAGAACAAACCTCCCAGAAAAGAAATCAATCAACAATCATACGGTATTTACATTGCTCATGTCACAGATGCTTGGAGTTATGAGGTTGTATCCTTAAAGGCCCCATATAACCAAAAAACATGACCTAGTAAAACTAGGCTATTTGAAATTCCCAGATCAAACCATTGACCTTTCGCTCTCCTTTTAATTGCACCTTAAAATGTCAACACGGCTGGCGGATTCGCGATTTGTTCGACTTGGAGGGATGAATTCGTGATTGCAAAGTAAATAAGAAAGGTATGAATGAATTGTTGACATCATTCAGCTTATAATTCATAAAAGTTTCGGAGAAAGCGCAAGAATTGACAAACAAAAGCTTAGAATACGAGGCAGGCGAGTTGGTTCGAAACAAGGTGTCCTCTCTTTCTTTTTTTTTTATTGGGACAAGTACGTAACTAAGGCAAGAATAGACTGGGGTTTTCTTGCGGATAAGGTCATTTTTTGTTATATGGGGCCCTTATGGATACACCCTCATAACTTCAAGCCTCTGTGGCTCAAGTCATCAGATACGTCAGGGTTTGCTGAAATGTACCGAACTATCTGTTTATATTGATATTAATTAAGAAACATTCGTTCTGTGAACATTTCCTTGTCATAAAAATGAAAAGAAATCAAAATCTTAATAGAAAATTCTCTATTCCTTTCTAATGTAACTTTTTTACAGCATCATAATATTTATCGATCTTCGATCCTGAACCCTCATAAGAACATGGTACAAACTTTTATATACATATCAGCATATTAATCAGCAGTGCACACTGAACGACTACAACGATGGAACTCCATAACAAAAGAATGGTGAATGATATTCTGGCTGAGACCATTTGAACCATTCAACCACAGAATATACTTGTATAACCGGATGTGATATTTCTACCGAAATAAAGCAACGGGTGTTGCATGCAAGCAGGAGATGCTGACTCCTGGGCACCTGGTGTCACTCCTTAAATGGGAGGTTTTTGTTTGCTTTAGTTCCTTATTATCCTGATTTTGTATGCCTCCGGGTGGTGATTTCCCGAATTATCAATTTTGTACTATGTAATGGGATATGGTCATTGTTCATATATGTAATTTCAAAACTTCCTCAAGGAATAATTGACCTTGGTCCCTTGCACTTCCGAGCATCTAATGAGGATAACCACAACATTTGCAATTAATATAGAGGATCAAAAAGCGACACTGGTCTTCCTCCTTATACTTTTTGTAATTCATACTTGTTAATTTGATTATTAAAATCAAGATAGATTTACTCTGCTTCTTGAGGGATGTGTACATGGTAGAAACAACTAAAAGACCAAGATTTTCCATGTGACCAGTTTTGGATACCCAAGCCCCTGCCGCATAGTGAAGATTCTCTGGAAGCTGATTGGATAATAATGATGGATGGTCATATCAGATAAAAATACATGAACTTCACTTTTTATGTACACCAAAATTTTTCTTTTGAATATTGATGATATATTTTTAAAATAAATATAATAATTGACGAATGGCTTGGAAACTGATATGTCAATTTTCATTGAATAAACATAAAAAAGTACCTAACCGCTATTCAGTCTCAAAGTCGAGAAGGCAGGGCAAAATCGTGAGAATTTCCATCGGTTGCGAACCCCGGAATAAACAAAATTCCGAAGTGAGACCAGGTGTCCGGTCAAATATGATATTTATGTCTATAATTCTTCACTTTCATGATAAGGGCAAAATATCTCAAGAGTTATCTGCCCCTTGACAACTGAGGGTAAAAGTCACAGTTTGAAATGCTGTCTTTCACTAAGTTCTTGTTAAGAGGATAGAACAAAAGATAAAGTATCAAATATTTATTCTGTGAAATAAACTCAAGGTCCTCTACCAAATTGTCCACTATCATTATTTTGTTTGCAATTCAGGTGAGCGATGTGTTCCCCTTGGGTCTCTTGTTCATATCTTTAAAGGACAGTCATTATATCGTTTAGATTCCCTCGCCCTTTATTTGTAACGGCATAAATAGACTCGGATGCAAATGGTGGAGTGATTTACATCAAGTCGATGTAAATGTAAAAAGGCACTTTTTCAACTTCCAACTTGAGTGAGAAGTGTTGTGAATAACCTATTTTTCACTTACGATCCTGTGTTGGAACTTTTAACTTTTCAACTTCCAACTTAAGTGAGTAGTGTTGTGAATAACATATTTTTCACTTACGATCCTGTGTTGGAACTTTAGCTTCGGAACTTTCCTCTACTAATATTTATATCGAAAGCAACGAAAATGTTCCCAATATTTTGAACAAACATAACAGTGAAATTTTCTCTTTTAACATCCCTATTTCTAAACTGGATCTCCCTACAATATACTGTATACCAAAACTTCAGACGTATCCTTACAAGTTTCGATACAATGCTAATTCTAGCAACTGCTCAACAACAATTTTGCCTAGAAATCTGACGTCAGCACTCACGGCTATAAAGGAACACGTGGCAAAATACTGTGAAACTGTCATGAACAGGAATGGCGTTAACTTCTTTTGGTCTATCAAATATTCAGGGGATGTGATTAACAAAATGAAATCAAGAAATTTTGAAGCAAATACGATATCTTCATACGACTTTTCTAATATGTACACCACGCTTCCTCACGACAAAATAAATGCTCGACTGTCCTATTTCATTAAATGGTGTTTTGATCGAGAGGGGAAAACTTATATTAGTACTTCTGAATCGAAGGGCTTCTTTTCTGCCACAGAATACAAATCATACAAATCATGGAAATGTGGTGACCTGTGTATTGCCTTGTCCTTCCTTTTGGACAATATTTATGTAAGATTTGGTGAGAAACTCTACAAGCAGGTTGTAGGGATTCCAATGGGTGCTAATTGTGCGCCTCTTGTTGCAGATTTAGTTTTATACACGTATGAAAAGGAATTTATCCAAAATCTTCAAAAGGAAAGAAAAAATGATGATGTGAAATGCTTCATTGGTACTTCTAGGAACCTGGATGATATTCTTACTATCGACAATCCTGTTTTGTAAAAGCATAAAAACGTTATTTATCCACAAGAATTGATTCTAAACAAGGCAAACTTTTCAAACACAAAAACACCATTTTGGACCTAAATATTAAAATTGTTAATGGTGAGATCCATACAAGTGTGTATGAAAAAAGAGATGATTTTGGATTTAACATAGTAAATTTCCCCTGGCTTGACGGTGATGTTCCTAGATTACCGTCCTATGGTATGATATTCCACAGCTCATCCGGTATGCTAGAGCATGTACTGATGTTTTGAATTTTCATAGTAGAAATTTACAAATTAACAAGAAACTTTTAGGACAAGGTTTTCGCTTTCACAAACTAGTAAGACTTTCTAGAAATTTTACAAAAATTATTGTCAACTTCTTCTGAAATACGGACCAATACAGGTAACAGAGTATGATACTTTGGGTATTTCACAACCTGCATTTTATGGTGACATTATTAACAAGATAAGAAGGATCAAAGGTAGACAACATCATTATCGAAAATGCGTCAGAATCATCAAACGCCTCATACCGTGGATATGATCCGAATGTCACCAGACGGACACGAGGCTTGGTACTTGACCAATCTACAGTCTTGTACAAGCGCATTGTTAAAACTTGCACTCTGACTGACTGTCACGACGGGACTCCATGACGGGCCCTGCCCAAACCTCTTTAGACATGACAGGCCCTGACCACCTGTCCTCTCTGAATGTCAGTCGGAATCCTCGGGTGTTCCCAATATTTTGAACAAACATTACAGTGAAATTTTCTCTTTTAACATCCCTATTTCTAAACTGGATCTCCCTACAATATACTGTATACCAAAACTTCAGACGTATCCTTACAAGTTTCGATACAATGCTAATTCTAGCAACTGCTCAACAACAATTTTGCCTAGAAATCTGACGTCAGCACTCACGGCTATAAAGGAACACGTGGCAAAATACTGTGAAACTGTCATGAACAGGAATGGCGTTAACTTCTTTTGGTCTATCAAATATTCAGGGGATGTGATTAACAAAATGAAATCAAGAAATTTTGAAGCAAATACGATATCTTCATACGACTTTTCTAATATGTACACCACGCTTCCTCACGACAAAATAAATGCTCGACTGTCCAATTTCATTAAATGGTGTTTTGATCGAGAGGGGAAAACTTATATTAGTACTTCTGAATCGAAGGGCTTCTTTTCTGCCACAGAATACAAATCATACAAATCATGGAAATGTGGTGACCTGTGTATTGCCTTGTCCTTCCTTTTGGACAATATTTATGTAAGATTTGGTGAGAAACTCTACAAGCAGGTTGTAGGGATTCCAATGGGTGCTAATTGTGCGCCTCTTGTTGCAGATTTAGTTTTATACACGTATGAAAAGGAATTTATCCAAAATCTTCAAAAGGAAAGAAAAAATGATGATGTGAAATGCTTCATTGGTACTTCTAGGAACCTGGATGATATTCTTACTATCGACAATCCTGTTTTGTAAAAGCATAAAAACGTTATTTATCCACAAGAATTGATTCTAAACAAGGCAAACTTTTCAAACACAAAAACACCATTTTGGACCTAAATATTAAAATTGTTAATGGTGAGATCCATACAAGTGTGTATGAAAAAAGAGATGATTTTGGATTTAACATAGTAAATTTCCCCTGGCTTGACGGTGATGTTCCTAGATTACCGTCCTATGGTATGATATTCCACAGCTCATCCGGTATGCTAGAGCATGTACTGATGTTTTGAATTTTCATAGTAGAAATTTACAAATTAACAAGAAACTTTTAGGACAAGGTTTTCGCTTTCACAAACTAGTAAGACTTTCTAGAAATTTTACAAAAATTATTGTCAACTTCTTCTGAAATACGGACCAATACAGGTAACAGAGTATGATACTTTGGGTATTTCACAACCTGCATTTTATGGTGACATTATTAACAAGATAAGAAGGATCAAAGGTAGACAACATCATTATCGAAAATGCGTCAGAATCATCAAACGCCTCATACCGTGGATATGATCCGAATGTCACCAGACGGACACGAGGCTTGGTACTTGACCAATCTACAGTCTTGTACAAGCGCATTGTTAAAACTTGCACTCTGACTGACTGTCACGACGGGACTCCATGACGGGCCCTGCCCAAACCTCTTTAGACATGACAGGCCCTGACCACCTGTCCTCTCTGAATGTCAGTCGGAATCCTCGGGTGATAACATACATGAGCTCGCGGCGGCAGAGGACGGATTGTATTACGTACGCCCTCTTTTTATATCCATTTACATATTCATCTGTGTTGCTTGGGCCCCTGCGTTTTGCGGTCTTGTTTGTGTGTGGTCATCTGACAGTGACGAGGTAATTTTACACCACAATTGTACGTTCTTCGATACCGATAACTCTGGGTGATCGGAAAAGTGAAAGGGTTTTGCGCTATAATCCAGGATAACCACACCTTCTGCTATTTCCGTGGCAGAAGGCCGTCCTAAGTCGGCACCGGTTGCCCATTGGTCTCGTTGGTTTATGTGTAGTCATTTGTGTTTGATGTTTCTGTGTTGTGCGTTGACGTTCCTTGTCCCTTACGCGTCTCTTTCTTTGCTTGTCTGCTTTGTGTTTTTGCATTGAGTGTTTTGGGATTTTGCTGTGGGTGCTACAACCTGGTATTGTTGGAGATCCCCTCCTTTTTTAGCTCACCTGAGCCATAGGCTCAAAGTGAGCTATTGTCATAGCGTGGCGTCCGTCGTCCGTCGTCGTCCGTCGTCGTCCGTCGTAAACTTTTCAACATTTTCGACTTCTTCTCCAGAACCACTGAAAAGATTTTCATGAAACTTGGTAGGAATGAAGTACTCATGGTCCCCTACAAGTGTTGTTGTTTTTCGTCCGGATCCATCAACAGGTGGCGCCACCAGAGGCAAAAGTAGGTCACAGGGGGTACCCTCCTTTGACAAACTTCTTCTTCAGAACGGAGGCACGTATCGACAAACCGAAAGCATCAGGATGAACTAGAGAGATGTCTTAAGAAGTGTTGTTATTTTTGGTTCCACTCGGAAGTCAAATTTTTGACGCGTTTTTGACGTCTTTTCGGACTTCGTCAGAAATGCTCATTTTTGCACTATTTCTTTAAATAACTCAATAAGTGTATGATTTTACACATTCATTTACTGCATATTTATCATATTTAAGTTACTAAATGCTTTGATAAGTATTTTATTCTAAAATTTAGATTTTTTGATTTTTTATTAATTTTTTTCTTATGTGAAAAGGAAGGGGGGGGTGATTTTCATACATATTCAACTTCTTCTCCAGAACCACTGAAAAGATTTTCATGAAACTTGGTAGGAATGAAGTACTCATGGTCCCCTACAAGTGATGTTGTTTTTCGTCCAGATCCATCAACAGGTGGCGCCACCAGAGGCAAAAGTAGGTCACAGGGGGTACCCTCCTTTGACAAACTTCTTCTTCAGAACGAAAGCACGTATCGACAAACTGAAAGCATCAGAATGATCTAGAGAGATGTCTTAAGAAGTGTTGTTGTTTTTGGTTCCACTCGGAAGTCAAATTTTTGACGCGTTTTTGACGTCTTTTCGGACTCTGTCGGAAATGCACATTTTTGCACTATTTCTTTAAATAACTCAATATGTGTATGGTTTTACACATTCATTTACTACAAATTCATCACATTTAAGTTACTTAATGCTTTGATATGTATTTCATACTGAAATTTTAATTTTTTGATTTTTTATGAATTATTTTCTTATGTGAAAAGGAAAGGGGGGGGTGATTTTCATACATATTCAACTTCTTCTCCAGAACTGCTGAACAGATTTTTATGAGTATTTTTTCAATCATGAATAGATATGTTTACTGTGAACATGGACCCAAGGCTTGTAAGTTCAAGTTCTGGTACCCTGGTAACTTTAGTTTCGTATAAGTTGGTACATGTTCATGTATGCAAGAGTTGTCTTTCTTTAATATAGATTTATGTTTTTGAGGTTTAAATTTTTGGATTATCGATTCATTTGAATGTTATATATTTTGAATTATTAAATAGGTATGGAAAAGGAAACTAAATTATTTTAAAAAGATGAATAAGTATTTTCAAATTTATCTTGTGAAGACTTAGATATACAACTATGAAATTACAATATTGAGAGCAGCTCAAAATATTAATGTAAGAACAGATCAATGTTATCAATGACACAGTGAAAGGATGGGGAGGGGGTCTGTTATTTTGCTTTAGCTTCTGTATAACTATCTCTCTCGGGTTACTTAGATTACTCAAGAAGAAGGGGGGATGATTTTCATACATATTCAACTTCTTCTCCAGAACCACTGAACAGATTTTCGTTAAACTTGGTAGGAAAGAAGAAATCATGGTCCCCTACAAGTATTGTTGTTTTTAGCTCACCTGAGCGAAGCTCAAGTGAGCTATTGTCATTGCGCGTCGTCCGTCCATCGTCCGTCCGTCCGACGTAAACTTTTAACATTTTCGGCAACCGCTGCACAGAATTTCACGAAATTTCACAGGAAGCAAGTACTCAATACCCTCTATCAAATTTTTGTTTTTCAAGCCGATCGGAAATCCAAGATGGCCGCCACAGGCTCTGATTGGCTGACACATTTTTGACTTCTCTTCTGAAACTGCGTCACAGAATTTCATGAAACTTCACAGGAAGCAAGTACTCAATGCCCTCTACCAAGTTTGTGTTTTTTGAGCCGATCGGAAATCCAAGATGGCCGCCACAGGCTCTGATTGGCTGACACATTTTTGACTTCTCCTCCGAAACTGCTGCACAGAATTTCATGAAACTTCACAGGAAGCAAGTACTCAATGCCTTCTACCAAGTTTGTGTTTTTGGAGCCGATTGGAAATCCAAGATGGCCGCCACAGGCTCTAATTGGCTGACACATTCTCGACTTCTCCTCTGAAACCGCTGCACAGAATTTCATGAAACTTCACGGGAAGCAACTACTCAATGCCCTCTACCAAATTGTGTTTTTCAAGCCAATCGGAAATCCAAGATGGCTGCCACAGGCTCTGATTGGCTGACACATTTTCAACTTCTCTTCTATAACCACTGCACAGAATATCATGCAACTTCACAGGAAGCAAGTACTTAATGCCCTCTACTAAATTTGTGTTTTTCGAGCCAATCGGAAATCCAAGATGGCTGCCACAGACTCTGATTGACTGACACATTTTCGACTTCTCCTCTCAAACGGCTGCATAGAATTTCACAAACCTTCACAGGAAGCAAGTACTGATTGCTCTCTACCAAGTTTGTGTTTTTCGAGCTGATCAGAAATCCAAGATGGCCGCCACAGGCTCTGATTGGCTGACAAATTTTCGACTTCTCCTCTGAAACTGCTGCGCAGAATTTCATGAAACTTCACAGGATGCAAGTACTCATACCCTCTATCAAGTTTGCGTTTTTGGAGCCTATCGGAAATTCAAGATGGCCGCCACAGGCTCTGATTGGCTGACACATTTTCAACTTCTCCTCTAAAACTGCTTCACAGAATTTCTTGAAACTTCACAGGACGCAAGTACTAATTGCCCTCTACTTAGTTTGTGTTTTTCGAGCCGATTGGAAATCCAAGATGTCCTCTATAGGCTCTATTTGAATGACACATTTTTGACTTATCCTCTAAAACTACTGCACAGAATGTCACTGAACTTTACAGGAAGTAACTTGTACACCTTGTCCTTCTCAAAGCTTCACTAAAAGCGATTTCCTTCAGGTCTTGACTTTGATTGAAAACATACATACAGTCTCCTCAGGTGAGCGATGTGGCCCCCTTGGGCCTCTTGTTTAAATTTCATGATAGATTATAACAAACACTAATAGGAAACTGTTTTTAAAATGGCGCCCGCTGACGTCCGAATGCTTTTCGAAGGAAAAGGTCGAGGCTTATCCAAAATGTCAATGTTGATGGAATACTTAGGCACTTCTTCTTCTCACATGGCATCTGTACTTCACATCACAGAATTGCTAGGAAGGGATCTTCTGTTTCAAATGTGTTAAATTTATATTCACGAATAATTTTTTTTTTATCAAAACAAAATCCGTACAGATTTTTGTACGTAAATTCACTTTCTTCAACGCATTCAACAATTTCTGTTATTAACATTTCTTGAAATTTCTAAAACGGGGGTCCTGTAGCATCATATCCCACCAACCCTGCTTCATCTTTCGGTATATTTTTGGACATAATAACTCTCACACTATTTAGCCATATTACATAATTTAGATTGAGTATCAGTGAAGAGGGTGAAGTACCCGAAACGTGTATGCCTGCTCATGCTTCATATTTACCTGTTCTTAACTGATGCTATTGAATTTGAAGACGTTTAACATTTATAAGGGCTGCCCACTACGTTGCGTTACATTCACCTAGTTTTAGTGTTTACGCACTGCTTTGAAATATATTCTAAATTTCCTGTCCAAATTAGACCTAAATTTCTAAAACTAAGGGGTATCTCCCTCATTGCATAGCTCTGACGTCCTAAGCTGGGTTTCGGCCTAGTTTTTTCGGTCATGTTTAGAATTAAGCTCCTTGCGCCTACCCTCAAATAATTTTTGGTCATATTTTTCACTTAAATATGCTTCTGAATTAACCCTATACAAAATTTGGAGCCGCTTATTTTGGCAAAAGGAAATTATAGTGTATTGTAGATGGCGCCAGGAAAATTCACTTTGTCTTTTTTTTTTTTAGACTTTTATGACATGAAGTACTACTGACGAGGATTTAAGTATCCGTAATACGTGTATAGTACAACAAAATTGGTACTACAGAATAACATATATTTCAATATTGACAATTTACCTTACAAGTAAATAATGTTTCGTTTCGTGGGGGGAGGGGGGTTGTTATGACCATTCATAGAGTATTAAAAGTGCAAACCAAGCCCGGGGAAAATGTTTATCCCCTATTAATATTCATAACTGCTAGATGACAAAAGGCTCCTTCAACTGTGGAAATTATATTGTATGTATTACATTGCGGGGACATTTGAAACCGGTTGAAAACCTTCAAGCAACTGTTCCACTAGAAATCTTACATTCAGCACTTACGGCGATGAAGGAACGCGTAACAAAATATTGTGTGAAACTGTTCTTAACAGGAACAATGTTAATTTCTTTTGGTCTATTAAAAATTTAGGAGATGTGATTGACAAAATGAAAACAAAAACTTTCCAAGCCAAAACCATTCTTCATACGACTAAACTAATTAAATGGTGTTTTGATCGGGAGGGGAAAACTTACATTTGTACATCTGAATCAAAGGGCTTCTTTTTCTCAAAAGACTAAAAATCATTTAAATCATGGACATGTAGCGACCTGTGTAATGTCTCCACCTTCCTCTTGGACAATATTTAAGTTAGATTTGGTGAGGATCTTTACAAACAGGTTGTAGGAATTCCTATAGTACCAACTGTGCGCCTCTTAATTGCAGATTTATTTAATACACTTACGAAAAAGAATTTATCCAAAATCTTGAAGAGAACAGAAAATTTGATCATTTGAAATGCTTTAATTAAACGTCCGGGTACCTGGATGATATTCTCACTATTGACAATCCTGTTTTTGAAATATATAAAAATGAAATTTATCCACAGGATTCGACGCTCAACAAGGCAAACGTTAAAAATACAGAAACAACATTTTCAGACCTAAATATCAAACAAAGAAATTCATACAAGTATTTATGACAAAAGAGATGATTTTGGATTCAACATAGTAAATTTACCCTGGCTTGACAGTGACGTTCCCAGACTACCGTCATACGACATTTACATATCAGTTCATTTGGTATGCTAGAGCGTGCACTAATGATTTGGATTAGAACATTTACATATAACCAAGAAACCTTTAGGTCTAGATTTCCGCTTCCATACACTAGTAAAGACTTTTTGGAAATTTTACAAAAATACAGTCAGCTTCTTTTAAAGTTCGGACCTATACAAGCAACAGAGTATATTACTTTGGGTATTTCACAGCCTGCATTTATCGTGACATAATAAATAAATTCAGAAGGATCAAAGGCAGACAGTATAACCATCGAAAATGCGTCAGAATCATCAAACGCCTTTTATACCGTGCATATGATCCTAATGTCACCAGACGGGCACTCGGTATTGTACTGGACCAATATTTAGCCTTGTTCCAGCGCCTCCTGAAGACTTGCACTCTGACCGACTGTGACTCAATGATGGTCCCTGTCCAAATCTCTTTAGAGAAGACGGGACCCCGACCACCTGTCCTCTCTGAATGTCGGTCGGACTCCTCGGGTGATAACATAAATGTGCTCGCTACAGCCGGCAGAACTGTAAAGCCCTCAGTATTAAGATTATTTTTCCAATCGTGTTCCCACTAAGGATCGGATTCACCGGAATTTCGTTATCATAAATCTTTTGATCTTTCCACTTTTGAAATTTAATCCTAGTTTCATAATATTTATTAAAAAATAGGCACACAAAACGGCAAAGTATATAAAGACAAACTTAAGAAAGGAAGGTATTTTTCGCCAATCCTCTCCGCATATTTCATAATGTTAATATTCGTCATTATAGGGAAGTTGAAAGGTTTCCTTAAGCTCGTATTATTCCTTTGAAAACATAACGAAGTAGAAC
Organism: Pinctada fucata; assembly: GCA_028142955.1. Taxonomy (NCBI): domain Eukaryota; kingdom Metazoa; phylum Mollusca; class Bivalvia; order Pterioida; family Pteriidae; genus Pinctada; species Pinctada fucata. The sequence goes on along the minus strand of AP027115.1, from coordinate 16,215,026 downwards.
AGAAATGTATTGCAAAGATTTGTAGGTTGTGTATGCTATTGTAAACTCGGCAGTTCGATATATATTGAATGTTCCATTTTGCTATAGGCCGAACAGAAGAAATAAAACCTAGTCAACGCAAAGCGTAGCATCGCCTCGAACGACATGAAAATCTATGTATTCACTGAGGCTGTATGTACAAGGATTTTTACTATTTTCAATCTGTGACCTTGACCTATGATCTATAACTTTAAATATCAAGGTTTTTCCTCTTGGAAAGGAAAGGAATAAGTGTATGAGGTTTGGTCAACAAGCATTTTAGCCATTTTCCATGACCTTGAAATCAATAGAGTTCTTCTTCTTGCCACAAGACATAACCATATGAAATGTGGTCAAGATCCAATCAAATCTGTTCCCTCTAGGCTGTATAAACATATTTCAAATCTGAAATCTTGACTTTTGATCTATGACCCCTGACCTTGAAAATCAATAAGGTTCCTCCTCTTACCACAAGGAATCAGTTTGTAAAGTTTGGTCAAGATCAGATCAAAACTGTGCCATCTTGGCTGAATACAAGCATCTTAGCCATTTCCCATCTGTGACTTTGACCTATGACCTTGAAATCAATAAGTTTCTTTCTCTTGCCATAGAGAATAAGTGTATGTAGTTTGGTCAAGATCCGATCAAAACTGTATCCTCAAGGATGTATACACTGTGTGACGTACACACTTACACACGTACACAAGTACACACACACTAACCCTCACACGAACGACGGCGTTACTCTTTTCCCCTGTAACTATGTTGCGAGGGGATAATAAGCAAATTGTACGATGAGCTAAATTCTAAACAGATACTATTAAAGGGACGCACAGATGGAAACAATAAGGTGGTAAGAAAATTTTTAACGAAGCGTTAGAAAAGCAATCAATAGCATTGCCTATTCTCGATATGACTATATTAACCTGAACCTATATTGTTAGATTTGATGAGGATCTATACAAGCAGGTTGTAGGAATTTCTATGGGTACTAACTGTGCGCCTCTTGTTGCAGATTTATTTTTATTTACTTATGAAAAAGAATTTATCCAAAATCTTCAAAAGCAAAGAAAATTTGATGATCTGAAATGTTTCAATAATACCTTTAGGTATCTGGATGATATTCTAACTATTTACAATCATGCTTTTGATTAAGTAAGAATGAAATTTATCCACAAGAATTAACACTTAACAAGGCAAACGTTACAAATACAGAAACACTACTTTTGGACCTTAATATCAAAATTGTAAACGGAAAGATTCATACAAGTGTTTATGACAAAAGGGATGATTTTGGATCCAAGACTTCTTCAAGGTTACCGTCATACGGCATTTACATATCACAGCTCATCCGGTACGCTAGAGCATGTACTGATATTTTGGATTTTCACAGAAGAAATTTACAAATTACCAAAAAACTTTTAGGTCAAGGTTTCCGTTTTCATAAACTAGTTAAGACTTTCTGGAAATTTTACAAAAAATTACAGTCAACTTCTTTTTAAAATCGGATCTATACACGCAACAGAGTAAATTAGTTTGGGTATTACTCAACCTGTCTTTTATGGTGATATGATAAACAAAATAAGAAGGATCAAAGGTAGGCAGCATAACCATAGAAATTGCATCAGAGTCATCAAAATAATGTCACCAGACGGACACTATGCTTGGTACTTGATCAATCTACAGTCTTCTACAAGCGCATCCTTGAGACTTGCACTCTGACTGACTGTGACGACGGGACTCCATGACGGGCCCTGTCCAAACCTCTTTAGAGAAGACAGGGCCCCGACCACCTGTCCTCTCTGAATGTCAGTCGGACTCCTCGGGTAACACATAATGTAACATACATGAGCTCGCTACAGTCAGCGGATCACGGACTGTATTACGCACGCCTCTTTTTATATCCATTTACATATTCATCTGTGTTGCTGGGGTCTCTAAGTTTTGTGGTCTTGTTTGTGTGATGTCATCTTATAGTGAGGAGGTTGTTTTACACCACAATTGTTCATTCTTCGAGACTTCTGGATAGTTGGAGAAGTGAGAGGGTTTTGCGCACGTAATCCAGGATAACCACACCATTTGCTACTTGCGTGGCAAATGGCTGTCAAAAGTCTGCACTGGTTGCCCATTGGTCTCGTCGGTTTATGTGTAGTGTTTGTTGTTAACATGTCATATGTTTCTTTTTCGTCTCATACTATGCTCGTCTTTTATGTTTTTTCATCGGGTGCTTTGGTGTTTTGTTGTTGGTGCTGCAACAGGGTCTTGTTGGAGATCCCTTCCCTTCTATCTATAGTTTTGCACCAGCACATTTTCATAAGCTGCACATTTTCAAGGGATATATAAAGACGGAAACTCATAACGGTACTTACTCTCAAAACCTCGTCAGGGGATACTGGTTTCCGATTCCTTGTTGCATTTATAAGCTGATCGGATATAGTCGGGCTACACCATAAATCATTGATTGTTTTAGCAAGATTGATGTTTATATCACTGCTAGTGGACCAGGAGTCCCCGAGTGCACAAGCAGCCAAGTTCGATCAATTTCGCTCGGTCTTTTCTTCAAACGTATTCGATTTCTGTTGACAAAATTTTCAAAAATTTCCGAAACCTGGGTCCTGTAGCATCATATTCCAGCCATCTTGCTACGTCTTTCGGTATATTTTGGACATAATTATCAAACATTTTGGCCATATTTAATTGTTTGGATTGAGGATCACTGACGAGGGTAAAATAACCGAAACGTGCATGTCTGGTCCACGCTGTTCATTAATCTGCTTTTAAATGATGCCAATGAATTTGAAGACGTGTAATAGTTTTCAAAAGAAGTTATGCCAACGTGGGGCCCCTATGAATTCCTATCTTGTTTCACCTCAAGACGAGAGGGTTTCTTGTGTTCGTAGATGTGTTGTGACACTTCTGTGTAACTACTAGTATTCATTAAAAAGAAGGTTTATGAGCATATATTCATGGTAACTTTTTTTGATTTTTCGGATACTAGCCATTTACCGATAAATATTATCGAAATCAAAGGAGTTTAACATCTTAGCACTATCCCTCCAATGCTATTTTGAACATAGATTTTATTTGGATATGCTACTGAATCGACCCTACAGGAAATTTGGAGCCGCGTGCTCTCTGTAATGTAAATGTAAAAATATAACTTCAAAAAATTAAATAGGGCGCTACTGAAACTATTTTTGGTGGCGCCGTTGAAAGCATCACTGATGAGAATTTGATATTCGAAACACGTGTCTGGTGCATGAAAATTGGTTTTGAATTTTCTTCAAGAAGGTAGAGAGTTGGAACCCTTCGACATTATTCAATAAATGCAATTAATTTGGAAGATGATTATCCCGATATATTATTGTTCTTTTTCTTTTATATTTTGTTAAAAATGATTCTTTTTTTTTTTCGTTTGAATAGTTCAAATCAACATCTGATTTACGCCCTCTCATGTTAAGGTATTCATTCGGTAAAGAGAGGTAATTGGGGCACCCATTTACGGAATCCTGAGACCTAAAATCTTAGCATAGTTATGATGTTAAAATTGATTTAGATATTGAAAAAAATCGGTTACTTGAAGAGTTACGGGCCCTTACAATGACAAATATGGATAATGACCATATCCCTGTATACAGCACAAAATCGATGATTCAGAAAATCAGAAACCGAAGGCATACAAAATCAGGATAAAACAGAAACCAAAGCAAACAAACAAAAACCTCCACCACACGAACAGAAACGGACTCCCGATATGAGAGTTGGACCAGATGCTCAGGAAGAGTAAGCATCTCCTGCTTGCATGCAAATTCCGCCGCTTCAATTCGGTAGAACTGTCACATCCGGTAACCTCCATTTCTGAAGACATAGAGTACAATCCTTGGTTGGATGGTTCAAATGGTCTATGACAGAATATCATCCACCATTGTGGAGAGTGGGACATCATAGTGTATGACGAGTTCCCCATATCCCCAATTTACATTTCAAGAGCTTTATGGGAAAAAGTTCGATTTTCCAAGTATTTTCAACAGAACGATGGGGCATCAAATATCAATTGGTCAAAAAAATTGTGCAAAAAAATATTTCATCACATTTTGCTGAAAATCAAAAGTTTACCAATCAGTTTTTTCTGCAATTAATTTTTTTTTATATATTTTTCAACAAGGGGAGATAACTCCTGAACTGGCCCTTTTCAAAATATTTCTTATTTTCTATATAGGCAAAAAAAACGATTTCAAAGGGTAAAAATAATCTTTCCTTATTCCCTTTCCTATATCCAATTGTCTTGCGTTGCAGACCCTCCGAAAAGAGGGAGGGTTTTGATATGATAGAGAAAATTGGGGTTGTACACTGTAAATCAACGCAAAAAGTCGCCATTTTGTTTTGAATTTGACCGTCATTTCGCGCGGAAATCCCGCCGTCATAATGCGATTTTCGTATGGGAAACAATGATACTGAATTTTAACAATTACTTTTACGTCATTCGGGAAATCAGTGAATTAACAGTGACAACTATAAAGATGAGTTTGAAAGGGGAAAATGTACAAAGCCAAGCGATGTTTGAGCGTATTTAACGGGGGTTTGGGGACAGTAGCCCCCGATAAAAGTGAGTTAAAATAGTGATTAATTATTCCTTTAGTTACAGAAAAGAAATATATCTCGAAAATGTTCAAGTATTTCATTTATTTTGTCCTTAAAAGTCGTGATATCCTAAAGACAATCAAGAGCAATTTTAAAGAGTAAAAATAGTGATTATAATCCACAGCACAAATGAAAAACGCAACACAATTTAAATAGTAGAAAAAACTTTTTTCTCTGAAAAAATTCTTGTTGAAAATTCCGTCTTAAGATCATGGTTTTTTGAGGGGTGTTTTTGTCTATATAGTCCCGGTCTCCTTAACTGAACAAAGGCCAGATATTCAATGATAAATAACTTAATTTCAATGTTTTTGGCACAATTTCTTTCAAAACCCATTAAATACCCTTAAATATATGTTCTATCCCAGTGATTTTGTGCACCATATGCGCATTTCAACTTATGATATATGTTGTGATGCTCGATGTCGTAAAAGATTTAATCCAAATAATGAATTATATGAAGAGCGAAATTCTAAACATAACCTGATTTGTACGTCATAGAGCCAGTTGAGGACTAAGCATTGCCTGAGTGAGATATTCCTTATTTTCATAATTATAATCTATCAAATAGTATCAGAAAATTTTCAAACATATTTCAAGTCTATGAAGAAGAAGGGAGGGGATCTCCAACAAGGCCCTGTTGCAGCACCAACAGCAAAACACAAAACACCTGATGCGAAAACACTAAAGACGAGCATACCAAGGGACGGAAAAGAGACACACGACATATAAACATGAAACACACACATAAAAGACTACACATAAACCAACGAGACCAATGGGTAACCGGTGCCGACTTTGGACGGTCATTTGCCACGCAAGTAGCAAATGGTGTGGTTTTCCTGAATTGCGTGCGCACAACCCTCTCACTTCTCCAATTACCCAGAGGTCTCGAAGAACGTACAAGTGTGGTGTAAAGAAGCTCAGTAAATCAAGACTAACGATAGTCTCGGGGACTAACAGTGATACCAACCCAGTGGTTGAAATTATTATATGAAAACATATGTACTATCTTAATGATTAAGTGCACCATGACCGTTGTGCGCAGGTAATCCGGGTGGATCACAACACCATTCGCTATTGAGAGGACTGCCGTCTAAAGTCGACGCACGTTATATATATTCCAGTACAAAGTCGATAATTCAGATGAGTTAATATCATATTAAACCGAAGTCATACAAAATCAGAATCAAACAAGAAGAAAAGCAAACAAAAACCTCCGCCACATAAAATGAAGCGAACTCCCAATACGGGAGTGAGACCAGGTGCCCAGGCGCAAAGCAAACAAACAAAAACCTCCATCACATGAAAAGAAGCGAATTCCCAATACGGTGCCCAGGAATAGTAAGCATCTCCTACTTGCTTGCAACACCCGTCGCTTCAATTCGGCAGAAATATCACATCCGGTTACTTCCATGTCGGAAAATACATGTATATTCTGCGGTTGGGTGGTTCAGATGTTCTAAGACAGAATATCATCCACCTCATTCGTGTTTTATGGTTCTGGTTGGTGGGTTTTGTTTGGCTTATATATGCAAAACCAAATATATTCACTAAGATGAAATTCTTGAAATAAAACGTTTGCATTTATCTCTGAAATCTTTTGTTACGTCACGATGTCTTTATTAGTTTGATAGAAACATACCACGGCGGCTGTTCTTATCTGCAAACTGAACCCACGGTGACCTTAGTTTTGACATATCTGTTTACTGGAAAACGGCAATTTCAGAATGTGAGAAAGAAACTTGCAATTGGGGTGCATACATATAGCATAAATATCATGTTTTTTATCCAGCACAAATGTTAAACGTCTTACAACTCAAAGCAAAGCAAGTTCATTTATCTTACATTTAATGAGCGTTTTGCAAGCAGGTAATTGTTTTGTAAATCATTTGATTTCAGAAATTGTATCATGAGATTAAGCAATAGATCTGATATGGGTCACTTTTAAAGAAAGGAGGGGATCTCCATCAACACTCGGTTGCAGCACCGACAGCAAAACACCAAAACAACCCCTGAACAACACAGAGCAGAAACGCACAGAAAGAGATGCAAAAGGATAGAGACATCAAACACAAATGACTAACTTCGATTCCTGGCAACTGTATACTTAAATTCTTTCTTTATGACAAACATCAAAGAGTTCATATACAGAGTTGATCGTTAAGTGGACACCAAATGCATTAGAATTTCGGGACTCAATAAAGTTAACAAATCAGATAAGAATGAAATTGTCTTGGACAGTTTATATATTCGATTAAATTTTTATCAGATACTGATTGATTTCTGGGGGAATATCAGCAAAGAAAGGCGGTATTTCTCTTTTTTCTTTAGAATTTTAGAATAAGTGCGCATTCCATTCACTATTGAATCTGCTACTGACGATGCTAGAAATTCATTTTTTTTTTCAAATACTTTAGCTTTTTACAACGATGGATTTATTAGGGGAAACTTAAAACCCATTAGAATGTTTGTGTATGTTCTCTTCAAATGCACTGCCTTCATACATTTTGCAAATCCTAAATTATCGCAATGACTTTTTGCAATAATAGGGTCTGAATTCTTGGTTATCGTACCCAGTGGTTAGCTCTGACGGCAAGAAAAGTCACATATTGCTGGTCGCAATATAGTTAATGTGAAGCGATTGTGATTTAGGGCAACCATAGGGAGAACCAGGAAAATGTTTGTCTTTTTGAGGAGTTTCAATTTTATTTCTAATGACATAAATCCATCCTCTGAGTTAATTTCATGCAGTCAGGATGTATTTTTGAGGTTTTCTTGTCGTATTTTTGATTCCATTACGATATTACGAAAGCATTTAATTATTTATATTTTCTGGTCCATGCTGCAAATTTATCTGTTCTTAAATGATGCTATTAAATTTGAAAACGTTTAACATTTGAAGTTATTAATATTTTGTGAACTTGAATGGCGTCGCACTTTTGAGTGGTGCCAATTGTGGTAATTATAGTTATTATAAGCCTTAGATTCTGTAGAGATGTGTGTTGTCCGTTGTGTTTCTATGGTGTGATGACGTAGCCTTGTTAGAGTGTGTTCCGCTGTTTTCCATGTTCTCCCCCTTACCTTTGTTTTGTATTTTGCAGAGTTTTGTATACTGTAAACCGTCTTTTATTTGCGGCGTCTTAAGGTGCGTCATTGGTCACGATTTTGGACTATTCTTGTGCATCTCCTGTTTTATTGAGCTTGACTTTTATAGATTTTTCAATTTATTATGGCCAATGAATCATTTCTTACTCTTTTTTAGACTTTAATTCAAAAGACACATTAAAGCGGCCAAGTTTGAAAGTTTGATCTAAAATGAATGAAGTATGCGTAAGAAAATGCTTCGCGGTAATTTCTGTGAAAACTGACGTGGAGGTACCTTTTTTAACTGTTCGGATTTCTTTTACGTTAGAAATTACCCATGAATTTTGTTTTACGTATGGAATATTATTGATTTAAGCTTTTTTATAAGGTTTGGCTGATGAATACCGAAAAATTATAAATTTTTTAAATCCCACCCAAAATAAGACAAATTTTCAGCTCTGACACTTTTCAAGAAAACCACAAAATGACACTATTTGTGAGCGTCTGTTCTCTCTTATTTGAACACGGACATATACTTTTTCTTCAATATTTTGAAAAGTCTTCCCTAGGAGCACGTGTTACTGTGTGTTTGGAAAAATCGTTAAAATTCGGTATCTCTGTAATTTTGACCTTAACTTGGATGATTTTCGTTATTTTTGTGTCAAATCTAGAAAATTTTAAATCATCGGTGAAGTTGGTACCTAAGGTAGCACTTTATCAAATTCTACTTTATTCAAAGTTTCTAACCTGTTTTATTGTATAACATCAAAGAAAAGTAAAATAAAAATCAAATGAGTGCATTTCAACACTTTTTGTATTTTCTATACAAATGTGCTATTTTTAGCAAAACATTTCCCCCATTTTTTACCCAGTTTTCAAATAAGCATAAATCTTGATTTTCATCACGGACCTATTAATTTTCCTTCATAAAATGATTAAGTGACATGAATACTATATTTTCAAATGGTTATCATAAAATCGTTGAAATTCCTTCATTCAGAAATGACATGCCTTAAGTTCGCGTGTTCGAGTGAAGTGACTGGTTCACGGTGTTTTATATTCGCGACATCGTATTTACGTAACTTACTACACATATGGTAGGACATATTCGCGGCGTTTTATATTTGCGAATCGAATGACCTTGCGAATATCGCGAAAATAAAACACTGGAGAATAAAAGACGGTTTACGTACCTAATGGCAATGGCTTTTGATTCTGAATTTTTGTTTTGGGTCTTGATTTCAATTTAGACTTCAGCTCGAAAATCGGAGGTTTGAAAAGTGACAAATTCGATAACTGTAGTCCTGTGAGTCTATCAAATATTGTTAAAAGTCTTTAGTCCGATTCCCGCAATCGCTGACATTTCTTGGGAGGTTTTGCGCACGCAAAACCCCAAAATACCCACTACAAAAACACAAAGCAGATAGCCACGCCATTTGCTACTGACTTAGCAGATGGCCGGCCTATGTCGGCGCCGATTGCCCATTGGTCTCGTTGGTTTGTGTATAGTCATTTGTGTATCAGTGTTTGGTGTTTTGAAATATAAGAAAAAAATAAAACTAGAGGGTGCTACTGAAATGAAATCTGGGGGCTAATGAAAATCACTTGGCTGGAAGTATCCTTGATGAGAATTCAATATCCGAAACATGTGTCTGGTGCATGACAATTGGTTTGAAATTTTCTTCAAGAGAGTATAGAGTTGGAACATTATCGTATTATTGATGTAGCATTTTGTGTTCTTTGTACTTTTTGCGTCTCTAATTGTGTATATACTCTGATCTTTTGCATGGGGTGTTTCGGTGTTAATCTGTGGGCACGGCAACCTTGTCTTGTTTGAGATCACTTACTAGTATTTTCTTCCATTGCCTGTCTCAGGGGAAGCTATGATCGGGAACCAGTCTTATTCCCATATTGATATTCATCACACCTGCATAGAGGTTGTCAGAGGCATTTTTAAAAACAACTTTTCACTTCATTACGGAGATTATGGAAATTGCATGATATAATATCTACTAAAGGAGGTCAATTCTCGGAAACAATAATTTATAGCAAAATTCTTCAGACGACAGAATAAATCGCCCAAACAGGGTGCTCTGGATTTAGTGAACAGGACAGTTAGGACATAAGTATGTGGATGGAAATCTAAATAAGCATGGCGATGAATAAAGGAGTTTTTTGAAGATTATTATCATATTTCTAGCGATATTTGAATTCGAATGAAACCTTAGATTTATAAGCATCATGATGCTTAATCAAAAATCTTATCAAAGATTAATACCACATTTCTTTGATATTCTACAGAAATAAGCTTCTTTTTATTTTGTTCCCTCTGAGACCGGATTCACCGGAACAACGTTATCAGAAATCTGTTCATCCTTTCTTTCACTTTGAATTTTAGTCTTAGTTTCAGAGGGCGCTACTGAAATGAAATCTGGGGGCTTATGAAAATCACTTGACTGGAAGTATCCTTGATGAGAATTCAATATCCGAAACATGTGTCTGGTGCATGACAATTGGTTTGAAATTTTCTTCAAGAAGGTATAGAATTGGAACATTTCCGTATTATTGATGTAGCATTTTGTGTTCTTTGTACTTTTGCGTTTCTAATTGTGTATATACTCTGAGCTTTTGCATGGGGTGTTTCGGTGTTAATCTGTGGGCACGGCAACCTTGTCTTGTTTGAGATCACTTACTAGTATTTTCTTCCATTGCCTGTCTCAGGGGAAGCTATGATCGAGAACCAGTCTTATTCCCATATTGATATTCATCACACCTGCATAGAGGTTGTCAGAGGCATTTTTAAAAACAACTTTTCACTTCATTGCGGAGATTATGGAAATTGCATGATAAAATATCTACTAAAGGAGGTCAATTCTCGGAAACAATAATTTATAGCAAAATTCTTCAGACGACAGAATAAATCGCCCAAACAGGGTGCTCTGGATTTAGTGAACAGGACAGTAGGGACATAAGTATCTGGATGGAAATCTAAATAAGCATGGCGATGAATAAAGGAGTTTTTTTAAGATTATTATCATATTTCTAGCGATATTTGAATTCGAATGAAACCTTAGATTTATAAGCATCATGATGCTTAATCAAAAATCTCATATAAGATTAATATCACAATTCTTTGATATTCTACAGAAATAAGCATCTTAAGTTTTTATTTTCAATTCTCTACACAGATTTCATAATTTTGATATTCGTTATTAAATGAAACTTTGACAGGTTCTTTTGTACGGAAGCCCGTAGGTGACAGGTATGAATTATAATTCATCTGGCGGCCGCCACTTAATTTATCTGGCGGCCGCCGCTTAATTTATCTGGCGGCCGCCACTTAATTTATCTGGCGGCCGCCACTTATTTATCTGGCGTCCGCCAGATAAATAAGTGGCGACAGCCGGATAAATTAAGTGGCGGCCGTCAGATAATTATGTGGCGGCCGCCAGATAATTAAGTGGCGGCCGCCAGATAAATTATCTGGCGGCCGCCAGATAAATTTTAATTCATACCTGTCACCTACGGGCTTCCGTACTTTTGGCTCACACGGGCGCTGTTAAAGTATATACGCACAACCAGTGTAATTCCCTGAGATAAATCTGACGTAGGAACTTGTTGCATTCCGGAATGTAAACGTTCGTGACTTCACAATAAATAGGCTCTATAGAAACATGCTTAACGATTTTGTTCTAACCCGCAAACTGACCTAAATTTTAACGTATCTCTTTACCTGGAAAAAAGCGATTTTAGACAACAAAAATCAAACTAAAAACAATTGATGTGCACTTGCTTCAAACAAAACACAATACTTATTCTCTATATAAAAAAAGCAATTTAACATATATTAAATGTCCCATTATGACATATGCGCATTTCAATAAATAAGTCTCAATATTAATTGGTACAGTCTCCGTTAAAGTGTTACATTACTAAATTTGCGCGTCCGCAGCCTGTACAGAAATATTATAATGGTAAACTAAGCAAAAATATCCATTTTGATTACCTCTTACAATGTTCCAACTTACCACAATAGTAATTACAACCAGAACATTCGTGGTTCTTTTCCTTTGACTCACAAAGGGTCAATTTTTAGTGAATTTACCTCGTCCGTAGCACAAGGCTACATTTTTGATGTAGAAAAATACATTGTAGAAATGCATCATCAGTGTCCTTTTTACTCCCAATTGAAACAACAAAGTATTACTTTTACATTAGGACTTAAATTTTCCTGCATGAGAAATGTTGTTTTTGAAATAAGAAATACTCTGTTGTCCGTTAGATGGCAAACAGATACGTTACCATACTTCAAGCTGCTAGAAATGTAAGACAATAATGACATATCCGAAATCTTTGAGTAGAAAAGAAAGCGTATACATGGGTACTATCAGCAAACACAGTCCTTCAACCATTCTAGCAAACGATATTTCATCTGTTTCATCGGGAGTATTTAAAATCGGCATTTGGACGTTTAGACAACAACAGATACGTTACCAACTACGTATCTAGCTCTACAGTGAGAACTCAACCGATTTGGCCCTATTTATGGATTAGATGGAGTGAATATTGGTTAAAAATGTCGGCTCTTTCAATAAGAATGAAGGAACATACAAAATAACGCAGAAAATGCAGCTAGAAACAGATACGTTACCGACAGATACATTACCTAGATTTCATTTTTGGTCCATATAGAAGTTATATATTGCTGGTTTAACGCTGATATTGTAGCTTTTGTCAGAAGAAACATGTAACAGTTGAAAATAAAGCAAAACCATATCTTACAGGGCATATTTTGTGTTTTTATGGAAAATCCTGAAAAACAGCCTTTCTCTCGGAAAATCAATAAATGTCTTAACACAGAGGCATAATTTATGCCATAAATTGTTGTCACATTACTCATTTGTCACGGTAATGAGATTCATAGGGGATAACATTTGCACTGTACTCAAATACGGCTTTAGAACTGAAAGTAACGTATCGGTTTCAAATTGTAACGTATCTGTTTCGATAGTATTTGTAGTATTTTAGAGAAACTAACGAGAATATCATAAAATAATGGGTTACTCATATACACTGCTTACTTATTACATCAATAAGAGATGTTTTTGACCATATATTTTGATAATTGGTACTTTTATAACAAGGTATACCAACGTTAAAATGCTGTCAACGATTTTCTAAGCAATTTGCATAAAATTATAATGTGCAGGATCACATATGATACCATCTGGCATAACAAGCAATAAATATTTAGTTGACCAGGGATGCGTGTTTTGTATAATCGTAGATGGAATGTACAGAGGGCGAAAAAATTTAAATACAGAAATATTTATGCCTTCTTCAGACGTCAAATTTTCAAATAATGTACGAAATCAAAAAGGTTTATTATACTTCAAAAGTTTTCTTATGCATAGTAAAACGTCAGAAGACAAAAGTTTATACTGTAACTACTTTTGTTCCTTCAGCGATGGAGTGAACAAAAGACTACCCCCTTGTAACGTAGCTGTTAAATTGCAATCCAGGCCCCTCTATTGAACAAAGCATATCACTAGAAGTAGACCAAGTAGAGATTTCCCCTGTTCCATTTCAAATACCTAAGATATGTATCCTTCAATAAAAATATAGATATTTATCAAATGCGAAACTTAAAAAAAATCCTTCAATAAAAATATAGATATTTATCAAATGCGAAACTTTATTTTTTACCATTTTCAAATGGTAACTTAACACTTTAGTGGAGACTGCACCAATTAATCCAAAAAGTGGAGATGCGATGAGCTTAATTTAAAAAGTGGAGATGCGATAGGCTTAATTTAAAAAAGATTGCCTTGATAATAGAGATCTAGGCTTGCACATAATTATATGCCATGTTGCCTTGGATCTTTGACACATGAACTACAATTGGTACTTCTATGATAGTACTTAAAACCTCGTCATGAGGTACTGGGATATGATTCATTGTCCTATTTGTAAGTTGTTTGGCTTTGATATAGTCTGGCCTCGGCCAGAAGAGCATTGGCTTTTTTAGTATTCAGAATGTCTGTGTCATCCATTCACAGAGGTTAATCGTCTTGTACTTAGCATTAATGTATACAATCCTAATGCATTCTCGATGAAAGAAATTTTCATTCCTGTTAACATGATTTAAAAAAAGGATACATTTCAGCTCACATCTCATATTTCGGGCCCGCTTCCTAGCTTCGCTTTTGAATCTGGTCAAAGACTAAGATATCCACAAGAAATACTAAAGCCTCTTTTTTATTTTGTTCCCTCCGAGACCAGAACAACCTTATCATTAATGGGGGCGGACAGAGGGGTACCTCTCTCTCCCCCTTCCTCTCCTTTTCACCCTTCCCTTACCTCCCCCTCCCACCCCTTCCTCCCTTCTCCCGCCCCCTTTCCTCACTCCTCCTGCCCCCTTCCTCCCCCTTCCTTCCCTCTTCCCTCCCCCTCTCTCCCTCCTCCCGCCCCTTTCCGCCCCCTCCCTTTCACCCTGTCCACCCTCACGTTAATCTTTTGTTCCTTTCATGATCCTTCTTTTATTTTGAAATCATAAAAGAAAAGTAGGACCATGGAAAATGGCTTCTTTTTTTCGTTGTCGTCTACGGAGTTATCATAAGTTGAATGTACTATTTCTATACAAGTTCAATAAGTTATTCGTAGAACACATTAAAGGCCGACGTTGGCAACCACCGGGTCATTAATATGCATACCTGAGTGACCTACTAGGCTTTGTAGGCGTGGTATACCGTCTTTGAGGATAACGCCGTCAGCGAACGGCGTGTAACATCAAAGACATACCAACATGTAATCCTTTATTATGCTAATGAGATACCCGAGTATCATCTGTTTTAAGTTGTCAATCAAAAATGATAGGGGTAAAAGGAACCAATCAGATACCAATCAGAGATGTTATCCCTAAAGCGGGCAGTGAGAAAATGACGGAAGATTTACCTGTCCTCTTATGTAGTCCTCCGTTTGCATTTAACGTAGTTCAAGTACATACATGTATGCTACTGGAAATGCGACAATTAGGTATTGAAATATTTGTTCTACTGAAATTATACAGGCATTGTAACAAATAATGTCTCATCAATCCTTCAGACAGAGAAAATGAATTCAAAAGTGAAGATACGTTTAAACAGAGAGAGGGACGAACAGACGGTAACTAGAACACCTACACGATCACCTTATCGGTCTGTATACAGAGTTATTTTTCATATGGGACGATCAAGTTATGACGACATCCGATTCTGTTGAAAACAGTGTAAAATTCTGAGATGACGTTTCTACAGGAATTTGATAATTATACGTCACAATGCAAAATTTTACGTCAGATACCGTCCCTAAGGAGAGCGAATCTGTATACACTGCCATCCATAAATTAGTATACACTATTTCTACTCATTCTGCTGTTATAAAATGAACAGTTTCAAGTCCATTGCTGTATGATTCTAATAATGAACCTTGTAGAAATCATTTGTAACAAACTTGACCCAAATATTTGAAGTTTTTGAATTTTTACACTTTTTTATATAAAAATGACAATTTTGGAAAAAATTGTGCAGATGATAAAATTTTCTTTTTACATTTTGTTACGACAATTCATAATTTTGAATTATGTGAAGCCAATTAATTATGATTCTTTCAAGTTCAGAATTGAAAAATTAGGATAAACTTAATATAAGGAATTTAGAATGATTTCATTGTTTGTATAGTTATTTATGGATGGCTGTGCATATAAAAAACAGATAGAGATCAACGCAAAGAAATTTCAAATTAAACAAAATTGAATTCCCGATTATTTATTATTGCTTTTATATTTGTAAAACATGTAGAAATATATAGAGTTTTTTATATTGAAAAAACAACAAACGCCGAATTAACGCCGTTATTTTTTCAATATTTAGAAACTTGTGGAGAGACTTATTGACTGTTTATTGGGTTTTTTTATATATAAATGAAAGGTAATTTTGATCGACATGTTCCCAAGACACTTCTTGTTGCAAAATAAGGAGTTATCTTCTCCTGTATATCTTCGCATTCACACTTCCAAATATGTAGTCATTTCCGGGGGTGTAAGTGTAACAGCCGTCTGCCGTTACCATGGCGTTATAGGTTGCTAGGATACAGTCAGTACGTAAAATACAGAAAAACAAGCATTCCGTCAGACTATCAGCCGACTGCCAAATGCCACTGGTAAAATCAGCGACATACGAATTGCCATATTCTCTATCGAACTGTCCACTGATTGACAGAGCTAAAATAAAAACATTTTTACTATAAGAATCATCGAATCATTAACTTACATGGGCGGGTCCATTTTTTTCAAATTCAATTAGTAGCCCAATACATGTATATTCAAATAGTAGAACAATGATGAGATCGATAGATGTCACATCACAAATAATTATCTCACAAAAATTTCAAAAGTATCACAGAAATAACGACTAAATTTGAGTCTTTTACATTCCAGTTCTTAACAGATCTTGGCTTACTTATAAATCATATAATAAATCATTCAAATGTATTAAAAGGGAAAAAAACATTAGTGGCAAATTTGATTGCCGAACGATGATCACCAAACCCCCTTAGATCCGCCCTTTTCTTAGACTCCAACATTGTTGGGAAAGATCAATTAAATTCATAATCAATTTCCATCAAAAATACGTCAGAATCATGCAACGCTTTTTTATGCCATGGATATGATCCTGTTGTCACCACACGGAAACTCGGCATTGTACTTGACCAATCAGCACATTCTTCTGAATTGCACTCTGACTGACTGTGACGACGAGATCCAATGACGGGCTGTCCTGTCCTGTCCTCCCTGAATGTTTGTCAGAATCCTCGGGTGACTACTTGCATAAGATCGCTCCAGTCGGCAGAGTATGGACTGTTTTTTGTATGATTCATCTTGGCCCCTGCCTTTTGCTGTCTTGTTTGTGTGGTCAACTTACAGTCACAGGCCGTAAAAGCGCCAGGTATGTGTACGTATGTGTACAACCAATATTTAGGTCGTACACATATGCACACATACCAGGCGCTTTTACGGCCTGCGCGTTACAGTGAGGAGTTTATTACACACAACAACTGTGCGCTCTTCGAAACCTTTGGGTAACCGGAAACGTGGGAGGGTTGTGCATACATAAACCGGATATAAACATCATTTACTACTAACGTGGCAGATGGCCATCCTAAGTCGGCAACGATTGCCCAATGGTCTCATTGGTTTATGAATTCATAATCTTTTGTGTGTAAAGATGATTCGTATTCAGTATTGTTGGAGATATCCTTCTTTCTTTTTCGAAGTTTCTTATACATGAGAACTCTTTATTTCTCTTAAGTTTTAGCCTACACAAATTTTTATGACACGAGGAACAGAAAAAAAAGTGTAATATAACAGAAACTGCAGAATTCAGAAATAGATTTTCAGAATTTTCTGGCTTTAATCCTTCAGTCAATTTTCTTTCGATGTCATGTAATTTAAAACGGGGGAGTGGGGTTAAAAGCACACCAAGATTACTATTAAATGATATCAAAATTCATAAGTAATATTACAAAGAAGACTTTTTGGCGAGTTCTTACCTTCAATGTGTTCAAGAAATAATGAATATACTTACTTGATGGCGGCAGCACACAGTGTACAGAATGTAAAATAATCAGAATATAAAATATTCCATTGTTAAATTGTTTAATTGTAACATCCATCTTTACATTACTAAAAATTGAAAATGAATGTATTTATTTCCCATAATCATAATGGTACTTTGGACTGAAATCGTGTGGAGTAAGCGCGGATCTACAATGAGGGGATGGGGGTTGCAGAGTCAGAACACCCCCTACCCCTGAAATTTGTCATAAATCCTAATCAACCCATTTTACCCGTATTTGTTTCAAAATCATCGGTTAGATTCCCCCAATACCCGACGGGCTTGTAACCCCGCCTTCCATCCCCCCATCCCCCAAAATTCTAGATCTGCCTATGTGTTAACTTTATGGACAGACTTTTAAAAATATCGGATCATTTGATGGTGTTTATAATCGATCAAAACTCTGTAAAATGAATTTAGATATATGGAAAGATATTGTGCCATGCATCCATTTTAGATTTTCTTCAAATATTTATTCGAGTATTTGAAGCTATTATCTTTACATTAACGCGGATATTTTTTCCAATAAGTTATGAAATTGTACTTTGATATTAATTGAAAATGGTTTCAGAAAGAAGTCGCGTTCATTTATACAAAACATTACTAATAAGATAAAGTACATCATGTACATTGGTGGATGTAGAAATCTGGGAGGGGTCCAATCAGCAGAAAAAGGGGGAAGGGGGATCCAGTCTATGATTTTAAAGAAAAAAACAAACTAGGAAAGATCCATATTTGTAACCAATTCTGGGGGGGGGGGGGGGGGTGTTCGTGACACCCTCAACCGCTCCTCTCGATCCGCGCTTGAATTAAGGTAATGGTTCTACATTTGAACTCGTCCTGAATCTCATAATGATACGTCAGTATGCCGTATTTATAGATCCATCAAACATCAAAGGAGAAAATATCCGGGACAAAATTACGACGGACGGTGGGATGGACTGGCGTGCAACACTAATGTAGGTGCCCCTCCATGAAATGACAATGTTATCAAGCCCCCTTCACACTTTCACGGATAGGGTCACGGATAGCTACGGATCGAGACAAAAATTACATCCGTAGCTATCCATAGCTATCCGTAGCAATCCGTACCAGTCCGTAACTCGATCCGGCACAAGTCGAAGCTATCCTTGGCAATCCGTAGCTATCCGGGATGAGACAGAAATTATTTGACCATGTTCAAAATTTTCTACGACTCCGCTACGGATAAATTTGTAGTAGCGGAGTCAAAGGGGAGACGTAGCAACCCGTAGTGGATTCGTAGCTATCCGTAGGGGAGTCGTAGCAACCCGTAGCAATATGGGATCATTTTTGTGATAAAAATAGCCATACGACTCTCCCACGGATTGCTACGACTCTCCTACGGTTTGCTACGACTCACCTACGGATTGCTACGACTGAGCCACGGATAGATGATAGTTGTAGCGGAGTTGTGGCTCGATCCGTGGAAGTGTGAAGGGGGCTTTACTGGTTATCTTTTCAAAAGAACCAAATTCGAATTCGAGAACCAAAGTCAGAGAAAGTGATCCCAACTTTTCTCCCAGTTTCGCATATAAATTCAGTGACTGATCCAGTGCCACTCTGACGAGGTTGAGGGGATTATTTGTCGATTTGATGTCCAAAAAATAACTAGGGATTATAGGGGATCGAATGAACTTGAACTTGAGTCACTGTCGGAGACGGATGGGGGTCGAGTCGCCTCAGCTCCCCTTCGCTCCCCTAAATCTGCTAATGGCATTCATCTATATGACATGTCCATTTCTAAATAGTTTTCAATACAGACGAGACAAGAAATCTCAACTTCAAAACAAATCGCAAAATAAAGTAAAGTAAAGTATTTATTTCATATTTATTTCAAGTTCTTGGCAACAGAACTTATAATGAAAAATGAAAATAGAAACTGAAATATATAATATTTAAAGTATTCAGTAACAATGATAACGGATTTATTTTCCATACAATAAGCTCGTTATGATCAATATATATCTTCTTTAATTAAAAGCACATGAGTGTTCTAATTTAAAAACAATGTATAAAAGATAACGCAAATATAGCATAAAATTTGTCCTTTCCCGAATATAGATCATTGTCATTGAGAGAAATATGTATGTATCACAAAAAAATATACTTTTCATAAAAAAAAAAAACCAGTACATTAAGTAAATATCACAGGCATACAATGTAGCTACATCAGGTCATCTCGCACGGGTGGGGTTAGGAGTTTCAGGACACCCTATCTGCCTTAAGGCGACCTCGTTTATTCTTGCTTTCGTGTATTCCATTGAATCTTTTCCTCGAAATATAAAACTTAGAAAAGACTTTATATAATGACACAAAATGAAATCTTAGAAATGTTGTTCAATTAAGCATGGATCGATACACATACACATTTTGTTGACATCCGAAACTTAGTTTTCGCACCACGGCGGAAAGTTTCGGATAGAACGAGAATACATGTACGCATGATCTTTTCCCACTTATTTCTCCCTAAAGCCGGGTATAAGGTCTGTTCCTTTTTTGTCATCATGACGACATTTGATAAGCAAGAACGACTTCAAAAGTTAATAAAAATGACAATGCGAAACTTGTTGAAAATAAATAACATCATTCAACATGTTCTTGTACTACTAAGAACTACTACCAGTATCCTAAAACATGTTATAAAATTTGTGCGTTAACAACATCCACAAATTTCTCTTCATAGTTCAAGATAAATAAATTGTATTCCTCTTAAATCCTCTCATAATCTGAAATTGTACATTTCCACCTGGTGAAGGGAAAAGCTAGACACAGTTGACACTTAGATTCTAATAAATAAATACAAATACGTATATTTTGTTCACATAATAACGACTATATATAATACATGTAGCACTCGTCTCATCTCCTCATTCATTCGTCCATTCATCAAAATTGAAATTTATCAGTTTGAAATATCATCGCCTCGAATTGCCTTGAACTATACAAAGTTCAAGGTCAATGAACGGTTGTCCTTGACCTTCCCCATTTCATTCTCATCCAGTTTGTAGGTGCTACACAGGTCACTGTAAACTCCCTTGAAAACGGACCCTGGTTTCGACTTCTCCCCTGAAAATTATAAAAGCAAAATCTTAGAATATTTTTTCTTTCATTTTCCAATCGTAACTGTTATTTCTTTTTGTACACATGTATGTATTCGTCTTATCTCAAGAATCGTTACTTCTCTTTACAATCGTTTTTAACTCATGTATTATAATTAACTCCTTCGTGATTTGTGAATATCGTCAATTCATTCATTCATATATTTTATCTAAAATTATGAATAAACTAATTATGTCCGTTATATCATATAAATAAATCATTTTGTTATTTCATTCTGTCGGATCGTCTTTGTTGCGATCGAGGTATGGAAAAAATTTAAAGAAAAAAATAGAGTTATCGCTCTTTGCCCACCTTATTGTCGAACAGCGGATGTTTGGTGCTCCCCAGCATCCAATGAATACTTTTGACGGATTTGGCTGGCGATTCGCATCTACTGATGGGGGACGGGGAGGGTTCTGGTCGAACGGCTTCCACTTCCGCGGGGGCGGGGGCTTTACTCCGGGGATTGGTTATCATACTGTAAAAAATAGGACAATATCATGAATTTATATCGCTTACAGACAGATCGACCAATAGTCAGTGTTGATTTATTTTTTCTAATGTAAGAAAGACAGACAGAGAAATATTTTCTCTTTCTGATCCACGGTCAGTCGCTTTAACTAGTACTCTTGCTACCCTAAGTAGTTCTACTCTAGGATTGACAATGTCTTATATTCTTATATAGTTTCATTCAAGCTAAATAGATTGTAAGATTAACTCTATACTAAGTTTGTCATAACTCCCTTAATATGACGTCATGAAATACCGGTCAACTCTTAATTCATTCAACCTATCCCTATTTTAATTTTATACTGCATTTATAAGTGTACATGTATATCGTTTTAAAAATCATTAAATTATAAACCATAAGTTAATTGTTTATGTCATGCCAATGTATCTTAAAATACTAGTAAATGAAAAATAGATAATGTGCCAATAATCTCCTGTTTAAACTATTTCACATACTTTTTATAAAATTGAACATCGTCAAAATCTTTAGCTGGTGTCGTCCAATGGATTGGTCGAACTGTAGGCGTTATTTGCGCATTCTTGAACTTTGGCACAGCGAGGTTCAGTTGGCGTTCCGCTTGCGCGTACGTCTGAGGCGGATTCAGCATCCGAACTGTTGGCACCAAATCTCCGGGAATTCTGGAAAAAAATTGAAATATATGATCTTGGTATGCGTATTACGCCTAATACGTACAATATTGTAAATGTACGACACGTTGACTGTAAAAGCAATGTGTCTGTCGAAAAAAAAAAAAACAGAAAAAAATATAAACATATGTGGAATGTTTTTATAGACACAATACGTAATTCTATACATATCGACGCTGTAGAATTGAAAGGACGAAAGTGCAATTTGCAAATTTTTCAGGAGAGAGAAAAAAAAACTATTTTTCATGCCATTGCTTAATATCTTTCAATCCAAGAGAACGGACAAAAGAAACCATAAAACTTTGAATTTGGATATATATATATAAACAAAAGGCAACATGTTTGTCCATAAAAAAATTCAATATTTATACAAAAACTTACTTATCACATACGACCTTTTATACTCAGCAAACTGGGGGATTTTGTCCATTATTTCCTTTCCAAGACATTTGGATATGAAAGGACGTAACTAACACTGAAGAACTTTTCGAATTAAAATTTAGGCAAATTATGGGTCGTATCTGACACATACGACCTTTAATAAGTAGGTTTTTCAATCAGTTACCATGGTTACAGATGTGATACCATTATGCAATTTCACAGGGAGATGGAAAATTGAGTGACCTACATTTGTATCTGTTAATAGCAAAAAGGACGTATGTGTTACATAGTATAATTGTAAAATCGGAAAAAATTGACTGTCGATTATCGAAAACTATAGGAGGAGTACAATCGATATCACAATCGGAATAATCAGATTTTTTTTTCTTGTTTAAAAGTGTTGTATGTTTTGTATCTTTTCAGACAGGGAATACCCAATGCTTGTGATTTAAGAATCTGATTTTTATTTTAAATCAAGGAAATGAATTAAATATTGAACATTCCGTGTCCTTTTTCTTTGGTGCCACACGGCGGACTTAGTACTCCCGGGATATGGATATGCCTGCTCCTCCTCTACCGGTAACTCCGCCATCGCGATATTACTTAGACCTTTCATTTCGACAGCGTCGATATTTGGAAGTATTAGGAATCACAGGGATTATCACGCTTCCCGGTTGCTGTATTTACTATATGGGTTATTATTTCATCCATAGAAAATTCAGCAACCGGGAAGCGTGATAAATCCCTGTAGTGGGAATATACACCAAATTCTTTTAAGATTAATAATGTTAATCGCCCTGAGGGATGTAATCCTACCCAGATATAAATGACGAGGATGAAAATGCTTAATTCATACTTTATAAACGCAGGGACTTATCGCGCTTCCAGGTTGCTTGATGTGCTCTGGGTTATGAACCCATTATAGTACATCGTGCAACCGGGAAGCGCGATAAATCCCTGTGTTTATAAGCTATTCTTGAGATAAGTTATGAGACAACTTGTTAAAATAGGATAAGTCATCAAATCAGTCTGAGATTTTTAACGCAGAAAATGTCAACTTCGAAGGCGTTCCGATTAGTCTGTAGATGAATAGGTGACATAATTTAAAACTACTTACTTTATATTTTCTTCAAATCCATAACGGCTCCATAATTGTTGGTCGTGTTCCATTTTAAACATATCTGGACGTTTCATTTCTCGAGGAGTATCAATCCTTGGGAGTCTATACGGAATATTTAGAGGTAGATCGTCTAATTCGTCCACGGAAAGGAAAGTCTTTTCTCGACTGATTAGAACACGTCTTGCTGACGTAGGCTCGGGTAGACTTCTCGCCGTCTTCGACCATCTACAAAATAAGAAAATTCATTTTAATAAAGAATGTTTTTTAAATATGAAGTATACAGGTGTCTGACTCATTTTTTTTTTCAAACGCATTTTCCGAACAGAGTTGTCTTCTCTACAGTCGGAACAATCTTTGTATCCAGTAAATGCCAAGGAAGATCTTGTGAAAAAAGAAAATTTCAAAATTAGTTCGATGTCAACGACTCTTAATGAAATTCGCTCTTCCTCTTCATTCTCCTAATTTCCCAAAGAAATTTTCTCTGGATAGAATGTCTTTGAAATCCCCTGATGGGTGATAGACACTATTTTTACATATGTGTCATACACCTGTGATGTAGAATTTCTGTATGGAAAAAAGTTATATAAAAGAAAAAAGAGGAAGCAAGAGAATTAAATGGTCCTCCTCTACAAAATGCAATACAAAACAAAGTGAAAATGAATGAAAATTATTAAAATATGGTTGATACTCAAATTTGAGGAACCAACAACAAGCTAACGCATATTGTCCTCGTGGTAGTACGAACATAAAAAAAACAAGAGGCTAAAAGGTCCACATCGTTCCCCGGAGTGCAGCAGTTGTGGAGAAGTAGAAAAAGAGCCCATGGCGGTCATCTTATCAAGAAATACTCACTTTGTAAACGCCTTTTAACTTGCTTGGTAAGGATGTAACTTGCTGCGATGTTCGGTGAAGTTGTGTGCAGCGTTTACAAGAAGAAGTAGAGAAGTTGATAAAGTATCAACCGATCAAAGCCTTGGTGGTGTCAGCCAATCAGAGCCTTGGCGGTATCAGACAATCAGAGCCTTCAGTTTGTTGGTATCAGCCAATCAGAGCCTTGGCGGTGTCAGCCAATCAGAGCCTTGGTGGTGTCAGCTAATCAGAGCCTTGGCGGCCATTTCGAATGATTAAAGCATCAAGTGTGTTTCTTAGAAATGAGGTTTGCTGAAAGTCTGTGCAAGTATTTCAGAGGTCAAGTGTTTCAGAGGTCAAGTGTTTCAGAGATCAAGTGTTTCAGAGATCAAGTGTTTCAGAGGTCAAGTCAAAAGGCTGAAGAGGCCACAAAGCTAAGTTTACAAGCCTAACAACGTAAATCAACAATCTGGCACATTTATATAATTACTACAATGGTTTTCAAACAATCCGATTGTCAAAAATAATGTTTTAATTATCGTTAGTTACTATACGCCTTCCTTAAGACATCTCTCTAGATTAAGTTTCCCGAAGACGGGCATCTCGTGACCTCATTTTGCCTGTAATGGCGCAACCTATACGGACAGACCTTGACCCTGAGAGATCTGGATGAAAAACACCACTTGTAGGGGTCCTTGAGTTTTTCATTCCTACCAAGTTTCATCAAAATTCCACTGGGTGATTCTGGAGAAGTCAAAAATGTGAAACGTTTACAACGGACGACGGAATAATGGCTTTAACATAAGATCACGTGAGCTTTGCTTTATAGCCAATCAGAACTACTGACGATCATCTAAGGTTCCAATCGGGTCGTTAGAAATAAAACTTGGTAAATAACATTAAGTACTCTCTTCTTGGAACGTTAGACGAAAGATTTAATCCCGATTGCCCCACATTTAGAAAAAATCATCCCGATTGTCCTAGGCTACATTTCTAAATAAACACATGCATAATTGCAATACAAACACTCAGTTTATAGTCTGTTTTATTCTATAAGTGATAAAAATGAAATAAACATGATAGATATGATAAAAATAATTTTCTTCAGTATATCTTCGTTTTTTTCTTTGTTTGATTCTTTATAACTTACGCAAACAAGGACCCCCCCCCCCCCCCCCGGTTTCATAGAATTACGGTACTTTTATTGATTTAATGAGATAAACTTACAATATTTCAAATGTTGCTAATACATGTAGACAGTGAATTTTAAAGAAATCTCCATGAATTCGTGATTAAGCGAAATTCATACATATTATGCCAATGTACAGGGAAATATCAGTCTTTTTGTTTTTGTTTTCCTCTCTCCAAACATGTTATCTAACGTGAAAGTATTGATTTATGCCTGAAAATATGTATCTTCTATCGATAAATATAATAATGCGAAGCTCAATTGTGCTCGCGTCCGTCCGTCTTCCCGTGTCCGTCAGGCGTAAACATTTACATTTTAGACATCTCCCCTAAAAACCGAAACCTACAGGAAGTAAGTACACAAGTTCAACTACCAAAATTGGGGGGGGGGGGGTCGATCGGTCAACAAATATTGGCCATCGAGGTCTCTGATTGGATGACGCATTTTGACATCACCTCTGCAACCGTGAATACATCTTTAAGAGATACAAACCAAATTCAAGTTTGGATTTCATTGACATATATTTGCAGGAGTAATTTCCCTTAGACAAACGCATGAAATTGTCATTTTCCAAACTTTTTTTTAACACATATACTGATGGGGTTTGTGTGGTCACAGGTCAAGTTGAATTCATGTTCAATTGAAGTGATCTATGCAGAGTTACAGGACATAGATCGCTCGGCGATCAGAATATTTCCATCATTTTTTTTTGGGGGGGGGGGGGGGGGGGGGGGGGTATGAAAATGCCGTTTTTGAAATTAAGTCATGAAAGAATAATTATGAAATATACTGCAGGTCTCAGAGGATGAAAGATTCATCAAACATTTTTTTTTTTTTTTTTTTCACCCCATTATACATGTGCATAAAACAATGTGTCCTGTTTTCATTTCATTAAAAAAAGTTACCCCGTAAGAAACTTTTTTTTTTCTTTTTTTTTTTTAATCTGAAAGAGATTTAAGAGGGTAAAACATTCTTCACAATAAGATAGATTGAAAGGGGTCAGTGTTAGTGATCCAAAGACTTATACATCTTAGGCAAAATGTACTTGTATTACAACTATTTTCAATGCAAAATTTGCGAATGCATTTAACTTTTAGCTTTTGCATTTTGAAAGAGGCACTGAAATGTCCTTTTTTTCTGAAATTTCGCACAATTCGCATTAATACGTCTCCTGCATTTACACTAATGTACACGTTGCATACATTTTCAGTCAACATGTTTAAAATTTCAAGAAAACATGAATCAGACTTTAACTTAAACCCTTTGATCTTTCAAGGAAATAATTGCTGCAATTACCTAATTAACTTGCACACCATATCCCGATTCTCCCACATGACTTTTATACCTTTTTTATATAAATGTGGGACAATCGGGATGTCACCAGATGAAAATACTTGTTGAGATTTCGGAGAAGCTGAGAAAGTATCCGATCAATCATGGCCAATCGAAGCCATCTTTGATTTCCAATTGGGTTGAAAAGGTACAGGGCATTTCAACCCAAACTTGGTACAGGGCAACGAGTACCTGTTTCCTTTAAGGTTTGACGAAAAATGTGCAGCGGTTTCGGAGACAAGTTGAAATTTTCATTTTTTTCTTAAAGAATGATCATACACAATTAATGAATACTATTATCGTAGTTTTAAAATATTATCAAGAATTTACGAGTAAACCATCAAACTTAATCATACTAGAACATTTTTGAGTTGCTATTTTTTACTCAAAATTTTGGCGTGTTCTCGGTCTATAGTATCATGTGAAAAATAATCAAACCTTAATTATACATTAAGCATTATGTACAGTATTTTATCTTATTAGTGACATACCTAATTATCTACACCATTCTATGTAATACATTTTCATATCTAATTAATATATACCAGGCATGATTAGATGTAGAAAAAAAGCTAAAGTACCACAAAATAGCAATTTAATTTGTATTGGCACATGTATATACCTCGTTACAAGAGTATACCGAATTACTTTTTGACCATGTATGCATTACTTACTTCAATCTATGATTTCCCCTAAAGGGGTCCGCTTCTACTACAGGCATATGATACCTTGACGTTTCCATTACTTCGAAAAATCCAAAAATCCAAAAATTATCTCAATATTTACACCAATTTCACTACATTTTCGTTTATTTTGTACGTGTTGATAGCGTTACTACCCTTAAAATTCCACCATTTTGTTCTTTACGTTCCAGATTTCTGTGAGTGTAAGTCTTTGAAACACAATGAAAGCGATTTAAAAGGAAACATTTTCATTCCTCTGTTAATTATACACCTATAAGCTGATTGTTGATTGTAAGTCGAGGGTTCGTTCTATAAGAGTCATATTTCTTTCAGTTCAAAGCACCGACCTAGTTAAAAACCATTTCATACTCGGCAAAAATAATTATATTTCATAGGCAGATCCAGAGAGGAGTCGGGGAGAGGGGTTCAGGACCCCTCATTTTATATTCAGCTATTGAATTTATCAAAAATGCTATTTTCATGATTTTTACAGTACGTTTATTTTTCTTCAAAGCATCGGCACCCCTTCTCCTTTTGATTCCCCTTTTGAATAAATTTTTTTTTTCTTATTTTTAAGTATCATTTTCCTCAGAACAAATGGTTTAGCTCTACTTCTTATGATCCCCTTTTGAATTCATCAAAATGCTTATTTTTACATAAAAACTACCTCATAATCATGGGCTGAACCCCCTCCCCTCATTTTAAAAAATACACTTTTGAATTTTAATCAAAAATCCTAATTTTTCAGATTGTTTCCTATCTTTTCTTAGAAACATAACAATAGGCTGACAAACCCCCCCCCCCCCTCATTTTAGTAAAATAGTCTTCACCCGCGTCTGAAGATGTTCCGAATTCATAATGTACCTTTTCTTGCCATGATAATATCGTTTCAAGCCATTGGTTATTTCTACACATAAAACCTCTACTTTATCTAACAAAGCACTGCTTCCAAAATCCTTGAACAAACAATGATTTTAATAATAAATGTTTGCGTAAGTTCGACCAATCCTGACTAGCACATTTCATCAAACTTTATTTATATTAAATCCATCAAGATTTTTTTTAAAGAGTTCCCTATTCCTCCAAGATGCTTTTATAAAAGAAAGGAGATCTCCTCCTTTCTGTCATAATGGGGGGGGGGGGGGGGAAATCTCATTAAACTGAATAAGAACATTTTAAATACCAATGGCCATTCACATGCTACGGTATAGTATGAGGGAAAGGAGGGGGGGTATACAACTAAACAAACGATTTAATGAACAAAACAGGAATATGCTTTCTTTTTGATGAGATTGTAGTAAAAATTTGTATATATACAAGTTTAATTGACCATGCAGTTAGTATTGAAGTATTCTTTTCTCTCTATCTCTCTCTCTCTCTCTCTCTCTCTCTCTTGGTTCTTTTTTTTTGCGTTTATAGATGGGTAAATGAAAACCGGTAAATAAATAAATAAATAAATAAATAAATAAATAAATAATTAAACTCTACATCGTTAACTCTGCTTTCTTGTTGAAATGTCCCCTTGACGATTTTTCTAAAATTATGTAACGTTGACAAATTAATACGACTTGAAGAGTGCGCCCCCTAAAACTTTAAAAACATTTTAATTTTGCATGGAATCAACATGCACGTCGTGTTGTTATGAATAGAGATTTAAAGTTACAATACTGGCGTGTAATCAATACTGGCATGTTAAGGTATAGTATTCTAATCTTTTAAGTCCCCTATATAGATAGAAACATATGTTCAGCTTATCTCTTCATTATGTGAAAATCGATTAGACATTATTTCGTTGTTTGTTAAATAAATCTACTAAGTACTCAAAGTCTATTGGAAACGTTTGTCATTCGTGTAGATCTATCAACCTTTGAGATTGGCGGACCCATTACGAACGAAAAGGTAGGGTGGGGCCCATATATATATTTTCTCTGAAGTCTGAAAATGCCAAGTGCGAACTTATAGTTGGGAAAGGGGGGATCAGCAAGCCCCCCCTCCCCCTGGAATTTGTCAAAAGTACTTATTGTTCCAATTTTACGCAGAATATTTTTGAAAAACCAAATTTTGGATCCTATCCCCATCCTTCTTATAGGCTTGGACCCATCCCCACTGAAAGAAATTCTGGATCCGCTCATAAATTTTGAGTCGCTTACTTTTTCGTTAATTTACTTTCATTCAGTAACCTCCCTCATATCTAAAATGATATTGAACACAATTTCTGTCTCCACCATCAGTAGTGAATCCAGCTTCCCTTTTCCGAGGGGCGAATTTGCCGATTTGGACCGAAAATTGCCCAATTGGAAAAAAAATGGGTCCTGTTGTTCATAAGACACGAAAGCAATTTATCTATTTTGAGATTTGCATCTCAGATAATATATATATGATATTTCTTTACATACCTCGGTCTTTTTCTTCGAGTCCAAATGATATTCGGAACAGGAAATGATCCATGTACGTCATGAAGCATGATGAAACGGTTGCTATGGCAACGTAGATACTCTACTTTTAAACCTTCACATAATCCGTAACATCCTCAAAATTGAAATTACCTCACTTGGTTATATTACATACACAAAAACTTGTTAAAATTACCAAAACTTCACAGTTTCAAACACTTCTCATGCAATCTCTTAAAGTCCAAAGCTTTTAATAAAATAATTGACTAAAAATGAGAATTTATTATAAAAACTCCAAAGGACATTTTTTTTTTTCAAAATTTAGTAACGATATCTCCATAACACGGGACCTAATCAACAGAAACATGCACAATAAAGCATCATCCTTTTATATGGAACATTTTATATGAACCTAAGCTAGATACATCTTAGTCACGAATAATAAAACAATCCCAAAATGAAACAGATCGGCATGCGGTGTCATTGATAGAGCCCGATAATATTAAAATTTTCATTGTCCGGCCATTTCAGCTCACAATAGGATCAATTCGCCATGTTAATTCATTATGATTCGCGGGACTTTATTAACAATAGAAATTCGATATATTCTACGATCAAGAGAAAAATAAAGGGTTGCAAAAATTGATTACCTTAAGTTTTGACTGATGTATCGATTCTGTTTCCAATTATCTTTGCTATTGCATAGGCAGATCTAGATTTTTTTTTCGAAAGGGGGGGGGGGGAGGGTTATCGATTCCATCAGGTGGTTCAGCTTATGATTTTGAAAAAATATATATATACGAAAACAGGGTGTGGGGTTTCTGAAACCCCCCCCCCTGCCCATCTTCCCCCTCTAGATCCGCGCTTGATCTAAGATCGATTCTGTATGCATGCAATTATCTATAGAGATGAGGAAATAATATTATTTTGTGATGAACAAATGAGGCATGTATCAATAAAATCACCCCTTTTATGTAAAGTTTCAGAAAACCATGCAGTGGGTTCGGCTATCACGGAATAAAGAAGAATTCGTGATTTACGAAGACGCCGAAATGTGGGGGATGGTTAACGGGGATCCTTGTATTGGAATTAGGGGTGAAACGATGCGCCAAAAGTGAATCGCGATATATTGCGATATCTTATTAGCTGTGTTGCGATATATTGCGATAAATTGTTTCTTTTCATTTCCATCTTTTATATAAAATGAGGTTTCTCGTTGTATGCTTGTCCATGCTGTTCATATTTCTAATTGAATTGTACATTGTCATCATCATTTGCTTGAAAGAAACACACATATTGATTGCTTTTGACTTGATTCATGATTCATGATGGGGCGCATGTTTGGAATTAAAAACTAAATCACATCAAAACCTAAAAGGACGCGATCTATTGCGATACGTATTTCATATCGCGATACGATACGAATTTATTCAATTTCGCAGTATACCGATATATCTGGACTATGCCCAATGCAGATTGGCTTTCAATTTTAATGTATACGCATGCCCCCATCCCCTTTCTTTGAATAACGACATGGATATCCCATCCCCTGGTATGCGCAAATAAGAGGGAGGGAAACAATGGCAAAAGGCAAAAGGGCATTTCTTGGTACTCGAATGCAAATACTTCATGGTTTATGTGTATTCAGGTTTTTACCTAGGAACTAGGAACGTTACCCCTCCCCCTTCCGGGCATTTTGCATGTCCGAATCCGCTCTTCTGCAAGACATAATCACGTTGTTACGGACCCCCGTTTGTGCCAAATATGAAAAATAAAAAAGAAGCAAATGCGAAAAATATGAGGAAAATGCATATTAGATTTACTAATAAATAATGCATGACCTATATTTCCTTCATTTCCCTTGTAATGATTTTTCGTGAATGCAAAATGATATCAAAACCTGTTATCTTGACCTTTGCTCCGTGACCTCGAGCTTCCTTTGTCTCATAGCTGGTATCCCAAATGATACATTTGGGTGGATTATACTCAAAATCTTTATCAGCAGTTTTAAAGAAGTTATTTTTCGTACCTCTTACATTATAGAATTTGGAAGAGAAATATATTTTAAATGAATCTCTAAAATGTTTGTGCTGAAAAAGGCTTAAGCTTCGCATCAAATTGACCTTGACCTCGATGAATATTAATAAACACTCGTTTGAAATTTGATCAAATTCTGATGAGGTGATAAGAAGCTATTCGTGAGCTCGGACGGACAGATGGACGGATTGACGAACACGATAGGGTCTATATATACTAGTATACTGCTTTTCATCTGGCTTCACGTGTGAGATAAAATACCTTTTAAATTATAGTTTATGTGTACTGAAACTATTCTTAAAATCATAAATGCTGTAAGATTAAAGTCAAGATATTTGTTTATTTAGGAGGTTTTGCAATAATGACGCTCTTCAGATATTGACTTTGATGTTCAAAGTGATCCATTACATCAATTGATCAAATATTTATGATAATTTCGAAATCGCAAGAACTTGCATCAATTAAGTATGGGAGGTATGGAGCTTAACGAAATATGATCATATCGACAAACGACAAAAGGCAAAGATGGGATAAAATCGCTCTCCCGGGCATTATATGCAACTGTGTGTGAATGATGTAACGTGTGTGTTATGTCATAAATACAAAATAAGTAGATGACGTCATAAATTTCTGCTTCCTGTAAAACTTGATGGAACCAAATACAGCCAAGGGCGTACGTTTACACGCAAAAATGTCCACTTCGTTTTCGCAAAAAAAGTGAAAGGAGAATCTCCAGTAGCATGGGGAGAAGGTAGAAGGCAATAATTATTAATAAGTACATGTTGTAAGTAAAATAATTAATAAATTCACTGGCGGTTCCAGCGCCCCCTTCGCCGGGGGTCAAAGGGCGAATTTTGACGATTTTTACTGAAAATTGGCCAAAATTAAATATACCTGTTTTTGGACATTTTGGGGTCAGTGCCGGGGGGGGGGGGGGGCGGACGCCCCTCCGCACCCCCACCCCCACCCCCCTGAATCCTCCATTTAAATTATAAATTGTATTTAACATTCACTCATTGATGATTTATTAGGCCATACTTATTAAATATTTTGTTTTACGTCCCGATGATTTTCTGAGAGGGGTACCCTCCCATCATGCAAGAAAACACACTCTCACATGCATCACCATTCGCAATTTTCCTGATAAGAGACGAAAAAGGAGAAAAACTTGAACTTTTCAAAGGGTGCTGGATAAACCTAAAATGTTCTCGTACGCGATATATATAGAGATATTAAGAAAATTCTGGTCTTAAAGGTACTCTAAAAGGATCTGGTTTGATACGAAATTAATCTTTAATTTTTGGTCTGGATATTGAGGAGGGGGGGGTTAACGATTCTCCAAAAAAGGTACCCTCCAGGGGACTTAAAACAAAATATTTACTTACTATGGCCTCAGATTATTTATCAATGATATAGAGGAGGTTTGAAGTGGGGTGTTAGAGAAAAGAAAAAAGTCAAAAAGAAAAAGAAAAAAAAGAAAATAAATAAATTAAAAAAAATAAATAGATAAATAAAGGGGGGGGGGATAAAGTATATCTTTAAAAGTACACATTATTTATCGTATGCAGGTCCTTTGAGACACCTTATATATCTTTGATCCATATTAAATACCATCTTTCCCGCCTGAACAGTCTGTCAAATAAACTCACAAGGCGATTAATCTATTTACACAACATATCACATTTAGAGTTTGACAATTTATACCTCCATATCCATTTAAATTCCATTCAAGTTCGTACGACATATCCATGCAGTTTTTATTCACACATATGTATTAAGTTTGGTTTAATTCCTCTTTGCAAAATTCTTTAACAGGCATCATTAAGTTTCGACTCAGTCCTTAAAAGTTACATTTTCATTAATTTAAAAAAATATCAAATTAATTTTAAGAATAAAAGTGAAAACCCTACAGAGTATCGACATTGTAACCTTGACTCTGTTACTAAACTTTAAGCAATGCTGTTATTGTTAAATTTTACCTTATTTTCTTTACAGAGCGCGCACTTTGGGTCATCTTCTCTATCTACAGATATCCATCTTTAAATCCCTGATATTATTTATGGCATTTTCCCGTAAGAATCCTTTTATTACTCAACATTTCCTTTGATGTGTAGGCGCTATGTATTTTTGTGTACATTTATTTAAATTTGTTTGAATCGACGCATTAACACGTGACTTTAAAGTTTGTCTTTTGATTTAGAGACCCCTTGCATTGAAAATAGTCGCCGTACATGTTTTTGTCTAGCGTTTTCCTCGATTTACTTGCCCAAGAAACTATTCATCAAATAATGAAAAAAAAAAGAAATAATGAAAAGTAAAGATACACATTTAGATTTATGAAATCGATATTGAACAAAGCTTTTTCATATTTCCTCACAACTTCAAGCAAAAACATGTCTAATTTCTTTTCTAAAAAAAATAGGAGTAGTGAAGTTGACCTATTTCAGATCAATCAATAGGACAATTAACTTCCTATTGAATTGCATTTCTCTGTGGCAAGTATAGTAAAAACATGTAATACTATACCATAAAGATACTGAAATACCCTGCTTCTAGTTTTAAATGTATAATTGACTTGAGGCAGTCTGTGACCTTGACCACTGACCTTAAAATTTAGTTCATTTCAACTTCTTCAAAAGAAGCATGATTCTCTAAAGTAATCATAGCAAGATCCTAACTAAAAGGATACTGAAGAATATTCTGTATTCTGCCTAAAAGGTTTAACTGTGTAATTGACTGAGTCTCTGACCTTGACCCCTGACCTTAAAATTCATTACATTTCAACTTTCTTTGTGGCAAGTATAGTTATCTCCCAACGATTAGTCTGAATTCTCTTCATAACGTTTCATTCATGCAATTAGTTGACCGAGCTGTGACCTTGACCTCTAACCTGAAAATGCACATTCTTATCAAGGGGATCCATT
Source organism: Pinctada fucata (assembly GCA_028142955.1). Classification (NCBI taxonomy): domain Eukaryota; kingdom Metazoa; phylum Mollusca; class Bivalvia; order Pterioida; family Pteriidae; genus Pinctada; species Pinctada fucata. The sequence goes on along the minus strand of AP027115.1, from coordinate 16,180,444 downwards.
GTGAAGTCCGTAAGGTTCAAGGCCTCCGACACCATGATTCACAGTCGATGAGGTGCCTGAAAGATGGGTATGATTAATCCTTCAATTAATCCATTTTGTTTCCGTTACACAATTTCTGTTACTTGTAGTTGTAGAATTTCTTGCAATTTTCAAAAAGTACTAACAATTGTATATACAGGGTAAATTAGGGGAGATGGTCGTATTTGGATTTTCTACCCGCAAGCATCATCTCGGCTCAATTTGAAATTAGCAACATCTAGAAAGCTTAATGTCACCACTTTATTTTTTTGACAATTCACATACATTTCACAAATTTATCAACAAATCAAAATATAGTGTTTGGCAATGTTACACATGTGTAAACATATACAATACATGTGTACACATACATTTTGTATTACAAGATTCACTAACTATATCAATAAATGTCACACATCAATCTCACATGCACCTTTTACACACACATTGCTCCCTAGAGAGCACTCTCAAATTCGAACAAAATCAACGCAGGTGGCGCTCTCGTGTCCAAACACTTATAAACTCTCGTTGATATATCTAACACTCTTAAAAATCTTATTTCACTGCACTTTGAAGTGTAGTCATTTTTAAGGCTGCTTTCCTCAATAACTTAAATATTAGGGAAATGTCCAAAGTAATCTTCCTTAGGGAAGTGGTGTAACACGTCGCGTGAATGCGTTTTTCCAGGTCTCAGGACGTCTATGACGTCATCATAAGTGAGCGCTTAAACAAACATTACAAGCGCAAAGATGGACGTTACATAGACTTTATATTGTGTCTGTAAAATTTTCTTGATAAAGACCATGCGGTCGAAAATTTGAAAAAAAGAGTTTGTTTTATTAAATATTAGGACCCAATTCACATTTACATCTGTCGGCAGCATAATACTAAATATGATTTGTTATTCAACCTTTTATGTTTTAATGATAAACAAGGGTACAAAGACAGCACTATTGATGTCCATCATAGACTGACTATCAAGTACGAAGTTGTGACCTTGATCTTTGACATATGTCATTGAAAATCAACATTGAGTGTATCCTGTTGTTATGGTGATCTTTTCAGAAGTTATCATAGGATTAAAAGTTAAGTCAGCAACCTGCTGACAAGGTCTTGACTTTTTTTTCTGTGACCTTGACCTTTGACCCTGAAAACCAATAGGGGTGTGGCAAGTTTGAAGACCACAGGGCTAAATGGCAAATGTGTTATTTATAATTTCTCATATTTATTCAATTGTGACCTTGACCTTCAACCTTGAAAATAGGAAAGGTTCTTCCTATTGTCATAATCATAACTTGGGAAGTTTAAATGTAAATGTTCACATGTAAAACCTAATTATAGGTGAAATAGGACGGAGAGCAGAAAAGACCGTCTTACTGTGCATATATCTATTTTGGAGCAAAATTTTAGCAGAAATGGGGCAAAAATAGGCAAATTAACATATCTGCGTTATCATGATTTAGCTTACTTGACATGTTTTCCAAAATAATGTATCAGAACTAAATGATTTAGTGAAGTCTCGAGTTAGCATAGTCTTAACAATGCTAACTCCGCTAAAATATGAATCCCGGTAAAGAAGTACACATACAACTTGAAAGAAACAGATCATGAGGAAATGAAAAAAGATGAGTTAATGTACTTGAGACAAATGAAATCCCTACAAGCTCATCCACTGTATAGGTTGTTGCCACGGTAACGTTCTTGACCTTTTGTTACATTAAATCATTAGAAATTTCACAGCCATCATGATGTGCGTTTTGTGTCATAAAGATGAAATACACATATCATTCTGTACACTTTGAAAACATAAGTAATTCAAGAATGTAGAAATGCTCTAAGCAATAAGATATAAATTCGCGTAAGAAAATTGACTCTGAGTCAATTTAAATGTTTAACATTTTTAACAAATTTCAAAAATCTGTGTTGACTGAAGATGATACATGTATATATAAATAACAAATAGATTTTTCCATTATCAGTGCACATCTACACCACAAACACATAATAATGCAAAAAGATTCACTCCCCATCATGTGAAAAATATAACATTGAAATATCAAGAGGAGACAACTTTTCAATGTTTAAGTACAAAATAAGAGATCTAAATCTAGAGTTATCTTTCTTGGACCATTCAAGTCCCCAGTAAGTTCAACATACAAAAAATGTTTCTACCCCATTTGAAAATAAGATAATGCTTTTATACAAATGAAACCGTCTTCTTTGATTTTTTGTATCTAGTACACTTTAATGTATTCATGAATATCGGTTTTAGGAGGAAATGCAGATCTCGAACATTACCACAAGGAGAAAATAATGGTAATGAAGTAATGAAAAATAAGGATTTTTAAATAAAAAAAAAAATTCCCTCTTTTAGCAACCCAAATCTGTAGAAACCAAATGGCAACTTGCATAGAAATTTTTTCTATGTGGCAGATCTTTTCAAAACATCATCTATAATCTGTTCTTAGAAAATCTCGAACTCGATGTAGGAAATAAGAATATGAAAGGTCAAGAGTGATGTACGTTCCTAACATATTATATGCTTCAAATTTGGTAGGTAAGAAGGGCTTTTTTTTGGGAGGGGAGGGGGGGGGGGAGGTTAATTTTGCATAAAATCTGTCATGGGACCTAAATGGCTGATCTTCAATACCTTTTGGAATATCTGTTCAAAACATAAGTATCAATGATGTACAATTAGGACCAATCTTCATATTTCAAAACATGATCAACTTCAATAATTAATAATGACCAAAAGGATTAAGAGGAAACATTGGGATAACAAATGAAATTTTCACCTGAAAAGGTAATGACCTACTTCGTATGTGAAATTTACACTGGATAAAGTTAAATAAGGAAAAATGTGGAAATGAGGGAAGTGAAGAAATAATGAAGACTTACACATGTGAAATTAACGTCTGATAAAAAGTTAATGACCATGAAGGAAAATAATTTTGCATGTGAAATTTTCACCTGAATGCATACATGTCGGATGACAGGTAAGTACTACACATCGATATATTAAGTGTGATCGAGGTAACAAAAACACATTGTGAAGAAACGTAACTTGAACATAATGCATGCAAAATCACACTGTCAAAATTTGTCAATAGGGTAACAATATGTGACCTTCAAAACATTTCTTTAAGTCAGACATAAAAATTCCATGATGTAAAGTAAACTGAAATGATGGTAGGCTTTATCTATGCTTCATAAGGAAGTGGACATGTTGAATTTATCATGGACTTGCAACACGTTTCAGGCTCACTCGATCAAATTACGATTTTTGAAATTTTTTTTTGCACAGCAATACAATGAAATTGATGAGTTTCTAAATTGGAGAAAAGGAAAATGAGCAAACTTTTGATATATTTATCGAATTCGTAGTTAGCAACTCTAACCAATTCCATGTATACTAAGTGACAGCTTTGTGGTAGATTTGTATATAATTTTTCTTTGTATTGAAAATTACTTTGAGCAAGGGTGGCAATACTTTTGTACTTGAACTTTTATCATCATCCAATGAGAACTTAATGTCGTATTATCTTGGACATATGACATTAAAATGGTTCAAAATTAAGACATAATTTTTACAAGCATATTCTTCATTAACTATAGTGATAGTACAAATTCTACTTTTCTTAAAATAATTTTTGGTTAAAATTAAAAAGCTATTTTGATTTAAAGGGCATCATCTATAGCCAGCCCTTTTTCAACAGTGATTTCTACTTCAGTAAACAGATAAAAAAAACCTTGTTTATCATCATGGTAACTTCATATATACAAAGGCAAATTCCATACATACATGTGAATGAATAAGGACCTCGTAAACTTTAACTTAAACACTTATATATCTAATGCCATTTATACACATGCATACCCATATACTTGTAAAAATCCATATTTGACATACTTTTTCACTTGTGAGAATTTCAAATAACATAATGATAGAGATTTGTGAAATTAACATTGAAGATCTTGACAATGTATGAATCATGTATGAAATAATTTCCATACTGCAGAAATGTATAAACAATACATTGCCCCATACATATTAAAATATGAAAATGAAAATGCAGAGTTTTGGCAGAAACTTTGTTCCATATTTCTTTAGTTACAAATGAATTCTTTCAGAAACCCTGCGGCTTATACAATGATCTCAAAATCAAGCAATATTGAATTACTTCATGGAAAAAATTCACATTTGATTTAGTGAGTTTTCTTATAATTTCTCTTGATAATCATACTTTTTTCAAAAATTGTATACAAATTTTTAAAAAATTGTATAAATTAAATATTAGAAAAAAACATCTTTTTTTAATCGATCGGATAAAGATTTAAGATAATTAAGCTCAAAGACCCGTTGCAAATCGTTTTGTCCACTGACGAGCCATTCTGTCGTGCTCTGTTCTGTTCTGTACATACTGCGTTGCGATGCTCCCTACGAGGGGATCGGCTGGATTACAGTCCGTTAGTAAGGAACATATAGATAATAGCACTTTTGATATCGTAAGTGCGGGACTCCAATTGTCTTTAAGTATGTCCAGACAAATCACACCTTGACTGTTGATATTACAGTGATATATCCTTGTTCTGAAGGTTACCTGTGAAATAAAGAAACAATCATCTTTAATTTTTTTGCAGTTTAAAGAAAGTTTTAATTAACGTCTTTAAAGTGTAGAATTTTTTTTTTTGTTCTAAGAATTCTGGATCTTGCTTTCAAGCAGCAACTGTTTGACGAACTACAAATATGTGAATGCTGAGGGGGAGAATTTATGCCCAGACAAGGTTATACCCGTAAGCTAATTAGACCTCTGACCTTGGTTCAAGGTCATGAAATGGCCTTGCGTCCTGAGCAAAATTTAAAATTCTGTAAAATATAAATGAAATTCATGCAGATTGGACATGCCGCAGACAGTGTTATACCCATGAAGTCCATTGTCATCTTGACCTTGGTCCAAGGTCAATACATATCCTGGGGTCCTTTGAAACAATTCTTTGAAATATAATTGAAATTCATGCTCAGTGGAAGGAGTAATATCCCAGACAAGATTTCACATATAAAGTCTGACCTTGACTCTGAAATTGGTTCTAGTCAACTTCTAGATTATGACAAATCCTTTGGACATAAGAAATCTAACTAAAATCCATGCAGAGGAGTTATGCCCTGGATAATCTTTGGAGGACAAACAGAAATGGTGATTCAAATATGAGTGGGTGGACAGGGTGAAAGGGAGGGGGAGGGAGGGAGGGGGAGGAAGGAAGGAAGGGGCAGGAGGAGAGAGGGAGTGGGGAAGGGTGAAAGGGAAGGGGATAGAGGAGGAAGGAAGGGCAGAAGGGGTTTAGGTAAGGGGGAGGAAAGGTGGTAGGGGGAGAGAAGCAACTCCCATCCCCGCCTAACCCCCTCCCCAACTTTGTTTGGGGGTATTAAGACTTCAGTTGCAATTTCCAGATGCCAAAATTTGGAATTTTCCAATTTATCGTTGTGAACTTCCAATGGCATATGTTTTGATTGAAGAAATGATAGACAATTGTGCATGCATAGTATTACAAATCTACTTCCAAAATACTTGAGGAGATTATTTTAACATTTTGTGAGCAACTTGGACAACGTGAGTGGTGAACTTTTCCATCTCACAAAAGACAATTACTCTAAGAATTATCTGACCTGTCAACATTACATAACATCAAGTGGATTGTATACTTATGCATATACGATAAGTTTAAACATATGACAGACAAATCGACTGAATCAATGATGAAATATAAAACGTATAAAAGCATCATTATTTAAGAAGAAAGACACCTTGATTTCTCTTTTACCTTTTTCACACGTGGGTCATAATTTCAAGAATCTAATACACTCACACAGTTTAAACTTACAGTTCACCATATATATTACCTTTGGAGGTTTAAATGGGTAATCTGAGGAGAAGTGGATGTCCAGGAAGAAAACGCCTCCCTCGTATACTGAACCCGGGGGTCCCAGGATCGTCGACACCCATTCATACATGTTGTCTCCTTTAGGCCCAGCACTGAAAAAAGGAAAAGAAAATTTTTTTTATAAAAGAATGCTTAGTAATAGAGAATATATACATTGTGTACGGAATGTCAATAATGCATATATTGATACTTGACTCATTGACCTTTGACCCTATTTCAGACAGTCCAAAAATCACAAGACTTACAAGTCAACTCAGGTGAAATTTGCTTCGTTCTGGTGAAAGTTTTGTACTTTTTCTTATCAAACATTTGTAAATTAATTAAATTTCACGATATTTGCAAGAGGTGACCTTGTCATTCTTTTTTTCTTTTTTTTCATTTTAGTCTGCAAATTCCATAAAGAATTTGAAAGTAAACATTTTACAACCAGGCGGACAGACAGACAGGGTCGTCCTCGAAAAAGTGTCAGATCACTGTGTGTCGTCTGCTTGACAGATATAATTATTTTGACATGTTACCTACAAGTTCGATATATCTACGAAATAAACAGAGCAAGTTTACATTTGAATTCAATTTGACGACAAGACGAGTAGACGGACGGACAGATGGAGTCGTTCCAGACAAGTTATACATGTGTATCGTCTGCTTTACAATTATTAAATTTTTGACAAGCTACCTGCTGAAAGTTCGAAATATACGAAAAAACAAAGCAAGTTTACATTTTAATTCAAATTCGAAAACCAGACGGACGGACGGACGGACGGACCGACAGACAGACAAACAATGTCTTCGTCCTATAGAGGTGACAATTAATTGTCGTCTGCTTGGCTTATTTTTTGATATGTTACCTACACTTTCGATAAACATATGAATGTTTAATACATGCATATTCGATAAATACGTGAAAAATAAGTAACGACCTGACGGACGGACAGAGTCGTCCTAGAAAAAATGATAATTGTGTGTCGTCTGCTTGGCAGACTATGTCAAGTAGACGATATATAAAATCGGTTTTCCTACATCTATGACAAAGTAGTCTACCTAGGTATGAGAGATCTGTCTGAATAAGTCATGTCGTATTGATTCGACATTGTATACTGTGTGAAGGGAACTAATAGATACACTATGATAACGTAACAGTGAATTCTATCATAGAATGATACCCTACAAGTTTCCTCAGTTCCACACAGTGAAGAGATAGAATTCTATCAGCTGGGTGGGGGTATAAGAAAAAGTTATCATGCTTTGCTGTCTTGAAAAGCACTGTGCAAATTACAGTGAAATATTCTACCATAAAGTGATACCGTTTCACAGTTCCATGTAGAGAAGAGCTATAATTCTTCAGGCAGGGGGGGGGGGGGGGTCGAATGGACGGGGAGTAGGAAGAGGGGGTACGTAACACAGATATCATGGGGATATTATAAAAGTATAAAGACACTCCCCAAGATTTCTCAGTCCCATGCAACAAAGCGCTATGTATGTGCGTGTGTGTGTGTGTGTGTTGGGGGCGGTGGGGGGGGGGGGGGGGGGCATTGTGACAAGGCAGAGGACTTGGATTACATTGGGCAAGTCACTTTGCTGTCTTGAGAACGACGGAGTAATTTAGTCACCGAGGAACCAGATTCCTACAAAGAAAATTATGACTCAATCTTCAACACCAAGGTAAAGAGAAGAGAAACGGGCGTTTAAGAAAGGGTTTTAATTTTTCTTTCTAGGAATCAGGTGCCTGTGGATGGAAGTACAAGAATATCAAAGTCCAGCTTCTCGTATAAACAGTGAACAAATGTAAATGCTTATAATCTACTATAGGATGGGGTAGAGAATATAGTTCAGAGGAAATTATCCTCATCACATACGCAAATGGGGGAGGCTTGAAGCAATTTTCTCCATCTTTATTACATGTAATCCCAGTCTTAAACTCTTACTTCTATTTATCAACTGATCACGTTTACCTATTAAGCTGTTTGTACCACGCAGGAGTAAAGAACTGTCGCTTCCTCCTGAAAATCCCACGTACTTTCCATATACACAATAACATGACAATTCCTTCTCAATTTCTTTCCTTCTTCCCAATCCCCTGTCTCCCTGACACATTACCTTTTCCCTCTCTGACTAGCTTGTTCTTCCATTAAGATCTGTCCCTCCTTGTTTTTGACACGCTCTTTACTGCTAATTACCATCCCTCTACATCTTGGTATTGTAATTGTGAATGTATCCAATCATGATTGTTATAATATGTTATGCTCAGATGGGTCCTAATTTAGAATCAATTTGTATTGTATGGTATCTTTCAATCTTTCTTACCCCTCTCTCCTTCACCCCCCCCCCCCCCCCCCCCCTTGACCTTTTTTATGTTACCACGAGTCATTCGCTCTATTTCTCTCAAATCTTTCTTCCCCGGCCTTGGGCTTTCTTTGTGTGTAATTACTCTTACTCCCATCCCACCCTAAAATTTTCTTCTCGTCTTTTCTACCACTACTGCCTAATCCCTCTTCTGATTTTAACTTTCCCTCCGTCCCGTTCTCTCTTGTCCCTCTCCTCTCCATAACCCTACCCCTCCCCCTTATACCCTTGTTGTTTTTCATGAACGTCTAGTAAATTCTCATCCTATTTACAAGCGCGGATCTGGAAGGAGGGTCAGTAACCCCCCTTCCCCCTGGAATTTGCCCCCCCCCCCCCAATAATCCCGGTTTTTACCGATTTTTTCGAAAATAAAGCCTGTGTTTGTGAAACACGAATGCCCCCGGTGGCATCTTTGTTAGTATAAACACTAATTTTGGTATCAATGGAAAGGTCTTGCCACAAGTAATACACATGTGAAATATGAAAGCCCTATCACTTGCCATTCAAAAATTATGCCCAATGTTAAATTTTTTGAAAAGTAGGTTAAAGGTCAAGGTCACGAGGTCAAAAAGTTTGGTATCAATGGAAAGGTCTTGCCACAAGGAATACACATGTGAAATATTAAAGCCCTATCACTTACCATTCAAAAGTTATGTCCAATGTTAAAGTTTTTCGGACAAACAGACAGACAAACAGACGGACAGGCCAAAAACTATATGCCCCGAATCTTTGATTCCGGGGGCATAAAAAAAAACATGCTGGACTCCTCCCTTGCATGTGTCCCCCTGGAAAAAAATTCTGGATTCGCCCATGTATAGATCTTATTGATTCCCTCTGCCTTTTCGACATCTTTCGCCTTCTTCACCATGTCACCCCTCTAATTTTTCCAAGTCAAAGAGTGCGTTTGCATACAGGTACAAGAATATGCACAATCCTATCTTTTTACGATGTCATTAGATAATACATATTTTTCAACTTGACATTATTATCCCATATAACATTCGCAGCGAGCGTGCATTGAACCGTGACAGGTAATTGACGTGTAATAGTGCAACTCTGTAACCGTAATATGATCTGTCGACAAACCAATTTGTGAATCACTGATGCGTAAAATGTGGGTCAAGAGCGAAATATATTGCACTAGATGTAGACTAGCCTGACTAGGCGTATGAAAGGAGCTGTTAAGATAAGGCGTAAAATCAGCCCTGAAAAGTGGAATTTTGAAAATTGAAATTTCAAGAACCTTTTTTGGTAAAATGTATACCTATACGGCATCCCATCAGAATATGAAGTTATTTTTTATCTGTTTTGCATAAAATTGCTAATTTTTAGGTCAAAACTTATCTTTTTCTCATAGAAATCAATAGAAAACGGAAAAGTTTTCTTGAACATTGTTCCCCCCGGATATACAGAAAGCCACTTTTACTGGAGATGTGTATCCATGATACAAATTTTTTGGCAAAGTGGGGTTCTGTATCTCCGGGGGGAACACTACCCCAGAGACGAAAAACTAAAAATGGAAAGGGGGGTGCATTTTATAAGAATCGATCTTTTTTACCATTAAATATAGCACATTTGACTATTTTTCCTCTTTAATCCATCAAACATTGTGTACTCAATATGATTGAATGAAAGATACAAGAATTAGAAACGAAATAAGCAAGAATGATGTTCATTTCTCCGTGAATGTGTATTTCGCGCTAAAAGGCTTACATTGTAGCCATTGAATGAAGAATAAAACCGTATTTTAAGTTCCGGATTTCATTATTTACCGATTAAAGGAGGTAGAACGTTCGAAATCTCTTTCTGATATACGATGTAGACATATTTGATGTCTTTTAGCTTATATTTATCCATTTTAGATAAAATATTCAAAAATGTAAAAGTTTTTTGTCGATATTATTGGATTTTCTATCCGAGCACCCCTACCTCTTTCGACCTTAATTTTACAACCTTAAGAGTTCCTCAACATAATGTAAAACATGTAAAAGGTCTGCAAATACATTATATTTCAATAATTATTCATGTTTTTCTGTGTACGATTCGAAATGCGGAAGAAATAAGTCACGAGATTCAGGGCTAAATACGGCCCTTATCTTAACAGCTCCTTATACTGCATTGAATTTCTTATTTTTAGAAAAAAAGAATCCTTAAGTAACGCTGAATCGTTTTGTTTTATTTTAAATCCTTTAATTGATCACCCTTTAATGTTGAGATGTGATTATGTAACACCCCCCCCCCCCCCCCCCCCCCCGAGACAATCTCACAGAGGTTACCTCAACATGCTGAAATCAATTATACGATTAGTACAGGTACGTAAGGAAGGAAGATATCGAAAAATTGACGAATACCACACTGATTCCCTCCTACATTCATTGTTGACTAGATGAGCAAGTCATTTTTATAAGACTTTAAAAGACCATCGTCTGTTACCCCGGAGTAAATCGTACCTCACAAAGTATGCAAGGTACACGTACGATTAAATTGACCACCCCTTATGAAAATTGGGATAAACGGTCAGTGAATTCGGAATTAGTTTAAACATGATTGAATTCAGTCCAAATGAGAGAACGCCTGATAAACCCCAACCGACAAACGTACACCCAAACAGACAGTCGACAGACTGACTTCACTAATAATGTGTTCCCACATAGCCATATATTACCTCCATTTTGCTGGAGTTAGCTCCCTTCTTGGATTACAACTCTCGGACTTTATCCATCTCTGCTATGTTAAAATTGCTCTACTTTAACAAATTTTCTGAAGTTTTCATATCGTATTACAAACAACATGGTATTTTTGAATCAGAAGGTTACTTATGAAATCTCTTCTGTAAATTTAGTTATAATTTTTTTAATGTCAACGTTTTGCATGGGTTGAAATGGATGAAGTCCGAGAGTTGTAATCCAATATGGCGGTTAATTTGGAAGTATGACATCATCATGGGAACACACTATAGTTCCTTACATTCCATAATGTACTGTAGGTAAACATATGTACAACTTGCAGCGTTCGTCTCCTTGATTCACTAAAGATTTATTTATAGATACATTTTTGTACATGCACTCTAATATTATATTCTGTAATTAGCAAAATAATTTCTCTTTTTTACTTTCCATATTTTTTGTCACAGAAGTAAATTATGATGACTATAGATTGCCCTCAAGAAGATTTTACATCACGGAAGTTTGCCGCCACAAATTGGACCTGTCGTCTGTTTCGTTATAAAGCGCCATATTCCTCAAATCAATAGGCTACTAACTAGCTCATGAACAAGCGTTAGAACATCAAACAAGGAAAAGCTTCGTGAAATTATCCACACAAAACCATTCCTCAGTGCCGCGAATCTATATTATATCGGGATGGGGAAGGGGCGGGAAGAGGTTTTGAGTAGTGGTAGATTTATTTACAAGTTCACGAAGAGGCTTCAAGTCAAATCAATCTTATTAAAATACAGCAACTGCATACTTGTATCGAAAAACACAAATTTCGTACGGAGAATATGAGTTCAATGAACTTGCTTCCTGTAAGATTTTGTTCACTTCTGTGTAATGGTTGCGGAGACTATCAGAGTACGGACGATGGAAATAGGGACTGCTTCGGACAAACTAACTCCGGAATCTGCAAGAGTTTGACATCTTAATTAAACGGCCAGATATACATGGTTCAAGGATCAGCGTTTGACAATAGCTCACTTAAACTGTAAAACGTTTGCCTTAAGTGAGCCAAAATATTTCAAAACAGCTAGCTAGGCTAACCAAGAACACATCCCCCCCCTCTCATTTACATCGTGGGGACTCCTAGTATTCAAGAACATTGGGGGTCTACACAATACATAGGACTTGACAATTTTGATACACGCCTCTGAACAAGGTTTGAATACACAACGACCTGTGACTAAAAATTCAAAGTGTTTTTCTCTCCTTTTTTTTTTGCAGATGTTTCATCACCGTAGCTGAGCCATATAAATCACAGGTGCGCGTTCGCCAGCGGCCAAACCCCCCTTCTGTAATAAGGTTCATACACCACTTACCGTAACAAACAACAAGAGAATAGAAAGGCCAAGGATGAACACTGGAACTGCCGAACCGCTGCATGGACCACGCTTAATCACACTGTCTGTCTGTCTTACTGTCTGTCTGTCGATATGTCTGATTGTGCCTTACATATATGTGTCGCTTTTCTCTGCAGAAAGTGTGTCTGCCTATATTCGGCATTTCCTAAATTTCCTTTTGGGTTTTGGAAAAAAAAAGAAATTCAAAAACGTTCTGTATGTATGTCTGTCCAGTGGCCCAACTGTCCGTTTGAATGTTCATTTATCGAGCTTTCCGTCTATTAGTCTTGGCACGTTTTTACCCCTATTTCTATCGACTTGCTCGAAAAAACATCTTTCTGTTCGTTTGTCTCTTTTAAATACATGTATGCTCATTGTTGATCATATATGTATGTCTGGTCGTCTGTCGTTTAGAGTAGAGAACCGCTACTCCTGGACCAGTAAAAACGTGTGCAATTTGCCAAACCTAAATTTTTGGATCCAAATTCCCCGCGTCGCATTGAAAAAGTACGTTAACGTCATACACAGAAGGTACAATTTCAAAAATAAAACTTTGATAAACTTGAAAGAGAATAAGATATGTTTTCGCCATCCTGATAATTGATAACTATATCCATGGACGAGTTCACAGTACAGCGGTACTGCGTTATGCATTTTCCCAACATCCGTACATGTGGATCACAGGGATTTATCACGCTAATATCGGTTGCTCTATTTACTATATATGTGTTATAGCACATATAGTATATAGAGCATGAGCAACCGATATTAGCGAGATAAATCCCTGTGATGTGGATCTGCCTAGTTGATAACTTTATATTTCTTCCTTTTTCACTTCCCTATCTTCCCATCTCCGTTTTCAGTTTCCTCCCCATGTCATAAATTAACGATATACATACGGTTGTATATTAACAAATCAACAATGTGTTTATTCAGCGAGCAGAAACGACGTCATTGGTCGATGCAAGTGATATACCATCTTCAGATAAGGTAGCTCTTGTACAATGACATACATGTACCTGGCTTGAGTCACTCACTCTCCTTTCGGTTGTTCACTCATACCTTAGTACATGTATAGACAAAATTGCGAACTTCGTGGGACAAAAGGAGACATGAGAGCGTTCCATAAGACGAAAATTAGTTCGGTCTGACTAAATATTTAAGAGATTTGACCGGGGTGAATGGAAAGGGGGTTGAAGGGGAAGAGAGAGCGGGTTGTACACAAAGCGAGACAATCGAACTGGAAATGACGCAAGAAGGTCCGATCAAAAATTTGTCAAGTCGTTCCAACAGTCCCAGAATTTTAACGGACTGTCCGAGACACAACTCATTTCATTACAAAAAGCGGTTCATCTAAATCCCTTTCCTATCCTAGAAAATGATTTCCGATCCGTCCATGAACACCGTAAAATGACAATTTTATTCGAAATCATAGCTCGGGTCCCACCCCTCTCCCTCTTGACAGTCTGGATCCTCCCCCCCCCCCACGAACCCACCCATCCTGTAAACAATCTAGATCCGCTCATGTGGGTGTTGTACCTCAAGGCATCATCGGAAAAATATACTCTTCCTTCCGCAAGCGGCGGGCTATCGGTGTAAAGACGGGAGTAGACAGGGGGAAAATCAATGTGTGTCCTTCGTGATTTGTAAGTAGAGCAGGATGGAATTTTAAAGATCGAGTTCTGATCGTTCAGTAAGTATAAATATGACAATGACTGAATGAGTGACAAATCTAATTCCAAAGTCACTGTGGTTATAAACAAGTTCAGATTGAGACAAACAATTACCCCCCCCCCCCCCACACACACACAAACACCCCATTTGAGAAGGGGTGGGGAGGGTTGCTTGTTTTCTTTGGGAGGGGGGGGGGGGGTAATTGGCTTTAGAGCGCTTTCGATCCCTTTAAGCATTGATCCATTGGCGGATCAAGGAATTGGAAGTTCAATTCAAAATATTTCTCTTTCATACCGGAATCAGTGAGGAAAAGGAGGGAGAGGATTGAAACAAAAAGACTTCGACGCATATTTTTTTCTTTTTTTTGGGGGGGGGGTATCAAATTTAACGTCGTTCGAAATATACGATAACTAACATATTAAGGGACTGGGATAGGTAAAGTGACTCTGGTCTCAGGTCCAGTCCAGCAACCGCCGGCCCATGAGTCAATTGTGAGTCTACAAGCTGTACGTGTTACCTTGGTATAAATAACTCCTGTGTGTATATTTACTCAATCTGTGACACTTTGTCATTAACACTACATCATGACAACCGTGAAATCCGTACACCATGACCGTTCATACACATGATACACATCATTGGCGGAGTTAGATGGGGCGTGGAGCAAGTAAATTGCAAAATACATGTACATGATCTTAATGTCATAACAATAGCTGCTCTAATGGGGCAATAGTAGGGCTCATCTACCATGCAAAATAGCCATTTCCCGACGAACTTGTTTGAGTTTTTTTTTTTTTTTTTTTTGTCCTCGGGAGGGGGGGTGTATCCATGAACCCTCTACCCGGGTTTTGACCTTGATTATCAGTGGAACCTTTTATGTCGGTCAAAAGCTCTTGAGAGCTTATGTTCACACGTTATATCCACATGGTGACATGCCGACTTTAAATAAATCTTATCTTTAAATAAATCTTATCTTATCTTTGGAACCTCGGCGCCTTTTGGATTATTAGACACCCCCCCCTCCCCTTTTTTTTTTCTCACTGAAAATCCTGTCTCCACCTCTGAACACGACAAAATACACCTGACTCATTCAAAAGTTATTACAAGGAAATACTATTTAGTGACTTCAAGGACACGTATATCAGATCTGTACTCATTTCCATAAACAGTCGGTAGCACACTTTTTGTACCGCCTGTCTCTGTGCTTGTCTGTTTGTCTGTATCTTCGTATGTCCGAGATTTTAAGTTAAACCATGGTAAGTGATAGGATTTTCAAGTTTCGCGTGTAATAGTTTTAAATACCTTTTGACAAGACCTCTCCTTTGATACCAAAGTTTGGCCTTATGATCTTGACCTTGTTTGGTGTCGGACTCGCTCCCTCAGGTCAGAATTGCTGCTAATTTTTTGCCTGGATACCCTATTTTCAGAATATTGTTCATATTATCAAACTAATATGGTTTTGGGAAAAGAAACTTTTATAGTTATATTTTATCACATCTAAAAAGGGATTTTTCTTACTTTTCCAATAGGGTCCAATGTTAAAGTTCAAACGGCTTTAAATTCTCGGTGTAATCATGAAATCATGAATTATATTTTGTTTGTATATCAGGTTTAACATAACCTTTGACTATAAGGAAATAAAAATTTTGTAAAAGTTTTTTTTCTAGGAAATATGAGCATCCGAGACCTGAGAGATGCTCTACCTTAACCTATACTTTAAAGATGCCGCCAAGGGAGATAATTGTTTCATCTACATATTTACTTCATGTCATGATCATGTTTGTAAAATTGAGTCAGTATTCCAAGACTTCTCAAATCTCCTCTAATGCGATGTACGGAGTACGTAAGTTGTCTCATAGGCGGAAAGATCGTCCGGGTATGCGTATGCATGCACTACTAAAACATGCGAAAAACATGCGAAAAATTGCCAGGCGATCTTTCGGCCTGTGAGTTGTCTCACTCCTTCTGACCCCTCTCCCCTTCTTCTTATGACCCCCTTCTATGACCCCCTTCTTATGACCCTTTTCCCCTCTTTCTTATGACCCTTTTCCCCTCTTTCTTATGACCCTTTTCCCCTCTTTCTTTTGACCCTTTCCCCTCTTTCTTATGACCCTTTTCCCCTCTTTCTTATGACCCTTTTCCCTTCTTTCTTATGACCCTTTCCCCCTCTATGACCCTTTTCCCATATTTCTTATGACCCTTTTCCCCTTTCTTATGACCCTTTTCCCCTCTTTCTTATGACCCTTTTCCCCTCTTTCTTATGACCCTTTTCCCCTCTTTCTTATGACCCTTTTCCCCTTTCTTATGACCCTTTTCCCTTCTTTCTTATGACCCTTTTCCCCTCTTTCTTATGACCCTTTTCCCTTCTTTCTAATGACCCTTTTCCCTTCTTTCTTATGACCCTTTTCCCCTCTTTCTTATGACCCTTTTCCCCTCTATGACCCTTTTCCCCTCTTTCTTATGACCCTTTTCCCCTCTTTCTAATGACCCGTTTCCCCTCTTTCTTATGACCCTTTTCCCCCCTTTCTTATGACCCTTTTCCCCTCTATGACTCTTTCCCCCTCCTTCGATCCGCCTGTAGACTATAACACTTATTTTTTTTCCAAAACAACCACTAATCTGAAGCCATCTCGCAAATACTAGGTATAAAACCAGAATCACGTTTGATAAACTAAGGGGTTACCACAACCTTTGTTTCATCTTGCCTCTCGATATAATAAATCTGAATATGGTAGAGCCTCATTTCGCACGCATAATATTGTTAGAATTTACATTTGTCAATTCTCATTCCAACACAGTAATAGAACTTTTACATTCCCATGCTTCTCTTCTTTTTGTAAAGCGAATCGTAGCATTTGTACGCGTAGTTGACCCCCCCCCCCCCTTTCCCGTCCTTGTACAAGACGCTGATCCATTTCTTTACATTTCATTCCCACTCCTAGTTTGAAGGAGGGAACGATAACATTTACAATACCAAAGTGAAATGGTTTGGGTGGCATTGAAGGTGAATCAATGTCATTGTTTAAATGTTGATTTCAGTGAAGTTATTTAATACCGGTTTAAGTGTTACTTAGAATTAATAAAAGGACAGAAATTTACTACAGTGGAGGTAACAAACTACTTGAAGTATTTTATAAAATCATGAAGAAACATTTGAACAA
Organism: Pinctada fucata; assembly: GCA_028142955.1. Classification (NCBI taxonomy): domain Eukaryota; kingdom Metazoa; phylum Mollusca; class Bivalvia; order Pterioida; family Pteriidae; genus Pinctada; species Pinctada fucata. The sequence continues at coordinate 16,163,254 of AP027115.1, read as the reverse complement.
CAAAATTGTGCAGAATCTTTCGAACAACAAATCCCTACAGAAAAATTTAAACAGCACACCTTGTAGAAACATTTGTACATTTGAAGTCCTTGGGAAGCATTATCATTTTTAAAATAATAAATTCCTCACGAAAATTTTGAATGATAAACTCCTGCAGAAACATTTAAACAACAAAGTCATGCAGAAGCATTTGAATAACGAGATCCTGTGGATACATTTGTACAACAAATTCCTGTGGATACATTTGTACAACAAATTCCTGTGGATACATTTGTACAACAAATTCCTGTGGATATATTTGTACAACAAATTCCTGTGGATACATTTGTACAACAAATTCCTGTGGATATATTTGAACAACAAATTCCTGTGGATACATTTGAACAACAAATTCCTGTGGATACATTGGAACAATAAAATCCTGTGGAAATATTTGAACAACAAAATCTGTGGAAACTTTGTACAAGAAAATCCTGTGGAACCATTTGAACAATAAAATCCTGTGGAAGTATTTGAACAACAAAATCCTGTGGAAGTATTTGAACAACAAAATCCTGTGGAAACATTGTGTACAAAAATAATGTGGAAACATTTGAACAACCAAATCTGTGGGAACTTTGTACAAGAAAATCCTGTGGAACCACTTGAACAATAAAATCCTGTGGAAACATTTGAACAATAAAATCCTGTGGAACCACTTGAACAATAAAATCCTGTGGAACCATTTGAACAATAAAATCCTGTGGAACCACTTGAACAATAAAATCCTGTGGAAGTATTTGAACAACAAAATCCTGTGGAAACATTGTGTACAAAAATAATGATGAAACATTTGAACAATAAAATCCTGTGGAACCATATGAACAATAAAATCCTGTGGAAACATTTGAACAACTATCCTGGGGGGGGGGACATTTCAACAACAACATTCTGCAGAAACATTTGAACAACAAAATACTGCAAAAATATTTAAACAACAAAACCTGCAGAAACAGTTTAGAAGCAAAATTCTGCAGAAACATTTGAACAAGAAAATCATGCAGAAACATTGAAGAATTTGGAACAATAAAATTCTGGGGAACTTTTCAACAACAAAACCTGCAGAAACAGTTTAGGAAAACATTAATTTGTCCTTTTTTTAACAACATATACCGAAACATTTGAACAACAAATTCCTTCTAAATCATGTAAACATTCATCATGACATGTTAGCTACCACAAATCTGAAATTCCTTATATGCCACATTTGTTATCATTTTTGTACAGTCGTTATTTAATTCCCTAACCATAGTCATCAGAGTCATTAAGCCTGTTATGAGTCACCACTTAATGATCTGACAATATTACCAAGTTTTGTTAAATTCCATCCTGACAAAGTCATTTTGTTTCTTCGGACAGATAGACAGACAGACGAACAGAGGAGCCAATTCCAGGTACACGAGTGACAAAGCTAAATCATAATGTGGCTAGTGTGTAGAATTTCATTAATGACTACATGTACACTAGTATTAAAGGCATCAACCTTCAAATAGGACACACTAACCTAATTTCAATACCCAAAATATATAGTCATTACTTCAAGTACACACACCTGCAAAAATTGATGCACTTGAGATATATGAATACCTGTGTCTGATACAATCTGTATTAGGTATTATCGTATTAGATGCATTTAATACAAGAATATTGGTGCGAAACCAGTTCTTTTATTGACCAAGTTCTAGCATATTATAGCATGAAGTATTCCTTGCTTTTTTTATTAATTCACATTTATTTAACTCGGCATAAAAGATTTGTGGCTCAAATCCATCCAATATCCGCTACCTTCAGCAGATATCGGAAGTATAAATTTCAGAAGTAGTTCAATATACATGTAATTTACTTTAGATAGCATAGTTTGTACATAATGTCTAATGTTGGCTCAGATATTTGCAAGAGCATGACGAGTGCGGGTCATTAAAGCAGGAGAAATACATGGAGAAATATATGGCTTTGTTTTCCTTTGAATTGTGAAGTGAAACAACATAAACATGGTAAATATACATCTGAAGAACACACAAATTCAGTAGTATTATGATCAACATGAGAAATCAATGATCCACAAACTATTGGTCTCATAGGGCTAAAGTCTCACTACGAGAAACAAGTGTGTAGCTTGTTCCAGAAGGACCAAAGACAGTACGTTGCATAAATAACTTGTAACGGTAAACACTGAAGAGGTTGATGCTGATTACTTACTATGTGTAGCGAAAAGACAGTAAGTGTGAACAAAGGTGATAGCTAGTTGTTATCTATGTAGTTGGAAAAGTCCCTTCCCAGCACTTACCACGCTTACTGTTGGTAAATTGCTCTGAGTATCAATATTCATGCTGCAGTGATCATGGTGATATTATCATAACGATTGAGGACAGGGATTTTTCAAGTCCGTTTTTGGGTCCGATTATCGGACCCATTCCAAACGCCAAAATGGCCTGTATTTTCCCAATTTATGGTTGAAATTTCCCAATTTGAACCTCATAATTTTTTTGAAGTGTTCTTCAATAAAGAGCAAAATCATAAGGACTGAAATACATTGCAGAAATACGACACTGACGATCGATGTGTAAACTGGTCAGAAATCTTATATCCGGTATAGGTTTACGTTTTAATCATCAAATCGTATCTCCAGTATTAGGAACCCATGACCATGTCGTCTTACAACAGCAAATTTGATACCAAAAATGACAAAAGGGAGTACATCTTCTTTGTAGAGGAGAGATACGTTCTTCAAAATAAATTTTGGATAGTGACTATAAACGAAACAACAGAAAGTAGTTCATGTTCAGTAAACAGAATAGGGCGACTCAGACAGTGGGAATGTCCTCCGTCATTGGCGTCAAACACTGACTTTGAATCTGAATCCTGATTGATCATGATCATTTAAGTAGCCCCTCTGACTCTGAACAGATGCCTGCATCCCAGAAGATTATCATTATGTCCTTTGAAGTACAATCTAAAGTATAGATGGTTTTACTAGTACTTTGTTTATTTTATTAAAGGACACTTTGAATAAGAAGGAGTGACATCTCTGTGTAAGGATTTATTCCATTAAGAATCAAATTATACTGTTGGAAATTCCCAATTTCATTAAAACGCCGCGATTTTTCCCAATTTCACCGGACCCTGGACCCAAAGTCAAATACCCTGAAAAATCCCTGGAGGAGCTGATTTTCTAGCTTGGACTAAAAAACATTTCTGAGCTTCCTACCCAAGAATATGATTCAAAGTTTGCTACTTCTGTGAAATATTGTAAAATTAATAGTAGCAAACATGGCAATACAGGATTTTTTCTAGCCCCTGATGTCAGGGGCCTGGGCCGATGAAATTGGGAATTTTGCAACATTTCAAGCTAAATTGGGAAATAAATTTCAAACAACAAAAAGATATATTCATGTAAATCATCCCTTTTCATATCAATTGTCTTTACATTTGTATTTTGAATCCCTCCTAGAGTTAAACTAACACAGCATGTTTGTTCTACTTTTGCTTTCCTTTCAGTTAATGATACATAAATTGGAAATGAATTTCTCATTTTGGAGAAAAGATTGAATTGGGAATTTTTAGGTCCAAAATTGGGAAAAAGTACCACTTTTTGGGGTTGGGAATGGGGCCGAATTTCCGCCTCCTACAGACCCTAAAAAAATCCCTGCAATATCAATATGGAACATACAAAATGAAGGTACCAAACACTGAAACAAAATCACCTATTGCTGACATTCACACTTGCTCTCTTTTCACTATAATCACGATAATATCATACATATATTTCAGTATCATTAATGTAATATTCCAGATTGCCAGCAAAATCATCCGATTTCTTTGAAATGAATCAAACATAATACTGCACCTCTTCTCAATACTTATCACGTACACAGCTTCAACATTTAAGGATATACATGTATAATGATTCACCAAAGTATAGATACTGTTAGATACTTTTGCTGGATACAATGTACATTGATTGCAAAGGAACAAGGATCACAATGTCTGTTCGCAATTTCAGAGGCATAAAAACAAGTTCATTAACTGCGGAATAAATTACTATGTGTGTACCACTCATCAAGAGTTTGGATACCATTGAAAATTTAGTTGATATACTGTTTTATTCACAACGAGTGTTTCACAAAAAAGTATCATATTGTAGCCTTATTTTCAATTTGAATTGAATAATGAGTCATGTGATCATATCCCTCAGTGATTTGTAAGAACTGGGACCATGCACCATAGTTCCGTTAATTTGCAAAATGGCTCATTGAAGTCTCAGCACTTTCTTAGATATGGCCCATTGAAATTTTAGAAAATCATGGAAAATGGCCCTATCACGAAATTTCCTTCACAATCACTTATCCCTGTTCTACATCACTTCATAATAACATTGCTTTCAGTTTTACTTTGTATCATATACATGTATAACTAACAATTTCCTGAGAAAAGATTGTAAAATGATAGTATATACAAGATATTTGTTCTACATTTCGCCATTCACTTCATTTCTACCAAGTTTCACTAGAGTCTATTCAGTTGTTCTGTCAGAACACTGTGTGGGATGGAAACCTATGGTGTTGTGATTCCTTACATAGTTTTTTTGTATTTTTTCATTTTATAAATTAAACTTCACAAAACTGATGAGCCGTTGCAGTACGACAATGCCTAATAAATCAATCCATATCGTCCAGGTATATGAAAATCTCATAGTTTTTGCAAACACTTCAATAGTTTGTTGACGACAGAAAATAATTCCTTTCGACAAATGCTCTTGAAGTGTTTGAAAAAACTATAGACTTTTCGAATATATAAACAATATGGACTTACTTATTAGACATTGCCATACTGTTTTTTGCAAACACTTCGATAGTTTGTTGACGATAGAAAATAATTCCTTTTGACAAATGCTCTTGAAGTGTTTGAAAAAACCATAGACTTTTCGAATATATAACATGTATAAACAATATGGACTTACTTATTAGACGTTGCCATACTGCAATGTCTCACCAATTTTGAGAAGTACCACTTAAATGATGAAAAAAAAAATCAAAAATCTCCATAAGGAATCACAACATCATACATTTTGATCCCACGCAGTTGTCAGAAGATGAAGCTCAAAAGGAAGGCTTAGGGAGCAACCATTTGATTTTTAGGGGGGGGGGGGGCAGGAGGACTTTTGCCAGTTTTTCTGGAAAAAATTTTTCGGCCATTTTAAGAGCCGGAAAATTTTTTTTCGTTGGCCCTTTGGGCCGGATTATTTTTTGTAATTTTCCAATGTTGAAAATTACTCTAAAGTTTAAATAGTTCAGCGTGATTTTCGGCCATATTAACATGAGTGAAAAATCAACACCATACATCCACGCACATCAAAATTATAAGGACCCCGACCGTAGACAGACAGACAGACAACACTCCATGATTTTAACTTTATAGGTCATGTGCCTGTAATCTGGTCAGCTAGTTAAGTTAGATAACAGGTAGCCACCTGACATCACAGATTATTGCGACGTCACAACAGAAAATATGTCAAAATCAAATATGACGTCACAATGAAAAATATTGCTGTCCAGTGTAAAATTTAAGATTACAACAGTCACATAGTTCTCTAAACTGTAAAATGGGACTACTGAGCCTTTGGTGAAGTGGAGCTACAAATTATATATTTTCACTTGAAAAACATTCAAAACATACCTGCAATTTGGGGGTGGATCCAAAGTAATCTCTGCCAGTTCTTTCTGTATTCTGAAATGAATAAAAGCAGTAATTAAAATCACTTACTAACATGACTAAGGATGTACATGTATAAGGATAAGGTGAGATTTATAAAATGTCAGCATATGATTCCAAGGAATTTAATTTCGCATTAAAAACATAAAGACTTTTAAGGATTTCTTTTAGTTTAAGTTTGACAGACAGACAAATGATGGTCTGATAGAATCTATCCCAAGATGTAATTAGAGACAAGGAAATCCAACCTGAGTGACCAGGGTTTACTTGTACCACGAGGCTTGCCGAGTCGTGGACAAAAGTAAATCATGGACACAAGGGTTGGATTTCAATGTCCCTGATCACATCCAGTGACTGACTTTTCTTCTCCCTATGTCTGAAAAACATCAGAAATAATAATTACATCTATCTCTTATAGTTTATACGCAATTCCTCCATGTTTTGATCCAGACTTAAGTGACCAATTGTGTCACAGTTAGTCTTTAAGATTAGTTTTATAACGTCAACATCTTTCAAACGTGTAGCTTGTTTTGCACATTTTGCATGTTTTGTGAGGATACAAGTCAAATGTAACGATGGGAAAATGGGGGAAGTCTTTCCTATGAAAGAAATAATTTCTTTTAGTTTTACATACATGATTCATGTATGTTATCACATCTGCACATGACACATTTCAATTCAATGGTAATTTTTTGTTGTGTCATCATTATTTCAACAGAAAAACACTCGAGGGGCAACACTTTGTCTACCAGTAGTGTACACATTCTGGCTTTATAGATTGAAATAAGAAGGAGTAATATTTGACTCACTCACAGGCCGAAAGATCGCCAGGCAATTATTCGTATGTGCCTCTTAAAAAAACACTGATTTAACACTCTTGTCAGAAAAATTCTTGGAAAAATAAAAATTCTCAAGGTGTGATTACTGTTATTACTTTAATCAACGAACAAAAGGTTAAACTAAATACTGACCAAGTTTCCTTGACCTAGACCAAAGAATAAGGGAGAAACTCCAAAATGAAAATGGAATCCACGATTTATTTTTACTCGTGTGACATTGTAGCATATATTTATGACGTCACAGTTAGTTGTGATGTCGGTTTTGGCGTCAGCCGCGTGTCTAAAATGCAAGTCTAGCGATAATGTGAAGAACGTCTTTTGTAATAATGCACTGACAGAATATCAGTTTTTCAATGAAATGTCAAATATGTTAAATTTAATCAAATTTAAAATTTCTTTTAAATATTTTACATGAAAAAAAAAATGTGATTTTAGTGTCAAAAAGACAAACCAAAAAAATTCTAATCAAATACTCCTGATTCATCCACATGATCCAGGGTGATTTCATGAGTAAAAGATACTTCAATATAAATCAAACACAAATAATATATTTCATAATTTTGTACATTTTTTATACAGAGTCTTTACAAATGTAACAAATTATTAACAAATTGTTACAATACAGGAAAATGTTTGTACAGAGTTAAACTTTTAACGACTTTTTTGTACACATTGCACTGTTCGTGACTTCGCCCATCTTACTATATTAGAAATCCTTTCTTTGTACATTCTAACGGTAGTACAGCGATTTGACCTTTTGACCCCAACAGCCCTTAACATTTTGCGTCTAAATTCTCTTTTACCTTTCGAGAAATCGACACAAACTTTATATCATACAATTCCTTGTGCGATAAGGAAGACGAATGAAAAAGTCTGAATCCAAAATAATTTGTACTTTTCTCAAACAAAGCGTTTTTATCTTATATGCAAATGAGCTCGCACTGCGCTATGCAGAGAGACGACAAACCGACCGTTTCCCGTGTTGTCGATTTACTGCTAGATAATGCGGCGATAATCGCGTACTCATGAAAAAAGATTAGTTCAACCAAAGAAATATTTCCATTTTGTTTTAAGAAAATAAATATTTACCTTTTCAAGCTTGTTCCTGTGGGTTTGAAGTTTTTCCCCGACGTTTTCGCCGGTGGGGTCGGGGCTGAATCCGCGGCGGTCGAGGATGTGCTGGGTCCATTCGTTGCCACCTCGCCTTCCCCTCCTACTCCATTGTCAGTTGTACCATTAGTTTGACCCCCTCTTGACCTCCTCCCTCGTCCCCGACCCCCAGTGGCCGATCTCTCGCTGGACATGTCCAACCCCTCGAAGAAAAATCCGATTTCAAATCAATAATCTAAGATTTCGGGGTGAAAATACTTGTGAAAACAATGTCAATAAATACACTATCTGCTCTGCTTAATTTTTCCTTCTTCAGAAAATTAATTGCAAAGTAAAGAATAAATATTTCCTGTATAATTAATAGTATCTTTAGTGTCCAACAACGAAATCCTTAGAGGGTAGTCACACTAAGTGACTTCGCGTAACAAAGAACTTAGCAGGAATCTGTGGCTACACTTCAAACAGCTCGTATTTCTTTCCTTTGGACTAAAATACAATAAGAAATAGAGTTACACAATCTAAAAGGACATACCTTTATACGAAGATAACTAAAATTTAATATTTGATCCAAAAGTTCAAGTAAAATCCCGTCAAAATTATCATCAACTGTCAAGTATTAAAACGTGCAAGTGGCTATTGCTGTTCTAGTTAACTCCCCCTGAATTCTGTTAATCTATTTCAACGTTAAAAATACAGACACTGTCGAAATTTTCATCGGGGAACTATTGAAGATGACAAACTCTGGTACTTCAACAATAGTAGACTAACAAGATTGATTTTCGATGACATAAATAAGAATGATACGTCGATGAAATTCCACTGTTCGTTACCGTGATGTGGGGAGGATATCGGAACAGCCGTAATCTAAGCTTTTGTATTTATTTATAGGCTTGTTAAAAAGTTACTCTGTTATGATTACTGCTGATTAGTTAATTAATCTTAGCAGATAATTATATTGGGGTAGAGATGAGTTTTGTGTATTAATAAACTAATAGAAATATGACACATGAAAGGGATTTTTTCTTGTCGTGATTAATAATTCATTTTATGTATGACTTTCCCTGTTTTCAGTTTGAAATCGATTTAACTTGAAGTATTTTATTAACTCAAATTGTGATTAAAAACCCGCAAAATTCGCATGAGTGGTAGGATCTATGATAGTGATATCGAGGGGGGACCTATGACTTTGATTAAGCTACATGTATTTAGCTGGTACCGTAAGTCACCGGCTTGCACGAAGAAAAAGGGGGGGGGGGTAACACTGATATGTTCATGATTGAAAGAGAAAATGCGCTTTTGACAATTCCAACAAAACATCTAATGATATTCCTTTGGACAAATTCCAATCACCACCATCTTAATCCACACTGTTACATCTCTAAATCTCTCTCTCTCTATGGAATTGTTTCGTTATTTAAAGCTGAAAAGTTGGCATTATTTCGTTAAGGTGTGACATGGTTTCGTTAAATGTTTCGTTGTTTCGTTAAATGTCTCCTATGGTTTCGTTGAGGTACCACATGGTTTCGTTTTAGTTTAGCATGGTTTCGTTTAAGTGTGGCTTCATTTCGCTAAAGTGTGGCATAGCTTGGTACATTTGTATGGCCTGAGATTGTTTTGTTAAAGTTTCATGAAAATGTAGCGTGGCTTCGTTATTTTCGTTTATGTGCGGCATAGATTCGTTAAACTTGGCAATGTTTCTTTTAGGTGTGTCATAGATTCGACCAAGTATGGTATTGTTTCGTTAAGATGTGACACGGCTTCGTTTAAGGCACGGTCCATTTGATATTCTGGGGGGGGGGGGGGGGGGGGGGGGGGGGGGCTTGGGTTTTTTGTCGGAGCAAGATTATTTTTTTCAGCCCGGACCAGGGCAAAATTATTTTTTTTCTTGCAAAGTTGGAGCAAGGAAATTTTTTTTATAACAATTGATGCGAATATTAAGAATGTTTGTGATTTTTCAATAGAAATTCTTATTTTTAAATTACTCCAAACATTATTTTTATGTAAAACTTGTATTCACTTCTACACATGTAAACTGAGAGAGATGAAATATTTTTACAATATGCGATATATATAACTTTTAGTATACAAAATGAATATAAGGTCATGTACATGTAACATGTAAGAGGGCCTGATGCAAGTTTTTACATGTAGAAATGAAAACTAGTGAAAAACTTATTTAAATTCTCCTTCCAAGCTTGTATATAAAATTAGACACTATTGTGATACATGTATCTATTAATAGTAATAAATTATATTGATAATGTATTTAAGGATTTTAATTGTTTCAGTTACATGCATTCTTTTGATATTTTCCAATATGAACTTGCCATTTCAGAGGAAAACTATGGCGAGCGAAGCGAGCCAAATTTCTTTTATAGAAAGTAAAAAACTGCGGCGAGCGGAGCGAGCTGAAAAATTTTCAGGAATTTTAAGGGAATTTTATGGTTATTCTTCAAATTCAGATAACTTGTAAGAGCAAGATTATTTTTTTCTGTCACACCATAAGCAAATTTATTTTTTTCATCAAAATTCAGAGCAAAAATATTTTTTTCGAACAAAACACAAGCCCCCCCCCCCCCCCCCCCCCCCCAGAATATCAAATGGACCGTGCCTAAGTGTGTTATGGTTTCGTTAAGGTACATTTATTATGGCATTGCTTCCATAAAGCGTGGCATGTATTCGTTATTTAAAGTGTGGCATGGTTTTGTTAAAGTGTGGTTTAGTTGTGTTAACGTGTGGCATGATTTCGTTAAAATGTGACATATTGCTTCGTTATAGTGTAGCTTTGTAACGTTAAAAGGTGGTATAGATTCGTAAAACATGGCATTGTTTCGTTTGAGTGTGTTATAGATTCGATAAAGTACAATGAATGCCATTGTTTCGAAAAAGGTGTGGCATGGTTTCATTCAAGTGTGGCATGATGTCGTGTAAGTGTGATATGGTTTCTATAAAATGTGGCATGGTTTCGTTATAGTGTGGCATGGTTTTGTTAAAGTGTGACATGGTTTCATTTAAGTGGGATATGATGTCGTGTAAGTGTGGTATGGTTTCTATAAAATGTGGCATGGTTTCGTTAAAGTGTGGCATGGTTTTGTTAAAGTGTGACATGGTTTCATTTAAGTGGGACATGATCAAAGGGTGGCATTGTTTCGATAAAATGTGGCATGGTTTCGTTATAGTGTGGCATGGTTTTGTTAAAGTGTGACATGGTTTCATTTAAGTGGGACATGATGTCGTGTAAGTGTGGTATGGTTTCAATAAAATGTGGCATGGTTTCGTTAAAGTGTGGCATGGTTTTGTTAAAGTATGGCATGGTTTCGTTAAAGTGTGGCATGGTTTTGTTGAAGTGTGGCAATATTGTTTCCTATAGTTTGTCTTGGTTTTGTAAAAGTGTGGCATAGCTCTTTAAAGTTGGTATAGTTTCGTTAAAGTGTGGTAAAGGTACGTAAAAGTGTGTCATTGTCTCTCATAGTTTGGCATGGTTTCGTTATAGTTTGGCATGGTTTCGTTATAGAGTGGCATGGTTTCGTTATAGAGTGGCATGGTTTCGTTTAAGTATGCAATGGTGTCATTTATGTGTTGCATGATTTCGTTTCAGTGTGGCATCATTTCGTTACAATGTTGCATAGATTCTTTAAAGTGTGGTGTGGATTTGTTATAATCTGGCATGATATCGTTTAATTGTGACATGTTGTTGTTAAATTGTTGAAGTGTGGCATGTATTCGTTAGAATGTTGCATGGTTGACTAAAGTGTGGTATAGTTTTGTATTCATTATAGTGTGACATGGTGTCGTTATATATAGTTTGGCATTGTTTCGTTTAAAATCGGCGCAGTTTAGTAAATGGCGGCATGGTTTGCATGGTAAACGGTGTCATGGTCGTGATAAAGTGTGGCATGGTTTCGTTATAGTTTGACATAATTCGGTATAATTTGGCATGGCTTCATTATATAAACTGTGACATTGTGTCTTTATAGTGTGGCATACTAGTAGTTTCGTTATAGTGTCGAACGGTGTTGCTAAAGTGTGGTATGGCGTCGCTATAGTGTGGCATGGTGTTGTCTAGACAGAGACAGACCAACTTGATTTTTTCTGACATGGTTTCGTTATAGTGTGCAATTGTTTCATTACAGTGTGACATGGTGTCTTTTTAGTGTGACATGGTATCGTTATAGTGTGACATGATTTCATTGAAGCGTAAAATGGTTTCGTTATAGTGTGACATGGTTTCGTAGTAGCTTGACATGGTGTCGTTGTAGTGTGACATGATTTCATTAAAGTGTAAAATGGCTTCGTTATAGCGTGGCATGTTGCCGTATTAGCGTGACATGGTGTCGTTATAGTGCAGAAGGGTGTCGTTGTAGTGTGACATGGTTTCGTTCAAGTTTAGCATGGTTTTGTTATAAAGTGACAGGATGTCGTTATAGTGTGACATGGTTTCGTGTACAGTGTAGCATGGTTTCGTTGTATTGTGGCATGGTGTCGTTATAGTATGGTATGGTTTTGTTCTAGTGTGACATGGTTTCGTTTAAATTTAGCATGGCTTCGTTAAAGTGTAGCATGGCTTCGTTATAGTGTAGCATGGTTTCGTTTTAGTGTTTCATGGTGTCGTAGTAGCGTAACATGGTGTCGTTATAGTGTGACATGTTTTTTTTTAAGTACAGTATGGTTTTGTTATATTGTGTCATGGTATTGTTATAGTGTGACATGGTTTCGTTATAGTGTGGCATGGTTTCGTTAAACATGTAGTGTGATATGCTGTCGTTATAGTGTGACATGGTTTCGTTATAGTGTGGCATGATTTTCATAAAATGTAGCATGGTTTCGTTAAAGTGTGACTTTTTTGTTAAAGTATGACATGATTTCGATCAAGTGTGTCATGGTTTCGTTATTACGTGACAAGGTTTCGTTAAAATCTGGTATGGTACGTTTAAATAAAAGATGTCATGATTTCATTAAAGTATTGCATGATTTCGTTAATTTGGCATAATGATTGTTTTCGGTCAAATGTGATATTGTTTCGTCGAAGTAATTCGTTATGATTTCGTAAGAAGTGTGGAAGGCTTCGTTATGTATAGTGTTACATGGTTTCGTGAAAATATTGTGGTATTAAAGGCCAACGTTGGGAACCATCCGGTCGTTAATAGGTATACCCGAGTGACATAAGCTTGATAGGCGTGGCATACCGTCTTTGAAGACAACGCCGTCTGCGAGCGGCGTGTTACATCAAAGACAAACCTACAGGTAATCCTTTATTATGCTAATGAGATACCCGAGTCTCCTCTGTTTTAAGCTGTCAATCAAAAATTGATAGGGGTAAAAGGATTAAAGGGAACCAATCAGATACCAATAAGAGATGTTAACCCTATAGCGGTCAGTGGGGAAATGACAGAAAATTTACCTGTCCCCTTATATAGTCTCCCGTCGGCCTTTAAGCTGTCAATCAAAAATTGATAGGGGTAAAAGGATTAAAGGGAACCAATCAGATAGCAATAAGAGATGTTAACCCTATAGCGGTCAGTGAGGAAATGACAGAAAATTTACCTGTCCCCTTATATAGTCCCCTGTAGGCCTTTAAGTGATACCTGGTTTCCATATTATCAATACAATGTATATGACAAATGATATTATATGAAATGAAATTGTTATTATGCTATGGTATAGAGTTTACATATGACATCTTGATGTATTATTATTTGAAATAGGTTTTTTTTTATCAAAATTATTTATCTTATCATGTGAATTATTTGTACGTGGTGCTTGTGCGTTGTTTATACTTGATGTTATTTTTACTTTGGTCTGTACTTCATGATCAGCTTTAACATGATGTGGTTTGATCAAAACGGTGTTTGGTTTTGTAAAAAGTTATGCGGTTCCATTAGCTAAGGTGTATAAAGCACAGGGGATTCCTGATTCGTAAAAAAGTAAGGAAGATTCGTTTTTATTGTAAAATTTTAGTTTGGATTTATTTTGTTTTGATATGAATGTGAATTCATTATTTTGAAGGATGGATTTGTTTTATGAGATGTGGATTCATTATTATACAGAACAGATTTTTTGTATGTGAAGTGGATTTATTATTATATAGAGATCTAGTAAGGATTTGTTTAAAATTATGTGATGTGGATTCATTATCGTATAGCATGGATTTGTTTTATGTGATGTGGGTCATTATTTTGTAGTATTGATTTGTTTTTATGTGATGTGGATTCATTATCATGAAGCATGGATTTGTTTGAAATTATGTGATGTGGATATATTATCATGTAGCATGGATTTGTTTTTAAGTGAAGTGGATTTATTATTATATAGCATGGATTTGTTTGAAATCATGTGATGTGGATTTATTATCATATAGCATGGATTTGTTTTTATGTGAAGTGGATTTATTATTATATCGTATGGATTTGTTTTTATGTGATGTGAATTCATAATTATGCAGTATGGATTTGTTTTTATGCAATGTGGATTCATTATAATGTAGTATGGATTTGTTTTTATGTGATGTGGATTCATAATTATGCAGTATGGATTTGTTTTTATGTGATGTGGATTCATAATTATGTAGTATGGATTTGCTTTATGTGATGTGGATCCATTATTATATAGTATGAATTTGTTTTTATGTGATGTGGATTTATTATTATGTAGTATGGATTTGTTTTTATGTAAAGCGGATTCATTATTATATAGTATGGATTTGTTTTTATGTGATGTGGATTCATTATTATGTAGTATGGATTTGTTTTTATATGACGTGGAATCATTATTATATAGTATGGATTTGTTTTTATGTGAAGTGGATTCATTATTTTATAGTATGGATTTGTTTTTATGTTATGTGGATTCATTATTGTATAGTATGGATTTGTTTTTATGTGAAGTGGATTCATTATTATATAGTATGGATTTGTTTTTATATGATGTGGATTCATTATTATATAGTATGGATTTTTTTTTATGTAAAGTGGATTCATTATCATATAGTATGGGTTTGTTATATGTGATGTGGATTTATTATTATGTAGTATGGATTTGTTTTTATGTGAAGTGGATTCATTATTATATAGTATGGATTTGTTTTATGTGATGTGGATTTATTATCATGTAGTATGGATTCGTTTTTATGTGAAGTGGATTCATTATTATATAGTATGGATTTGTTTTATGTGATGTAGATTTATTATTATGTAGTATGGATTTGTTTTTATGTGAAGTGGATTCATTATTATATAGTATGGATTTGTTTTTATGTGATGTGAATTCATTATGATATAGTATGGATTTGTTTTTATTATTATGTAGTATGGATTTGTTTTTATGTGAAGTGGATTCATTATTATATAGTATGGATTTGTTTTATGTGATGTGGATTTATTATTATGTAGTATGGATTTGTTTTTATGTGAAGTGGATTCATTATCATATAGTATTGTCAATGATAATTTTTTTATGTGATGTGGATTGATTATAACATGTATGTAGTCTTTGTTATCGCACATGTAATCATTGCAATCCGTGACTTCGCTTATAAGAGTTACCGCTCCTTCTCAGTACTTTTATGTACTAATTTAGTGTGTTATGGATATTTAATCTAATTCGAAGAAGAATGAAAGTTATATAAATAATTTCAATTTCACCATTGCTTAGTGCATTATCTACTATGCATAATTAATGATTTCAACAAGATTAAAAAAAAAGGGGGGGGGGGGGGAGAGGAAGAGATTACAAAAAATACGGAGGTTTCATGTTCTGTATGCATAAATTATTAGCAGAATATTGACTTTTAAATCAGAAAATTCTTTCTATACCCTCTATCATTAACAATAATGTAATATAATAATATTCTATATAGTTTGAGTTAAATGTCTTCATGTACATTGATAAAGTAATATGTATAAAAGATGGATCAGAATAGCTAAATTACGGAAAAATTGCAGATTTATGATACAAAATGTTGCTATTTTAAACAATGTTAATGAATCATAAAAAAAATTGATTGAAAAGTGTGTGTGTGTGTGGGCACAAACATGGTTGTGTCACCCCCACTTTTCAAAGGGGGGATGTGCCCTCGCTGCCCCCCCCCCCCCCCCTTTCTCCTCCGCCCTTGCTTTTTCGCATGAAGCTTCCGAGGTCTCATTCTCATTCAGTGCATTGACCTGGACCATTTGGACGTCAACAGTTACTGATCGTCTATAGATATTTGTCGGGTTGATCAAGCCCATAGAAGGCGAGGCGAAGCCTGATCAACCCGACAAATCTCTGTGGACGGTCAGTAACAAACCTAGTAACTGTTTTATTTTGTCGAGGACCAAATTCTCCATTTTTTGTTACAGAAAATTGACGTTTTACGACTACTTTTACATGCGAATTCACTTAAATACGGCAATAGCGGAACTGCTGACGGTCTATAGAAATTTATACGGCGAGCACGTGACGTGATTTAAGCTCTCTGATTGGTACGAACTAGTCCGTGACAAAATAAAACATAATATTATTTGGTTCTTCACAGCCAATCAGATCGCAAGAAATTTTCCAGAGGTCCGACAAATAACAATGTAAAGCGTATAAATTTATATTATTATGTAAAGGTATGTAATTGAAATATTTTAGAAATCCGATCGTCCGTAGTCAACAGTTACTACTCATATTTTTACTGACAAAAACAAAAAAAAACAAAAACGAAAACAAAAAAGAAACAAACAAAAAGGTGCTTGTAATACATGAATCCCTTCTACGGCGCCGGCATCTTTGTCAGTACAAACAACAAAGATATTCTATCATGACAATCTAAAAAATCAGGGGGTCAATGAACTAGATATCATAAGTATAATAGTAAAACAGTCTCTTTTTCATATTTGAGTATACAAACATAGCCGCAAAGAGAAATAACTCTGTATTAAGTTATCCAGACGTCAGACGTACATGTACGAGTTATCGCACTCTGGGATAAACCTGCCCACACAGGGACAAATAAAAATAAAATAAAATAAAATAAAAAATGATAACAAATACAAATAAATTAATAGATAAATGAATAAATGAATAAATAGATAAGGGGGAGAATAATAATAAAAAAATAAAACAACAAACAAACATGCAAGAAACAAAACAAACAAACATACAAAGCAGAAAAAAAAAGATGAATTGGTAATGATAAAATAAAGAAGTAAACAGAACGGAAAATAAAATGTTTGGGAAGAATGAGCATTTTCGATAAATTCTAGGATTCTATTGGAAAAGGTAAACGGGGGTTCTTCATTATCCTCTCCAAAATTTCTGTTCGAATATGAATTAAACAGAAACGTAAAACCATAGACTGAATACAAAGGAGCTCGATGCCAACACCCTTCAATGACACCTGCTCCTTCCCATCTCTCTCTAGTCAAAGTATATATATAAAGAAAGAAGAGGGGGATATTCTTGTGGATCGTTGGCATCGAACTCCTGTGACTGAATATTACATTTAATTTTTGGTGGTCTAATATTTCAAAAAAAAAAAAAATGAAATAATGAAATAATGGTATAGTATGAAAAGTTATCCAGAATTTAAATTTTTATTCATCATTATTTTTAAATATTGAAACGTCAGTACTTCCTTAAAAACATCGAAGATGGCGCCACTGAAATGAATTTTAAAGTGCGGCGCTACAGAAAAATGCTGTCGCACAATGGTACTCACCGTGTCGAAACTCGGAATATATAGAACGTCGAAATTATATTTTGACTGGGTGCATGGAATCAAACTAGAGACTCTATTCTTTGTATGAACAAAAATTGTGACGTTTGCAGGATAATAAGAACAATGGGGACTTGTGACACAGGAGATCGATGCCAACGATCCACAAGAATATCCCCCTCTCTCTTCTTTCCTTGAACTTTGACTAGAGAGAGAGATGGGAAGGGACGGGTGTCATTGAAGGATGTTGGCATCGTGCTCCCGTGACTTGTGACTATAATAAACGCATAAAACATAGCAACAAGCAATTTACATACAACTACCATACCAACAAAAAGTTAAAGACAATAGTAGTAAGAAAAATCTCAAAGACAACACGTTAAAGGAGTAAAAGGAAGAACAGTATGTAATTAATGCAAGAAAGAATTGAACACTACTTAAATGTTGGAAAATGTGCTTATGTCGTACATGTATACGGAAACATACTAGAGATGCAAGGATGGATTTTATTCAGAATTATCATAGATCGTCGTTTTTACACTTGATAAAGACCAAGGGGTCGTAAAGGAGCTGTTAAGATAAGGCGTAAAATAAGCCCTGAAAAGTTGAATTTTGAAAATTGAAATTTCTAGAACTTTTTCATGTAAAATGTATACCTATACTGCATAGCATCAGAATATGAAGTAAATTTTTATCTGTTTGGCATATTGCTAATTTTGGGGTCAAAACTTCTCATAGAAATCAATAGAAAACGGAAGAGTTTTTTTGAACATTGTTCCCCCCGGATATACAGAAAGCCACATTTACTGGAGATGTATATCAATGATACATCTGTATCTCCGGAGGGAACACAACCCCATAGACGAAAAACCAAAAATGGAAAGGGGGGTGCATTTTTCAAGAATCGCCCTTTTGACCATAAAATATAGCACATTTGACTATTTTTCCTCTTTAATCCACCAAAAAATGTAACCTAAATATTACTGAATAAAATATACAAGAATTAGGAATGAAATAAGCAAGAATGATGTTCTATTCTCCGCCAATGTGTATTTCGCGCTAATAGGCTTACATTGTAGCCATTGAATACAAAATGAGACCGTATTTTAAGTTCCGGATTGTGTTATTTACTAATTAAAGAAGATGGAACGTTCTGAATCTATTTCTGATACACAATGTAGACATATTTGATGTCTTTTAATTTATATTTATCCATTTTTTGTAAAATATTCTAAAAATTTTTACGTTTTTTGTTGATATTATCGGTTTTTCTATCCGTGCACCCCTACCTCTTTCGACCTTAATTTTAGAATCTTAAGGTTTCTTTAACGAAATGTTAGACATGTAAAAGGTCTGCAAGTACAATATATTTCAATAATGATTAATATTTTTCTGTATACGATTCGCCATGAAGAAGAAATAAGTCACGAGATTTAGGACTAAATAGGGCCCTTATCTTAACAGGTCCTCTGTGTATTTGAGTGTTTGTGTTTTATTTTCGCAGCAGGTGTTTTGCTGTTGGTGCTGCAACAGGGTCTGGTTGGAGATATCCTCCCTTTGGAAGAAATATTTCAATCAACTGAAATTGTGTATGCTATCATGTCCAGGCTATATCTTGTGAATCGTGTATCCAATCACTAATATTTCAGTTTGTTATTGCTAATGATCCATAGGTTTCAGATCACCTATACCCAAGGTCATGGTCACCTGGTATGCTTATTATGAAATTGTATATGCTAGTCATAATCGGGCTATTCATCTTTTATAAAAAAAACAATATAATAATAACTTTCATGTTTTAGTATGACGTTGCATTCACATCATCTTGGCCGAAGGTTATATGTGAACGATGTCAAAGTAGCTTAGACCCATTTATATCCATTTAGGCCATACCAAATTAATTAAATGTTCTTTGGATTTTCTTATGAAAAAAAAAAAAAGAAAATGGTGCGAGCGAGCGAAAATATACTTATTTTATTCTTTTTAAAGTACTAGTATTGCAGTTTTTAAGGTGCGAGCGAGTGAAATAATTTTATATTCGTTATAGGTTACCCTAGTAAGTTTTCCGTACTCAAAAAGGAATCCCCAAAGGAATCTGGTGA
The DNA here is from genome assembly GCA_028142955.1 of Pinctada fucata. Classification (NCBI taxonomy): domain Eukaryota; kingdom Metazoa; phylum Mollusca; class Bivalvia; order Pterioida; family Pteriidae; genus Pinctada; species Pinctada fucata. The sequence continues at coordinate 16,143,773 of AP027115.1, read as the reverse complement.
CTACGAAGACTGGCACATAGCAGTACGGAAAATATTTTCGAACATTTCCCCCTCCATGACTTTCAGTGCCATGTACATGGGAAAACAAATTTGCTCCCAACAAAATTTTTCAAACACAAGAAGTATCATTTTCTTCGAAATTTGCAAAGTTTGAGACTTCTAGAAACTTTAATATTTGCAGAAATCAGAACAGACCCTAAAAAATATTTTGAGCCAGAAATTTAGTGGTGCGGGCGAGCATTTTATTTTTATAATATCATGTAAAAAAAAATATGGTGCGGGAAATCCAAAGAACATTTAATTAATTAGGTATGGCCTTACATATCCATCTGTGTGTTTTTGGGCCTCTGTTTGTATATGGTCATCTTACAGCGAGGAGGTTATTTTACACCACAATTGTACGTTCGTCGAGACCCCTGAATAATCGGAAAAGTGGGAGGATTATGTGTACGTTATCCGGATAACCCTCGTCTGTACTGACGTTGTAGATGACCGTCCTAAGTCAGCACCGATTGTTTTTCATTTCTGCAAAACATTATTTTAAAATAACTGTTTGTATTGTTGAACGTTTTACGTGTTATCTCCATTTCTCACTACATGCGCGTTTGTTCCGCTGTGACCACCGCGACATTTGTTTTGTTTGTGATCGTCTCCTATATCTTATTAACAATTTCATAACACATAAACTCATTCGAGTGTGATTTTTAACGGGATATTTCACCAGTGATTGGGAAGGGCATATATCATGCACCATAGTCCCAATAATTTGAAGGCTGGTCCGAAACACTCTGTGTAATTTCTTGAGAAATGGCCCATTAGTATTGCAGAGAATCATGGAAAATGGCCCATTCGTATTGCAGAGAATCTTGGAAAATGGCCCATTCGCATTAAATTTTTTTATCCAATCACTGTTTTACTTTGGTAAATTGTAAAGTAGTTCTATTGGAGAAATCTTCTATCATTCTTCTATCAATCAATAATCCAATTTGGATATAATAACAATTTATAATTATATTTTTTTCTTTTATTCAGGTGTAAAAAACAAACAGCAGATAATATAAATATTTACAGCAACATATAAAATATGAGTTCATGAACATTCAATGAGATCAACTTGTTTCTGAGTCTATTTTTATCCTAAAATGGAAAATAAATGTCTGGTGGGAAAGAGCACGTGATCGATGACGTGTACAACTCCGTTGGTTGCGCTTATATCAGCTTGAGTCACGTGAGCATTGTTCACCATTACACCGGAACCTGTAAAGAAGATTGGACGTTTTCAATAAAGTTAATCTGTAACATGTTAATATCTGATTCTACTGCAAATGTGTATTTGTGCATAATAAGTTAAATATTTATATATAGAAGTAGAAAGTAGAATTATTTTAGTTATCACCAAGATCAGGATAATATTTATTCATTGGATCGCGAAGATGTGTTTTACATTTTTGTATTTGAATTTACATTAATATACTTACTAGAAACGTGGAGCTTGACTACATCGTGGTGCTTGTCCATAGTTCTGAGGTATTCCCTGTTGTATAAACCGTTTGAGTATTCTGTATGAGGTACAACGTGGTATTCCAAAATTTCTGAAAGAGAAAAAAGTGCACGAAATTAGTACCGTGGACGTTAAAAGACTGAAACATATCCATGAGCGAGAACAGGTTTCCCTAGGTCAGTAGGTTCTGAGGTATTCTGTGTTATATAACAATTTAGAGTATTCTGTATGGAGTATATCATGGTACTTCATTTTCTGAAAGAGAAATAATGCACGAATGTACCGTGGACGTTAAAAGACTAAAACATAACCATAAGCTAGAACAGGTATCCTATGTCAAGTAGGTTCTGATGTATTCTGTATGAAATTAACATTGAGAGTATTTTGTATGAGGTATTACATGTACTTAGTTCTCCAAAATTTCTGAAATGCCATATGAATATTACATACAAAGAAATGAAATACAAACAAGTGGAAGTGGGCATTACCAAACTTATATATAACCATAATACTAGCCGAGAACAGGTATCCAGGACAAGATCAATGTTCTGTTGTTCGTTGCTTATTGTATCCTACGGGTGTGATCCGCTGTGATCAACAGAGGAGATCTAGTCTATAGTTGTAACTTTGTGAAATTAGTTTTGTAGACAAAATTTGGTCCCTTTTGAGGGTTTCAATGTTGTACTGACTGACATTTTATTTGGAGGTATGGTGACTGAATCAATAAGTCAAGATTTCAGAGGAAATTTAAATCATTCACAATGCGACCATTTTTGTAACTAGACGTGAAACGACACAACAAATGTCCAATTAATAGATTCATAGAAACGATTCATTTCATAATTTGGTGCTCTATTGTGAGTGCCGTTGAGATTATCGTCAGGATCTTCTTTAACTCATTTTGGATCACAAAATCCAAAATTGGAAACTAAAAGTAAGAGAAGCACTAGGTGAATTTAACTCACATTTCCTTTCAGACATCCTTTTATACACAAAAAATGTCTAAATGGAATGATTATTATTATCAGGACATAAATTGTACCTTTCAGAAGAGCTGGGTTTTTGGCCAGATTGCCTAACACGTGGCTTCCAAGTCTTTGAAAGGCAGCATTCGTTGGTGCAAAGACTGTTAATCCATCACCTAAGGTAAACATAAACATAATTGAATGTCTACTTTCTAATTGTGGATTATTACAGAGTGACACTCATCCATTGTCCAAAGTACAACTTTAGAATAAAAATCGCAATGCTTCTTGTGTAGTCTAGATATCCACATAAGATTGACATTTATTTAGCAATCTTCAGATTTTGATTGGTTTCGTATGGATTCATTTGTAAGCGTTCAAATTCATTTTAATTAGAACTATTTGTCGAACAATTTTGAATTTTTTGACGAATGGAAATTTCGTCAATCATTTCTAACAATCCGATCCACGTGATCTCTTAAATGTGAATTGATACATTTATTCACCTTTGCGTAAGATAGTAATCATCAGGTTTTGTAAGAGATCTTTCTGCTTTGACAATGTATTATTTTGTACCCATTAGCATACCTTGAAGAGCACTGACAAGACCAGTTTCTTTGACAAGTTTGAGAAGTTCGCTGAAGTCGCTGTTTCCCGCCACAATATCTACAATACTGCCGCTAGGTGGCGTCATTACAGTATCGATCACGTGGACAACTCCATTGTCAGCATTCAGATCAAAGTTGGTGATCTTTGACCCTTCTACAGTAACAACCTTCAGGAAACATAAAATTCACGTTGTTATTTGGAATTGAAAATTTTTCAGAAAGTTCGGCGATTAAGTTTAATACCGGGTAACTTATATTATTATACCTCTACCGATTTTTTCCTATATAAAAAAGACTCATTAAATTTAACAAAATCCCTGAAAATCGCCTGATAAGACTATTTCCCTGCAAAGGGGTGCGTTAGTTGAGAAGACTATTTCCCTAGGGAGTTAGTTTCAAAATGGGGCGGAGCTTCTTTGGGGGTGTGTCAGTATCAGCCAATCAGCGCCGTTGAAGGTTGATCGGATGATGTGAAGGTTGATCGGATGACGCTATCAATACGCGAGCAGAGTAATCCGCCTCCTATCCGCTAAGCACATAAATTAATCCGCAATAAAATAAAACAATCATAAATTAAACATGTATGAGTATGATAAATGATGTTTTTGTTTATCTTATCATCAGAAATTAATATTTTCCGTTACTCAGTCATGCAGTCGAGAAGGCAAGGCAAAATCATTAGAATTTCCATTCGAACCCTGTGAACCTAAGAGATATGTTCGTTTCAGTATAATGTTTGTTTCTGTATACCTAAGAGATATGTTTGTTTCAGTATAATGTTTGTTTCGGTATAATAAAACAGTTAAAGTATACCATTGAGGGAGTTAGCACGATTCTGGTTCCCCTCGACCAGACCTATTTCCCTCGGCTTCGCCTCGGGAAATAGGTCTGGTCTCGGGGAACCAGAATCGTGCTAACTCCCTCAATGGTATACTTTAACTGTATATTAATTCCTTACGTTGGCTCTAGTCGACAGCTTTACCCTTTGTTAAATCAATACGCCAATCAGAAATTAATATTTTCCGTTACTCAGTCATGCAGTCGAGAAGGCAAGGCAAAATCATTAGAATTTCCATTTGAACCCTGTGAACCTAAGAGATATGTTCGTTTCAGTATAATGTTTGTTTCTGTATACCTAAGAGATATGTTTGTTTCAGTATAATGTTTGTTTCGGTATAATAAAACAGTTAAAGTATACCATTGAGGGAGTTAGCACGATTCTGGTTCCCCTCGACCAGACCTATTTCCCTCGGCTTCGCCTCGGGAAATAGGTCTGGTCTCGGGGAACCAGAATCGTGCTAACTCCCTCAATGGTATACTTTAACTGTATATTAATTCCTTACGTTGGCTCTAGTCGACAGCTTTACCCTTTGTTAAATCAATACGCCAACCCGTCAATTTCATTTTAAAAATTTGTAGAAAAATCCAAAGAATTTATGACATGTTTTCATGTAAGATGAAAAATGGTACAAATTGAGATTTCTTTCTGATAGTTTGCAAATGATCAAAAGATACAGAGGGACAAAATTTGCATTCTAGAACAGCGTATTATGGTTTGTTGACGTAAGAGTACGTTGCCATCATAAGAAAATCAAACATATGCATCAAGTGAAAGGTTTCATTTCAGTTGAAATACATAATAAAATTGATATCTTTAGAATGATAGATAAACTTACATTATTATGGGGGTAAATATTAAATCTGATTTTTGTTCCAGCCAGCGTAGTGAGAGTGAGTTCATTTTTAGCATCAGCCTTATGGATGTTGCCTTGTACCACGTGATATTTGAGAATGTTCGCTAAAGCGTTGAAGTCGGTATTCAGAGTGTTCAGGGTGGCTTGTGGAAGCTTACTGAAAGCGGCGTTGGTGGGCGCAAAAACAGTGAATGGACCTACAGAAAATTAAGCATCGTATTGAAATAATGAATAATAAATTGATCAAAGCTTTGCTATAGTAAATTGGGAAAGTAAATACATATAATAAGATATAACAAATACTTCTATGTCAACATTATCGATATGCAAATACAAGTATAAGTGTTTGCTGAAGTTGTTCTTCAAATTATTCAATCTACAATGTTACATGAAATAGTACATTTACAGGTTCGAATATACTGATTCAGAAAAGAAAGGACACTCTCATAGAAAACTCCAATATAGAGTGCAAAGAGTTAGTTTCAATGTCATTGGAACAAGAATCCTATATTGAACGCATTGCATATTTTTTTAATCAAAAGTGATAACGGATGTAACAGCATAATTGAATATTCCAAGTTTTGTAAGAAGTTTTAATTTGAAATAAAAAGAGAGAAACATACCTCCAGCCAAGGCGTCGGTAAGTCCGGCCTGTTTTATAAAATCGACCAGGTCTGTCTCCCCGTCTCCTTTGAGTACGTCCACCAAACTCCCAGAGAGGGCGCTATGGAAAAGAAGACTTGCAACAAGAACTTTAAACATCCTGAAGAATTTTCCTTCGTACCTTTGAGACTTCTAACCTTAAGATCAAGATTTCCCGTTTGATCTAGCATTGGAAATATTGGTCATTTTATACCTAAATTTCTTTGCGTAACAACACAAGACCACATGGTGGACAATGTGGATTCTACCGATTATACAAGAATAGTTCTTGATATCATGTTTCACTACGGTAGAATTCGTGACAGAGGTATGTGTTGGGATATGTCCATTGGAAACACTCTTATCTAACATGTGTTATCAACTTTCGTTCAATAAACGTGGGGTCTTAAGCTACCTTGAGTGTTGGACGAAGAAATATAAGTTTTCTCTTATCCCTGACCTCTGTAGTATGATAAAAGAAAAAAAGAAGGGGATATCCAACAACACTCGTTTGCAGCACCCACAGCAAAACCTAAAAACACCCACTGCAAAAACACAAATAACAGAAATAACGGTAATAAGAACCGAGTGAATTACTTTCACTCAGGCATCGAATGCGTTAAAGCGTAATTATGTATGGAGTTTTCTTATTGTGAGGGAAACTTCTATTTATTTATTCATTTCATTTTCGTTAAAAAAACCATCTGAAATCGATCGCGAATCAGAAAAATGATCTGTAAATCATATGACAATTTAGCTAAAAGGCTTCTGGAAAACCGTAGACGGTCATGCGCATGTAGATTACTCTTGGCACAAACAGTGAATTGGCTTATCCTATAATTTTATTCTATTTCATTTCATTTTAAGAAATGTTCAACAAGAAGCGATCGAACAAGTGTAACCCCTTTTGTTTTAACCATCATGATGACGTCATTCGAGGCTTAGGTTTACCATGAGCTGCAAAGAATGGAATATACTAAAAGAAGGAAGACTTAGCTCTGTGTATCAAGGTAGAAGGGAGTATTCTGCACAAGTAATCCTAATAACAGTATCATTTTAAACGTCTTCATATTGAATATCATCATTTAAGAACAGATAGATTGGCAACATGGACCAGACATGCACGTTTCGGGTACTCAACCCTCGTCAGTGATCCTCAAATTTAAACAATGAAATATGCCCAAAAATTGTAAAGTAACTATGTCCAAAAACGTACCATCTGCTATGACGAAAAGGGAACAAACACACAAGATAGCGACACATAAATGACATCAGACAAAACTACAACCCGCCACAGGACACAACAATATGCAACATCATACAAAACAGACAAAAACAGGCGTACAGAAACATCAAACATTAATGACAACACATTAATTGAAGGTATAACGTCTTGCTTTCCAATGTTATTTCAGGTACCTTACGGATATTTGAAGCTTTTCATGCTAGAATTGTATTTTCCATTGGTCTTCTTTGTGTAAAGGTTCCTATACTACTAAAAATGTTTTGCAGTAATTGGATTTTCCCGTCATTGTTACGCAAATAAGCATCTTGTTCTGATGAAACATTTATCATGATAAAAAATGTTATCCTTACTCCACTAATCTGCAACAATGATTGGACATTGATAAATTGAGTTTCCATTTCATTGAATGACAAATCTTTGTTTTTCTTTGATTAACCAGTTATCTTAAACTTAAAAAAAGAGCACAGCTGATTTTGCGCAACAATTTACATTTGTAATTAGATTTAAGTCTTTTTGATTCTCTAGGAAACAGCACAAAATAAGAGGGTATCCCATTTCGTTCAAAGAAATCGATATATGTTAATTAATTTTTAGGATTATATTTTGCCGATGATTGTTATAATAATGTCGAAGGGTTCCAACTCTCCAAGTATAAATCATTAAACATTTCGAAAACTTAATAATTTTTCATATTTCTCATTCTTTCCTGGAAGGAATACTAAGTCCAAACGGAATTTACTGTCAAATATTTTTTGCCCCCCCCCTTCCATCCAAGAGATAATGTTGCCCTTTGTTTCTAAAGAGAGCTGTGTTATTGTCTGTTTGTTTGCTTTTTCCCACCCGCTAGAATATGATCCGCTGGTCTGTGTTTCATTTTATATTTTGTTAGAATTTGTATGCCTTTTATTGTGAATTTTGGATTCTTATACTGGGTTTTGTATTAAACTTTCATTCATTGATGTCAAAATTTAATACTATCGCTATCAAACATTATGGTGATGGAGCATCAAATTAAAGGTGTGGTGTAAATCGTTTTTGAGCAATATCACCGCGTTGGATCGAAACTTATGGTGTTGTGATTCCTGACATATTTAAAATTTTTTTTTCATTTTCTCAATTAAACTTTACAAAACTGATGAGCCGTTGCAGAAGGGCAATGCCTAATATATCAATCCATATCGTCCAGGTATATGAAAAGTTCATAGTTTGTCGACGACAGAAAATCTTTTCTTTTGACGAACTCTTGAAGTGTTTGCAAAAACTATATACTTTTCATATATATAAACGACATGGACTTACTTATTAGGCATTGTCCTACTGCAGCGTCTCATCAATTTTGTGCAGGATCACTTAAATGATGAAAAAATATCAAAATCCTCCGTAAGGAATCACACCATCATTCGTTTCGATCCCACGCAGTGAGTATATTAATTTTGTTTCCTTTTGGCCTTTACTTCATGTTGATAACATTAGTAGGAGAGGCTGTATATGCGTCTTGTTTCATTGAAGGAATTGAAGCATCAGTGAATTAAAACCACACACAAATCCCTTATCAATCATACAAAATGTTAAACGTCTTCGAATTCAATAGCATCATTTTAGATCAGATAAAATTTCAGCATGGACCAAACATGCACGTTTCGGGTTCTTAACCCTCGTCAGTGATCCTCAATCTAAACAATGAAATATGGCCAAAGCGTGTGAAAAATATTATGTCCAAAAATGTACCGAAAAACGTAGCAGAATGGTTGGGATATGATGCTACAAGATCCACGTTTTAGAAATTTCAAGATTTTTTGATAAGAGAAATTTTCAAATACGGCGAAGAGACGATCAACCGAGGTAGATCGAAAATGGAAAATTTAATTCAATAGGCATACAAATACTAATTCTTGAACAAATATGAAACAAATAAAGATGGGAGGAGTTCTTAAACAGCGAAAACAGCGGTAATAATTTCTCACGAGACGAGAAAAAGAGGACAAACAGACGGAGACTATAAAACAATAACAAAATAAAGTTAGCTGACAAATATGGACAATGACCATATCCCAATATACAGTACAAAATCGATAATTCAGGAAATCACACACCGAAGGCATACAAAATCAGGATAAAACAGGAACCAAAGCAAACAAACAAAAACCTCCACCATATAAAAAAGAAGCGAACTCCCAATATGTGTGTGAGATTAGGTGCCCAGGAAAAGTAAGCATCTCCCGCAGCATCTCATCTGCATGCAACACCCACCGCTTCAATTCGGCAGAAATATCACATCCGATTATTTCCATTTCGGAAGATACAAGTATAGTCTGTGGTTGGATGGTTCAAATGGTCAAAGACAGAAAACCATTCACCATTCTGGACAATAAGACATCATAGTGTATGACGAGTTCCCCATATCGACAGTAGAATTTCCTCAGTGACGATGTTAGTCGATCTCAAACGTGTCCCTGACTGAGAAGCTTATCTGAAAGACGCCTAGTTCTCAGAGCAAAATCGGTATATTTGGTACTTGCTCTGACATAAAGTATCAACTGGGATATGAAAACGCCATAAGGAGGCGATGAAGGGACGTTGCTACTCAGAAATGGGAAGTTTGTGATGCTAAAACTGAAGTCGTCACGTTTGTCATAGTGTGAGGTGTTCATGTGACCAACAGTGTTATAGGACAGCATTATGTCCAAATATGATGATGAATTATTTGTCTCTGTAGTTGCTTTGACTTCAAGCTCCGACGGTTAGATTATGCTAAGGTAATCCGCAAATTTTGGATTATTGATGGACAGTTGCTTGCAAATCTGGAGATATGGTCTCTTCCACTATGTGTTTTATAAGTTGGAGGGTTGTGCGCACGTAATCCGGATAACCACACCATTTGCCAATAGGAAATGACTGTCCAAAGTCGGCGCCGGGTGTACTTTGGTCTTCTTCCTTTTATGTGTTGTCATTAATGTTTAATGTTTCTGTACGTCTGTTTCGATTGTTTTGTATGATGTTCTAGTGAATATGGTTATGTCTTTTTGCTGTTTGTAGTTTTGTCTGATTTCATTTATGTGTCACTTTCTTGTGGGTTTGTTTCGCTGGGTGAGTGCAGGGTGGTCGTGCTTGAGATCCTTCCCTTTTCTTTCTATGTATTACCGGGTTGTTATCCACATCGTTAACCATTGTAATGAATAGTGAAAAAAATAAGTCAAAAGGATTCAATGGCTTGTTTGCGTTTCAAAATGACATTCAAGCAAATGACACTGGTAATTTGAAATTCAATCAGAAAATGTTAACAGTATTGATAAACTTACAAAGAAGAACCTTATTTCCATAGAAATAATGATTTAAATGAAAAGAAACAAAATATCGCAATACAACAAATGAAATATCGGTATGGCTATACATCTCGATTCACTTCTTTGTCTCATGTTCCCGGATATTTAGTTATTTCCCATTTGAGACGGTATCTGACGTAAAACAATTATGACGTCATGAACATGATATGGTAACGTCGAATACTTACCGTCACATACATGTACTTAAGAAAGAACGTGGACATTTTAGAACTGTTTAAGAAAGATCGTCGCCTTATATCCTGCTATTCGCACCGGTACGTCGCACCGGTGATGATTCTTTTCTAACATTTTTTAAGAGCGTAGACTAGCCCCGAAAGATATCTATAACCCATTTCTTGGTAGAAATGAATCCCCCAAAGAAAATCCTTTTCCGGGGGGGGGGGTATTTCCCCCATTTAGAAATTAAAGATATTTGGAAAGATCGTAGACATTTAAGAATGGAATTCTCAGTTTTAGGACTTTCTTGGCTGTTGTTGCAGATACTAAGCTGATTTTTGGTATGTAGGTACATTATGGTATGATACAGATTAAGTTGACGTTGGGTTTTGATTTACCTGTTCTTACAAAAGGTATGACCTCGCAGAAAATTTCATGAAATTGTTTGTTTTCCAGACCTTTTCTTATACACATATAGAACTTATTTGGATGTGGGATTCATCTTTTGGTGTTACTACAGGTCAATGCAGAGTTGCATGACATGGATTAATGCCGGTAGGGGGCTTATATCGCTTGCGATTAATATTTTTTGCATTTCGTATGCTCTCTGTTTCATTTTTGTTTCTACCCCCTCGCGAGGGGTTTGACAGTATTAAGTGTTTTGAATATTTTCCCTGACATGGTCGCCATAGCGCTTTCTATATAGACATAACCTCATTTATTTTATATATTCGTTTCATTTTCGTACATGAACTAACCAAGAGGGGATGCTTACTCCTCCCGAGCACCTTGTCCCATCTCTAGCTTGCTAGGTGTCCGTCGATGCTCGATTTGGTGCTCTATTGTGAGTGCTGTTCGGATTATCGTCATGATCTTCTTTAACTCATTTATGGTCATTACAACATACAAAATCTAGTCGTGTTGGAAATAATCTTTCCTCTACTCATTATTCTTATGTACCTGATCTCCCTATGATACCGCTGCTTGCATTGCGTATCACAAATATGGACAAGAACCATAGAGAACAAAATGGAAAATTCGAAAAGCATTTACCGAAGGGCATACAAATACATATAGAAACAGGAACCAAAAAAAAAAAAAAAAACAACAACAAAAAAATAAAAAACAAACAAACAAACAAACCAAACAAACCCCCCCCCCAAAAAAAAAAACAAACAACCCCCCTCCCCCCAAAGAATAATTCCACCATATGAACAGAAGCTAACTTCAAATAATGGAGTGATACCATGTGCTCGGGAAGAGTCAGCATCCCCTGCATGATTCATGAATGCGTTTCTAATTTATACAGTGCATCTTAACAGGGTCACCGACAATAAAGTCCGTTCTTGCGCTGGACACTGAAGATCGTTTATTAGTGTTGTCCATTGTTTTTCTATGGTACTGTGTTATTGTCTCCGTCTGTTTGAGGATGCTTTCTTTTCTCGCCAGAAAGCTCTGTTTAAGTTTTTTTTTTTTCAAGAATTTGTAAGCCCTTTTGTTTTGATTCTGGGTTTCTGGTTTGACGTTCATTAACTGATCCCTACAAAGTTTGATAAAAGCATGTTACTTTGCTCTGAGGTCATATTATTTTTAATTGTGCCCATTTCAAAATGATACCAATGGTTTGTTGTCGTTCAATAGCAGACGTCTCAAAATCAATTGAAAATGTTTGAGATAGATCATGCTTGAAGCATATATAATCGTGTTACAGATGTTGTCAATATTGAAATCTTTTGTAAAATGTCAGTGCACCATATGAGCATTTCAACAAGTGATGTCTTATCAGTGATGCTCGAGATCGAAAAAGATGAAATCCAATTAGTCTAATCCTAACTTAAAATGTCTGCCAAAGAACTTGATAATGACAGAGCTATGTCACGAGGGAGACATCCCTTAGTTTTGGGAAGTTATCATAAAATTTTTGTGGTGGAGATTTTGCAAATATATTTCAAGTCAAGTACCGAAACACTGTTTATCTTGGCGAACGATATCCACGGGGACTAAACAATCCATCAACAGAGATACCAACCTATTGGTTGAAATTGTCAATAATGAAATACGAAATTCTAGAGATTTTCTCAAGACAAGCAAACACGCGAAATGAGAAACACAATTAAGACATTGTCAAGAACCCTCTTTCCAATGGCCTTTTCTTCGTATGTTATAGAACTACTTTTATCAATTTTTTGTTCTATTTTGTTTGCCATACTATTGGCTGACTTTAGGACAAAAGATGTGTATTATATAAACTTTTCTATTCATCTACGTACCTATTCAAATGATGATACAGAAACAATGTTTATTTCATTTCTAAAATATTTTATTCAAGTGTATAAAACAACAACAAAAACGATATAAGTATTTACAACATCATATCAAAATAAGTCAAGTCTTAAATATTGCATGAGATCTACTCTAAAAGTTTGAAGGAGTCTATTTCTTTCCTATAATTGTGGAAAGTAAATATCTAGGTGGAACAATCGCGTGATCGATGACGTGTACAACTCCGTTAGTGGCACTTATATCAGCTTGGGTCACGTGAGCATTATTCACCATCACACCGGAACCTGTAAATTAATGAATGCATTATGTAAACATCACAAAAAGATGAAAAATCCTAGATATCTCACTAAGGAATGTTTTAAACGTGATTGTAGATACTTTTTGTACACGTATTGCATTATTCAAAGGCTGCAAGCAATTGACCTATCTGTTTTGTAATAACATGATAAAAAATGCAGCGTAATGAAAAAAGAGACAAAATAGTCATTATAATCAAAATACATAAAGTGTGGACGATAATAGTTCTTTTGTTAACCGTTAAGAAATTGAGAATAATTTCAAGGTTTGGTAAAAGTGGCATGATAAGCTAGCTGGGGAAAACATTTCATCAGATTTTCAAACACTTCCTTGATACATATTTATATATAGGTCTTTAAGCTAGAAGTGAATAGAAATAAGACGAAACTCAAGTGGAAGACCTCAAGTATTTTTCGAATTACCCAAGCATGTTAACTCGTCTATCAATTTGCCAATAGTAAGAATGATCAATATTGAAACATATGAAGTTATCAGACACAATAAATAATTCATCAATTGTAGTCATGCATACTTGTTGTATTTTGACCATAAGTGTAAGTGAATACTCACTTGAAGTATGAAGTCTGATTACATCATGATGTTTGTCTAGGGTTCTGAGAAATTCCCTGTTATATAAACCTTTAGAGTATTCTGTATGAGGTACGACGTGGTATTCCAAAATTTCTGAAAGGAAAAAAATGCATTTAATTGTACAATAGACACCAAAAGACTCAATAATAACCATAAGCGAGAACAGGTATAGATTTCTAAGTCCATTCATACCAAATAAACGTAGAAGAGATATAAATATATAAGAGTACAGATATAATTTTTACCTTTTAGAAGAGCTTGGTTTTTGGCCAGATTGCCTAAAACACGATGTCCAAGTTTCTGAAAGGCAGCATTGGTTGGTGCAAATACGGTTAATCCATCACCTAAAAAATCAAATAAAAAATGCATCAACACTTGATGTATTTGGACCGTAAGTGTAAGTGTATGATGACGCCGTAACATCAATAACGTCAAATACGGCGCCAAATGAAAAACGACATTGCGAGAAGAATTTTTATTTGCATGTTTTCTTTTGTGGAATGAAGTCTTTAAAATTACTAAGTGATGATGAATCCATGTTTCTTTTTTTCTTCTTTTTTTTTTGCACATAAAAAACATACATGTAGGTAGATCTTGTAGTAAAATATTTTAAGTGATTATAGTTTGGATAGTAATATAGACCTCTAGTAAGAAGTAGATTTTAACAGATGGATTGTGATTATATACTATATAACAAAGATGGACTGGGTATGAGTTCAATATGCAACTTGCACGGCTACGACACAGTATATTGACCTCGGCCTTCGGCCTCTGTCAATATAATATGTCGTAGCCGTGCAATATTTTTGCATATTGAACTCATGAAGACCCAGTCCATATTTGTATAATATATATAATATTTCACGCAATGTTGTATTATGGTACCCTCTAAGCAACTGACTCTATTTTCAAGATAAAAATGATTTGATGTGTTTGTTGTTGGATCAGTTGATCAGTGCTCACCTAGTCTTATATGTTACCATGAACTTGAGCGATTTAATTTCAACTATATGACAATCATTATCTGATTCATTTGTGCCCAGTTGCCCTGTGGTTCCTTGTGTACGGTGTTTGTCGTGAGGTCAAGTCGGGGATTTTCTATTCTTACTGTAAACGTAGAAATTTTCGCATGGATTAATTTTTGCGTATTTCGCGAATCAATCGACTTCGCGAAAATTACCCCCACGAAAATTATCCCCACAAAAATTACCCCCACGAAAATTATCCCCACGAAAATTACCCCCACGAAAATTATCCCCACGAAAATTACCCCCACGAAAATTACCCCCACGAAAATTACCCCCACGAAAATTACCCTGATGCTATCTTACAAAGTCAGAGAATTTTCTATCGCGAAAACTCCCCCCACGCGGAATGTTTTATGCTATAATAGCGAAAATTTCCCCCAGCGAAAATAACCACGTTTTCAGTATCTAATGTTGTCTGAATATATTTATGATAATACCTTGTAGAGCACTGACAAGACCAGTTTCCTTTACAAGTTTGAGAAGTTCGCTGAAGTCGCTGTTTCCCGCCACAATATCCACAATACTGCCGCTGGGTGGCGTCATTACAGTATCGATCACGTGGACAACTCCATTGTCAGCATTCAGGTCAAAGTTGGTGATCTTTGACCCCTCTACAGTGACAACCTATAAGAGACGTAAAATGCGTATTTTATATATTTTAGATAATAAAAGAAATGCTGTTAGTCTTAGATATAGAAAAAATGCTTTATAATATACCTTAATTAATCTATTTGACAACGAAAGAACATATTTTTTCATACAGCAAAATTTGGAATAGTTCTCATTTGTATATCGGCCATATTTGATGCCATATGCGTGAAGTACACCAATGACTAAGTTTAGCAATATTTTGTCATATGAGAAAGTACAATTATATCATTTCTAAAATTCATATTGTCTTACATTATTATGAGAATAGATATTAAATCTGATTTTTGTTCCGGCCAGCGTTGTAAGTGTGAGTTCATTTTTAGCATCTGCCTTATGGATGCGTCCTTGGACCACGTGATACTTGAGAATGTTCGCTAAGGCTGTAGAGTCAGCATTGAGAGCGTTCAGTGTGGCTTGAGGTAGCTTACTGAAAGCAGCGTTCGTAGGTGCGAAAACGGTGAATGGACCTAACAAAAATTAGAAAAATAGATTATGAAAGACCAAAAAAAAAAAAAAAAAAAGAATAGAAATAAAGACTTATACTAAGATAGAGAAGATAATTTATTCATGTAAAAGGTAAAGAAAAAATCAACAACAAATGTTGTAACATATTACCTCCGGCCAAGGCGTCGGCAAGTCCGGCCTGCTTTATTAAGGATATCAGACTAGTCTCCCCGTCGTTTTGGAGAACATCCACCAAACTCCCACAGAGGGCGCTGTGAAAAAGAACAGTTGCGAGAAAGAATTTAAACATCCTGAAGATTTGTCTTTCGTTTCTTGGAGAGTAAATGAACCTTTATGCCAAGAAGTCCCGTTTGATTGAGCAATGGAATTATTGGTCCTTTTATACCAATTTCTCTTTGCGTAATAGACCAAGAACACATGATGGACACGCTGGTCTCAATACCGATTATACAAGAAGCATGGGCGAATCTAGGAGAGAAGGGGGTGGGGGTTGAATTGAAGGGCCCTTCCCTAGTATTGCAAAAATTACTGAGTTCCCATGTTTTAATGATTTATTCTATTATCATGAGTTGGAACACCCCCCCCCCCTCCCTTCCCCTCCTGGACAGACTGGACCTCCTGCTCAAATATTCTGGATCCGCCCTTGAAGAAGAATTCCTGATATCAGTCTTACCACGGTATAATACGTAACAAGGACATGTGAGAGGGGACAACGATTGGGAAGGCTCTTATCAAACATACTTTTATCTATCAACTTTCGTTCATTTCACGTGAGATCTGAAAATTAAACACGAGTATCTAAAGACATTTTTTAACAGAAGAAATTCCCTTTTATGAATGGTAGCTTTTAAGAAGGAAAAATAAAAGCCATCATTATATAAAAAATAAATTAATGAATAAATAAATAAAATAAATAAATAAATACACACTAATAAATAGATAGAAAATATTAATAAGTAATTAAATAAATACGCATGTGAATGGATGAATTAATTAATTAATAATCAAATAAGTTACTAATTATTAAATAAATAAGTAATAAATAGATTAGCTGAAACACCTCTCTATACCCCTTGAATTTTTTTAAATGTCAGGATATATTGGGACAGGGGATGGTTATTGGTTTGGACTGATTTACATGTATTATTTCAGACTAAACATAATTCATTTCAATAATAGAGTGTGTTGGATAAGTGGTTAGGTAATGCCAACATTATTTTTATATGTTTTTATAGGGGCTGTAATCAATTTTTGTCGTCTTTTTATCATTTCTTGTTGGATTTTTTTTGTAAAATATAGTTAAGGTTGGGAAAATGAGATGTTCAAGATCATGTATACTCCAATTCTGCCGAAGAGTATAACTTTTTGTAACTTATATGAAAACCTAAACCTGATCCCACCTATAACTTGCTAGGGGTCCGTCGATGCTAAATTTGGTGCTCTATTGTGAGTGTTGTTGAGATTATCGTCAGGATATTCTTGAACTCTCTTATATGAAAACATGTGTTTAAATATTTTTTTCCTTCAGGTTCTGACTTATGTCATTCCTTTATAAATAAATATTTTGTATGAATGCACGCATGGATCTAGAAGAGAAATGACTTAGCACCATGTGTCCACTAGAAATGTGAAATCCAAAGAAATAAAAAATAAAACAATATAATAATAATAATAATAATAATAATAATTTTTTTTCAAATTCCTTTCTTATCTGTATCATTTTCGCATTCAAAGTTTTTCCCTACAGTTTATCATATGCATGTAGAAGATTAGTACTGGATTTTGTATTATCAATTATTGAACAAGAAATAATTCATAACAAGGAACACATTATAAAATTATCATTATGTTGCCGGGATATGAAAACGCCACAAGCACGCGGCGAAGGGATGTTGCTACACAGAAAAGGGAAGTTTGTGATGCTGAAACTGAAGTCGTTTCATTTGTCATGCAAAGAGTGAGTTGTTTATGTGACCATCAGTGTCATAGGTAACTATTTTGTTCAAATATGATGCTGAATTATTTGTCTCTGTAGTTTCTTTGACTTCAAACTCCGACGGATAGATTCTGCTACGGTAATCCGCGAATTTTGGATTATTAATGGACAGCTGCTGGTAAATCTGGAGATGCTGTCTCTTCCACTGTGTTTTATGTGTTGTTCTAAGTTGAAGGGTTGAGCGCACATAACCGGATAACCACACCATTTGCCAATGGCAGATGGCTATCAAAGTCGGCGCCGGGTGTACATTGGTGTCCTTCTTTTTATGTCTTGTCATTAATGTTTGATGTTTGTTAAATTTGCAGATTAGTGACTGAATGTCAAACACAAAACCCAAACCAAGAGTCCAAAAATCGGAATCAGTAGGCTTACACATTTTCGTAAAATACATGAAACGAAACAAAGATAGAGAGAAATGAGTTAAAGAAGATCCTGACAATATTCTCAACAGCACCAACAATATAGCACAAAATTGAGCATCGTCGGACCCCTAGCAAGCTAGAGGTGGGACCAGGTGCTCGGGAGGAGTAAGCTTCCCCTGTTGGCTAGCCGTACCAACAAGGTCCCCAACAGCGAAAACGGTGGCCCGGAACTTTTTCCCATAAGGGAAGAAAAAGCGACCATACAGATGAAAAACAACAAAACAGCGCCACAGAAACAACAAGGACAACTCTATTTAATAAGTAATCTCCAGAGTCAAGTGCAAGGTTTGTATTTGTTTTTTTTTTCAAGAATCTGTAAGCCTTTCGAATGGAATTTTGGAATCTGATATCGGCTTTTGTGTTTGACTTTAATTCACTGATTAACTTATTCATTGTTATCAATCAGGACATGCTTACTCTTATCGGGAGTCTAACCTCTTTCCATTGGTAGGTGGTAATTGCTAGTAACATGGTTTATCTTGCGTTATTTTTGTACTGTTCATTTACATAAATTTTCATGAAGTTTTTTTTTTGCATTTTTTTATTGCACATTTCGACATTTGCCCATCAATAATGATTAAAGATATTCTTGTGTACGGCATTTCCCATTGACTGTGTTTTACCTATAATGTCATTATGGATTTGACACGTTTCTTTTTGGTATTCGCGGCGGATGTTTCATGCAATCAGAGGACGCTCACTCCTCCCGGGAAACTGGTCCTTCTTCCATTCTAGGGTCCGAGATTACTATGTTAGTGGATACGTCCATGTTGTAAATTTATCTGCTCTAAAATGATGCTAATGAATTTGAAGACGTTAATCATTCATATCATACCCGGTATTCCCCTTGACTCCTGAACTTCTTCTCTTGTATAATTTTATGGATCTTATTTGAAGCATAATGTAAACTCACTGTTTGTTTGCTCGTGTAGTCGCCTCACATGATGTCTTCCCTTTTTATTGGCCGGATTGCAAAGCAATTCCGGTCTATAGATTGACGATGTCCGTCCGTCCGTCTGTCCGTCCGTCCGTCCGTCCGTCTGCCGTCAACATTTTGGTTCAAGTTTCTGGTTGAGGCAAAATCTAAGAAACTATATGCAGCAGAAACTTTATATTATACACGAAGCTTGCCCATGACAAGACCTTTCAATTTATGCCGTAACATTTGACCTAGTGACCTTGACCTTGGGCTTTGACCTAGTTAAAGATTTTGGTTAAAGTTTCTGGTTGAGGCAAAATCTAAGTAACTATATGCAGTAGAAACTTTAAATTGTACATGAAGCTTACCCATGACAAGACATTTCAATTTATGCCGTAACATTTGACTTAGTGACCTAGACCTTGGACTTTGACCTAGTTAAAGATTTTGGTTAAAGTTTCTGGTTGAGGCAAAATCTAAGATACTATATGCAGTAGAAACTTTATATTATACATGAAGCTTGCCCATGACAAGACCTTTCAATTTATGCCGTAACATTTGACCTAGTGACCTTGACCTTCCACTTTGACCTAGTTAAGGATTTTGGTTAAAGTTCCTGGTTTAAGCAAAATCTATGGTACTGTATGCAGTAGAAACTTTATATTATTAATGAAGCTCGCCCATGACAAGACCTTTCAATTTATGCCGTAACATTTGACCTAGTGACCTTGACCTTGGACTTTGACCTAGTTAAGGATTTTGGTTAAAGTTCCTGGTTTAAGCAAAATCTATGGAACTGTATGCAGTAGAAACTTTATTTTATACATGTAGGTTGCCTCTGACAAAACCTTTCAATTTATGCTGTATTATTTGACCTAGTGACCTTGACCCAGTTAGTGACAAAAACTTACTTTGCAATCCGGCCATACCGTCTTTAGCGGTGTTTTATTTTTGCATTTTGTTTGCTATCTGTTTCATTTTTGTTTCTTATGTTATTTGCTATTTTGAACATAGATTTTATTTGGATATGCTACTGAATCGATCTTTCAGGAATTTTGGAGCCGCGCACTCTCTGTAAGGTCAATGCAGAAATTTAAATTCTGAAAATAACGCAAGAGGGCTCTAGTTAATCTAATTTGGACTGCTTTTGAAAAGCACTTTGGCTGGAAGCATTACTGACGAGAATTAAATATTCGAAACATGTTTCTGGTGCATGAAAATTGGTTTGAAATTTTCTTCAAGAAGGTATAGAGTTGGAACCCCTCCGCATTATTATGGTTATTGCAACATACAAAATCTAGTCGAGTAGGAAATTATCTTTCCTCTTCTCATTATCCCTATGCACCTAATCTCCCTATGATACTGCTGCTTGCATTGTGTATGACAAATATGGACAAGAACCATAGAGAACAAAACGGAAAATTCGAAAGTCATTCAAAAACGTGATAAAACAGGAACCAAAGCAGACAAATAATTCCACCATTTGAACAGAAGCTAACTCCTAATAATGGAGTGAGACCATGTGCTCGTGAAGAGTCAGCATCCCCTGCTTGTAGAGCAAGGAACCATATTTAGCCGGTGACCATATTTCGCCGGTGACCATATTTCGCCGTTTCATGGTAAATTGCTTCTCGTTGGTTATTGGAATTGTTTGTCAAGCTTATTTTTCTATATCCTATCAAATATAACCATAGAAGTCATGTTTTGATATAATGTGACACCTCCTGCACTAAAATGTGACGAAAAATACCTAAAAATGAGGAAAAATTAGTTACATCACTAAATTTTAGACTTCACGTCTAAATTTTTTACAAAAACCAAATGAAGAAAACATTTTATTTGGCATCATCTCGTAGAAGTAGTGGCGACGAAAGATTTCCTGAAAAGAAAGTAACATTTTTGTCCGTTTTGTGTGCAAAATGGATACTTATCAGCAAAAATGGCGAAATATGGTCACCCCCGAAAACATGGAAACGAATTATTTTGACGTTTTATTAGGAAACAATAAAATGAGTAAAATAACTCATTTTTCTAGTATTTCGATCGTTAATGGAGTTAAATTAAATTTTAGCAAAACCAATTATTGAATCGGCCTCCAAGTCTTGAAAATTCCCAGAAAATATACGAAAAATGCGGCGAAATATGATCACTTGCTCTATGGAACGCCTGTTGCTTCAATGTTGCATGATTCATGAATGCGTTTCTAATTTATACGGTGCATTTAAACAGGGTCACCGACAATGAAGTCCGTTCTTTCGCTGGACACTGGAGATTGTTTATTAGTGTTGTCCATTGTTTTTCTATGGTGATGTGTTATTGTCTCTGTCTGTTAGAGGATGTTTTCTTTTCACGCCAGAAAGCTCATTTAAGTATTTTTTTTTCAAGAATTTGTAAGCCCTTTTAATTTGATTCTGGGTTTCTGGTTTGGCGTTCATTAACTGATCCCCACAAAGCTTGATAAAAGCATGTGACTTTGCTCTGAGGTCATAATGTATTTGATTGCACCCATTTCAAAATGATACCAATGGTTTGTTGTCATGAAATAGAAGACGTCTCAAACTCAATTGAAAATGTTTGAGATAGATAATGCTAGAAGCATATATAATCATGTTATAGATCTTGTCAATATTGAAATCTATTGTAAAATGTCAGTGCACCATATGCGCATTTCAACAAGTTGTGTCTCATCAGTGATGCTCGAGATCGAAAAAGAGGAAATCCAATTAGTCTAATCCTGACTTAAAATGTCTGCCAAAGAACTTGATAATGACAGAGCTATGCCACGAGGGAGGTACCCCTTAGTTTTGGGAAGTTATCATAAAATATAAAATTTTTGTGGCGGAGATTTTGCAAATATATTTCAAGTCAAGAGCCGAAACACTGTTAACCTTGGCGAACGATATCTTCGGGGACTAAGCAATCCACCTGCAGAGATACCAACCTACTGGTTGAAATTGTCAATATTGAAATATATGTTCTATTGTAAAATTTTAGTGACCATAAGAGTATATGAAATTCTAGAGACTTTCTCAAGACATGCAAACATGCGAAATGAGAAACACAATTAAGACGTTGCCAAGAACCCTCTTTCCAATGGCTTTTTTTTTTTCGTATGTTATAGAACTACTTTTATTAAAATTTTGTTCTATTTTGTTTGTCACACTGTTGGCTGATTTTAGGACAAAATATTTGTATTATGTAAACTTTTCTATTCATCTACGTATCTATTCAAACGATGAAACAGAAACAATGTTTATTTCATTTCTAAAATATTTTATTCAAGTGTATAAAACAACAACAAAAACGATATAAGTATTTACAACATCATATCAAAATAAGTCAAGTCTTAAATATTGCATGAGATCTACTCGAAAAGTTTGAAGGAGTCTATTTCTTTCCTATAATGGTTGAAAGTAAATATCTAGGTGGGACAATGGCGTGATCGATGACGTGTACAACTCCGTTAGTGGCACTTATATCAGCTTGGGTCACGTGAGCATTATTCACCATCACACCGGAACCTGTAAATAAATGAATGCATTATATAAACATCACAAAGAAGAAGAAAAATCCTAGATATCTCACTAAGGAATGTTTTAAACGTGATTGTAGATACTTTTTGTACATGTATTGCTTTATTTAAAGGCTGCAAACAATTGACCTATCCATTTTGTAATGATATGATAAAGAAATGCAGCGTAATGAAAAATACACAAATAAGTCATTATAATCAAAATACATAAAGGTTGGACGTTAAAAGTTCTTTTGTTAACCGTTAAGAAATTGAGAATAATTTCAAGGGTTGGTAAAATTGGCATAATTAGCTAGCTGGGGAAACGTTTCATCAGACTTTCAAACACTTCCTTGATACATATATATGTATATGACTTTAAGCTAGAAGTGAATAGAAATAAGACGAAACTCAAGTGGAAGCCCTCATGTATTTTTCGAATTACCCAAGCATGTTAACTCGTCTATCAATTTGCCAATAGTAAGAATGATCAATATTGAAACATATGAAGTTATCAGCCACAATGAATAATTCATCAATTGTAGTCATGCAGACTTGTTGTATTTTGACCATAAGTGTAAGTGAATACTCACTTGAAGTATGAAGTCTGATTACATCATGATGTTTGTCAAGGGTTCTGAGAAATTCCCTGTTATATAAACCTTTAGAGTATTCTGTATGAGGTACAACGTGGTATTCCAAAATTTCTGAAAGGAAAAAAATGCATTTAAATGTACAATAGACACCAAAAGACTCAATAATAACAATAAGCGAGAACAGGTATAGATTTCTAAGTCCATTCATACCAAATAAACGTAGAAGAGATATAAATATATAAGAGTACAGAAATAATTTTTACCTTTTAGAAGAGCTTGGTTTTTGGCCAGATTGCCTAAAACACGATGTCCAAGTTTCTGAAAGGCAGCATTGGTTGGTGCAAATACGGTTAATCCATCACCTAAAAAATCAAATAAAGAATGCATCAACACTTGATGTATTTGGACCGTAAGTGTATGTAAATACTTCAATGTGGTCAAAGATAAAATCTGTTATATGTTATTGATTAATATTATATTAGTGATTTGTATTAACCAATCAGATTGCTAACTAGCGGTTCCGTATTTTACGATATTGCACAGCTGTGCGCCTCGCTTCTAAAATCGAGAGGAAATGAATTAATTAATTACGATTGCGTAATGATTCCGATAAATTATGAGAAATAAAGATATTTGATCAACCAAATTCGTGCAACAGGTACATTTTGATGTGTAGTTGACGTCATATGATCTGATGACGCCGTAACATCAATAACGTCAAATACGGCGCCAAATGAGAAACGACATTGGGAGAAGAATTTTTATTTGCATGTTTTCTTTTGTGGAATGAAGTCTTTAAAATTACTAAGTGATGATGAATCCATGTTTCTTTTTTTCTTCTTTTTTTTGCACATAAAAAACATACATGTAGGTAGATCTTGTAGTAAAATATTTTAAGTGATTATAGTTTGGATAGTAATATAGACCTCTAGTAAGAAGTAGATTTTAACAGATGGATTGTGATTATATATTATATAGCAAAGATGGACGGGTATGAGTACAATATGCAACTTGCACGGCTACAACACAGTATATTGACCTCGGCCTTCGGCCTCTGTCAATATAATATGTCGTAGCCGTGCAATATTTTTGCATATTGAACTCATGAATACCCAGTCCATATTTGTATAATATATAATATTTCACGCAATATTGTATTATGGTGCCCTCTGAGCAACTGACTCTATTTTCAAGATAAAAACGATTTGATGTGTTTGTTGTTGGATCAGTTGATCAGTGCTCACCTAGTCTTAAATGTTACCATGAACTTGGGCGATTTAATTTCAATTATATGAAAAACATTCTCTGATTCATTTGTGTCCAGTTGCTCTGTGGTTTTCTTTGTATACGGTGTTTGTCGTGAGGTCAAGTCGGGGATTTTCTACTTACTGTTAACGCGGAAATTTTCGCGTGGGATAATTTTTGCTTATTTTGCGAATCAACAGACTTTCCGAAAATTTTCTCCACACAAAAATATTTACATTACTAGTAGATTCCCTATGTTAAACGCCCATTAGGCAACTAGAATTATATTCCAATAACTTGGGTTGCTATTTTGACGTCACGTTGAAGTTCTGTCTGTAGGGGTAAATTACCAATGTTAAAATACATTTGACTTTGTTACCAGCAAAATATGCGATGTGCATGCAAATAAAAATGATCGATAATTAGAATAAATGCATGTAAATATAAGTAATGACTGTCTTACTTTTGGTGTTCATGGGTGTATAATTCTGGATGGACACGTGCATATTTTCCGAGAATCGCTTCGCGATTCACGGAATTTGTACGTGACCAACCAGAATTATACACCCATGAACAGCAAAAGTAAGACAGTCATTTCTTAAATAACCAAGGTCTTTGTTGCATTCTTAAAAAGTCGGAGACTTTTCCACCGCGAATACTTCCCCCATGCGGAATATCTTAATATGCCATAATCGCGAAAATTTCCCCCAGCGAAAATAACCACGTTTGCAGTATCTATAATGTTATCTAAATATATTTATGACAATACCTTGTAGAGCACTGACAAGACCAGTTTCCTTTACAAGTTTGAGAAGTTCGCTGAAGTCGCTGTTTCCCGCCACAATATCCACAATACTGCCGCTAGGTGGTGTCATTACAGTGTCGATCACGTGGACAACACCGTTGTCAGCATTCAGGTCAAAGTTGGTGATCTTTGACCCCTCTACAGTGACAACCTATAAGAGACGTAAAATGCGTATTTTATATATTTTAGATAATAAAAGAAATGCTGTAAGTCTTAGATATAGAAAAATGCTATATAATATACCTTAATTAATCTATTTGACAACGAAAGAACATATTTTTTTCATACAGCAAAATTTGGAATACTAGTAGTTCTCATTTGTATATCGGCCATATTGCCATTTGCATAAAGATACACCAATGACTAAGTTTAGCAATATTTTGTCATATGAATAAGTACAATTATATCATTTCTAAAATTCATATTGTCTTACATTATTGTGAGAATAGATATTAAATCTGATTTTTGTTCCGGCCAGCGTTGTAAGTGTGAGTTCATTTTTAGCATCTGCCTTATGGATGCGTCCTTGGACCACGTGATACTTGAGAATGTTCGCTAAGGCTGTAGAGTCAGCATTGAGAGCGTTCAGTGTGGCTTGAGGTAGCTTACTGAAAGCAGCGTTCGTAGGTGCGAAAACGGTGAATGGACCTTACAAAAATTAGAAAAATACGCATTATAAAAAAAAAAAAAAAATAAAAAAAAAAAAAAAAAAAAAAAAGAAGACTTATACTGACTCAGAGATAGAAAAAGAATATGCTCTTATTTGTAAATTAAAAAAAAAAAAGATTTTCTTGTAAAAAGAAAAGAAAAAAAAAAAAAAAAAGTTGTAACATACCTCCGGCCAATGCGTCGGCAAGTCCGGCCTGCTTTATTAAGGATATCAGACTAGTCTCCCCGTCAT
Source organism: Pinctada fucata (assembly GCA_028142955.1). Lineage (NCBI taxonomy): Eukaryota > Metazoa > Mollusca > Bivalvia > Pterioida > Pteriidae > Pinctada > Pinctada fucata. The sequence continues at coordinate 16,117,904 of AP027115.1, read as the reverse complement.
TTTGGAGAACATCCACCAAACTCCCACAGAGGGCGCTGTGAAAAAGAACAACTGCAAGAAAGAATTTCAACATCCTGGAGATTTATCTTTTGTTTCTTGGAGGCTAAAAGAACTTTTATGCCAAGAAGTCCCGTTTGATTGAGCATTGGAATTATTGGTCCTTTTATACCAATTTCTCTTTGCGTAATAGCCCAAGAACACATGATGGACACGCTGGTCTCAATACCGATTATACAAGAAGCATGGGCGAATCTAGGAGAGAAGGGTGATGGGGGTTGAATTGAAGGGCCCTTCCCTGGTATTGCAAAAAGTACTGAGTTCCCATGTTTTAATGATTTATTCTATTATCATGAGTTGGAACCCCCCTTCCCCTCCTGGACAGACTGGACCTCCTGCTCAAATATTCTAGATCCGCCCTTGAAGAAGAATTCCTGATATCATGTCTTACCACGGCATAATACATAACACGGACATGTGAGAGGGGACAACGGTTGGAAAGGCTCTTATCAAACATACCTTTATCTATCAACTTTCGTTCATTTCACGTGAGATCTGAAAATGAAACACGAGTATCTAATGACGCAGCCAGGTCAAGACATTTTTTTTTACGGGAGAAGTTCCCTTTTATGAATGGTAGCTTTTTTGGAAGAAAAAACAAAAAATGATGGCAATTGCAATTATTCAAACAAAAATAGAATGAAGAAATAGATCAGATGAATAAGTAAAATTACATGTAAATAGATTAAAGTAAATGAAGTAATTTAGGTAAAAAAAAATATACAATGGAAATAAATCTCAACGAGGCCATTCATAGCAGCGACAAATGGGAAATTGAAAAGATAAAAGGAATCAATGATAAGAAAAATAAGAGAGAGAGAGAGAGAGAGAGAGAGAGAGAGAGAGATATTACATTATGAATTATATCAATATTTTTTATATCCATGCTTGAGGTAAATTTACTACAAGGGCGTAGGAGAAAAGGGGGGGGGGGGGGCAGCGGGGGCACGTGCCTCCCCACTTTAAAAAGTGGGGAGGGGGGGGGGGGCACGTGCCTCCCCACTTTAAAAAGTCGGGGGCACAACCCTGTTTGTACATTTTGTAGCCCCTCCCATGCACTTTTGAGGATTAGTGGTTAGGTAATGCCAACATTATTTTTTAATGTTTTTTTTATAGGGGCTGGAATCAATTTTTGTCGTCCTTTTATTATTTCTTGATGGATTTTGTTTTGTGAAATATAAAATGAGGTTTGCAAGTTCATGTATACCCAAATTCTGCCGGAGAGTATAAATTATAACATTTTGTAATATATATGAAAAAATGTGTTTAAATATTTTTCTTTCGGGTTCTCACTTATTTAATTCCTTTATAAATCAATATTTTGTATGAATGCACGCATAATGAATGCACGCATAGATCTTGAGGGGAAATGACTTAGCACCATGTGTCCACTGGAAATGTGAAATCAAAAAAAAAAAAAAAAAAAAAAAAAAAAAAAAAAAAAAAAAAAAAAAAAAAAAACCTTCCTTATTTGTATCATTTTCACATTCAAGGATGGAATTGATTTTTTCCCTCTATGTACAGTTTGTCAAATGCATGTAGAAGATTAGTATTGGGTCGCCAATTTTGTATTATGAATTATTGAAAAGGAAATAGTTCCTCATAAAGAGGAACATACCTTAAAATTATCATTTTGTTACGGCTTTAAATTTTACTTATAATAGTCTACGTACGAGTTTTTAAAACGACTGTTCAAATTTCTTATCTGTCTATATCTATTAAATGTAAAGGAATAATGTATATGCATGGCATTGATTTGAGATACATGTACATTTACCGTTCTGAAATCAATATATATATCAACGTGTCACAGAATGAAAGACACACTTTGAAGAAATATTTCGTTGCCTCTGTGGATTTTTAATGAAAGTAGATCTACATTGACATTTTAGGAACATTGTATTTTATTGAAAGATCGATAATTGAACTTTGATTTGTAGTTTTGTACTGCAAATTTTTTGGTTCTGCGTCGAAGTGTTGAAATCGTATTAACTTTCTTTTTAGCTTTTAAAGCTAAATTTTGGATAATATAAATAAAAAAATAAATATGAGAATTAGACGTTTAAAACCATCAGAAGTGAGATTTTCTAGTGATTTCATCAACTCAAAATTTGACAGTGGAGTTAAGATAGGAGACGCTCTTGATAACGTTATTTGGGGTGGACATACGTACATCAAAGGCTTTCCTATGTTGAACGTTGTCCGAAAGAACGGACAGTACTATACGAAAGACAATCAACAATTATGGATATATAAAGTGGCTGAGAGTGTTGGAGTGTTTAACGATGTGTTGGTGAAATATCATCCGCCACATTCCAGGTTTGCTCAGTCTGTAGGAGAAATTTCCACAGAATCCGATGGTGTGTGCATCCGGATTAAGGGGAATCCACATGGTGTTGTGTGGAGAAGGAGCATTCCTTATTTAGAAGAACGGTGGATGTGTTTCACTAGATACAACGTAAAATTTATGGAATGCGTGATCGTCAATAATAAAACCTCCCCTAGGTCTCCAAGAACTCCTAGAAAGAGGAAACTGATGACCGCCTTCTCTACCAGACGTTAGGTGGATTTGACTTAAATCATATTACTACTTGTTCTAAAATTTGTAAAAGAATAAGATGAAATAAAAAAAACTTACGTGGTTTTGTAAACAAAGTATAGATTATTAGCCATTGCTGTAGTTTTGTTTAAATTTATGTACTATTTAATATACATTTTAAGGTATGAAAATTCAAAATTTTCACTATGATACTAGAAGACACCTTATTCACTGAAGTTGTCTTTTGAGTCCGGTGATTTTCGGATCGTCTGCAGTGGCGGATTTTAGTTAGGGGGCGTAAAAAATTGGCGAGGGGTTTGGTCACCGCCTAGGTCCTCATCAGGTCCAAGGAGGAGCTCTGTTAGGGGGGCCAGGGGGCAAGACCCCCTACAGCTCTTGCATTTTGAACAACCTTTTAGGACCCATTTTCGTGATTTTAACAATCATATTTACTAAGAGGTAGTTGTTATAAATTGTACTCTTTTTTTATTGATCAAAAATGATCGTTTACAGGAAGGTCTATGAGTGGAAAATTTCAGGGGGGGGGGATGAACGACCCTCCCCCCTTGAATTCGCCACTGGTCTGGTAGACGTACTTCTAGAGGAAATGAGTGTTGAAAAGTTCAAATCCTCCTTCAAAATAAAAAACAAAACAAAACAAAACAAAACAAAAACAAAGATACATGTTCAAACTTTCAAGACCGTGCAACGCAAGCATCGTCTATCGTCTTTATTTTAGAGTGGTAAAAGAAGGATAACTCGTTGTAAAAGTTATCTCTCTTACAAAAGATTATTCCGCGGAAAATTTAAAATTCATTTTCATATAGACATATTCTTATTAGATGTACATATGTTCTTGTAACTTATTTGATTAAACTTAATAAACAGTATACTCTCAGATTTATATATATACTTAGTCCATATTTGTTAAATGATTGACATTTCTAAGGATTTATTTCCTTCATGCGTAGCAATGCTTTAGAAGTTTGTAAATGAGCAGACGTTGGAAAAAAAAACAAGCCTGGCCAGTTCTGAGAAGAAAAGAAAGTTTACACAGTCTTCGATTGAAAAAAGGTACATGAAAATGAAATCAGAAGGAGTTGAACATTTGGTGTACATAAAGAGATGGGGTGCTACTTTGAAAAAGCTTGGTGTTCGTTGCATCGTGTCGTCATCGATAGAAATGACGTCATGCAGCAAACCCGCCAAAAGCATGCTGAAAATTCAAAACAAAGAAATAAAAACACAAACACTTGCGAATACACAAATTTTCGGCCCCTTCGCCTTTATCAAGTGTAAAAACGACGATCTATAATAATTCTAAGTAAAATGATCCAATCTTGCTTCTCTGGCGTTTATTGCAAATTGAAATGTTAAAAAAAATTGCAATGAACGCCCGAGAATTATGGATTTCATCATGTTCATTGATACCTTATCCTGTTTAATATGAACTCATGGCAAAGCCATCAAGAGGACGAAGTCAAAACCCTATTTTTTGCATTTATTCTGTACATACACAGCTCGCTTCGCTCGCTCGCTAATCAAATAAATCTAACAATATCACTGAGATATCCCAATCATGGCGTTAAAGATTTTAAAAAAAGCTTGGTCGACGGTCTATTTTATAGATGCATTGACGGATAGACTGATTTTTTTTTCAACATCAATGACTAGTGATCATGGTGATGAACCAATTAATTGTCACCACGATGATCGATCGCCAAAAGTCTTCCTATTTTGATTATCCATTTTAATTTAGTGTTACTGAAAGGATGATGTTTGGAGTTTAAATTTTTATATTATATATATATATATATAAATTTGTTGTTTTTCCAAAATGTCTTCTGATGTACATGTATGAATAAGTGTCAATGGCTTAAATGTAAATATTTTTCAGCTTCCCATATAATTTTCCTTTAAATGCTCCGAAAGTCTAATTAATAAAATATTATCATCAAATAAATTCCGATTTTATGAGAGGAGGGTTTCTCAACCTTGAAACTTATAATCTATATGTAAGCCAGTGAGAAATAATAATTTGTCTCTTTTTATATTGAACATTGAGTTATATGTATTATTCATGTCATAACCTCATGGAAATAGAAAAAAATAACTTGAATGAATGAATGAATGAATATGTTAAAGACCATTACATTAATCCTCGATTAAAGACCAAAAAGTGCTGTCCTATCAAAAATTCATGGGGAACACAGTTTTTTTGAAAATATGATGTTTGTTGCTTGGTCATGAGTGTCTGAAAAATATGCCAGAGTGTCAGTGGCCTTTGCATTAAATTATCATGAGGAAGCAGTTGTAACCCCGGTCGAGGGAGGAGGAGGGGGGGGGGGGGGTTTCCAGTGCAAAAAAAGTAATAGACCAGCTTGTGACCTTGACCTTTGACCTACTTTTCAAGAACTTTAACATTGGGCATAGCTTTTGAATGGTAAGTGATAGAGCTTTCATATTTCACATGTATATTTCTTGTGACAAGATCTTTCCATTGATACCAAAATGTGTGACCTCGTGACCTTGACCTTTGACCTTCTTTTCAAAAGCTTTAACATTGGGCATAACTTTTGAATTGTAAGTGATATGGCTTTCATCTTTCTCATGTGTATTCCTTGTCACAAGATTTTTCCATTGATACCAAAAGATTTTTACCTAGGCTAGTGACCCTGACCTTGACCTTTCACATATTTAACAGAAAATGGTGTTTATACTAACAAAGATGCCACCGGGGACATTGGTGCTTCACAAACACAGGCTTTATTTTAATTTTTGAAAAAAAAAATGTGCTAATGAAAAAAAAAAGTTTCTACTTACATTTTCGTTTTCACAATTCAACATTTTGAATTGTACGAAGCCAATTAAAGTTCAGAATGGAAAAATAAGGATAAACTTCAAAGAATTTAGAATCATTTAGTGATTTCCTTATATGTATAGTTACGAACATCAGTCGGAGTACATGACGCGTCGCTATGGGCAAACTCTCAAATGAGAGAAGATAGTGTCCTTTTACATCACAAACTTCAAAGGTTGCATGGAATTTTGCCCTTTAATGGGAGAAATATAGACAAAATGTTACCTAAAAATAAGGCATTCAAAATGATACAGAGTCACCTTTATGAATTGTTACATCTGGCCAGTATAGAGTACATGTAACCTTCACGAATTGTTACATCTGGCCAGAAATTGTGATCTCTAGTCTATTTGATATAAAAAAAAACTCATTAATTTTGTGAAAACTTGCTAACTATAGTACAAGTCTTCGTCTAGCTTCAGAAAGTCGTTTTTGGTATGTTTTTGTAAATATAGATGTTGGACACGGTACACCAAAGCTTCTAATATGTAACATGCATTCCTGGACAACAAATTCTTGATCATTACCTTCTTGTTTTTTTTTTTTCATTTTTTTTTTTCATATTTGGCACTAACGGGCTTCCGTACAAAAGTCACTGGGTACGTAGCAAACATATTATGTCAGACGGAACCATGACATTGTTGAAGTTAAAAGTCGGGCCGAATGATGGCTCTAAAATGTGTTAAAAATCCACGAGGAACTTTGGTATCATTGGAAACGGCAAAAATAAAACTACTGGACCCGTTGAAGTGAAGACAACTGCCGGGTAGATAAAAAAAAAAAACAAACTGATGGAGTTACTGCTCACTGTATAAAAACTGCAAATTTCAAACAAAATGAAGTATGTACTAACAGTACTATCTTTTAATGTACGAGATCCTGTCATGCTTATATGTGAATCGATCACCTTAACCCCCCCCCCCCTTTTTCCCCATTAAATTCTATGTTTTGAATTATAGAAATAATTTTTGTCTGATTTTATGTACACATGTCAACTGATCTGAATATGGTGACGTAAACTTTTTGATTATTAGCGTGTTTGTCTGGTTTCACGGTTTACCGCAATGTAACACATCAATCAACCGAAATTTTTGTTGGCTTTTTCATATTTTTTTTTTTTTCACATTTTTTTTTTTCGATTGTCCGTGATCCAAGTTTTGGACGGATCCGTAGGATATGAAGGGAAGTTGATATAATTTTCTCTTTCCTTTTTGTAAGAATGCTAAAGAGAAATTAGGGGGGGGGGGCTCCAACTCCAGTTCTTTTTTAATTGTATCCGCTGATAAACCTATAATAAATTGTCAGCACCTAAATTTTGCCTCTCGTAGATGACCTTCTGCGTGACGGTGTAGCACTCGTTTACACGTAGTCAACGTATAAATAAAGTAACGTTAATTTATGCATACCGCTGACAACGGACACATACACTGTACGTACATTGTATCTCCTCTCCACAGCAAATCAAACGGGCTGGCAACAGCTGGTTCTGCGGGGGTGCCACAGGGGGCAATATTAGGTCCAAAACGTTGTGGCCGACATTTATCGATTTGACACGTGTCCTGTAGCTATATTCTCCCACTGCAAGTCAAATGATTTTATGATAATAGGATTAATCGTATATTTTCATATCTTGCAGGGAATTCCCACGGCGATTTTGATACCATCAGATAGCAGCATTGCTTGGAGCTACAAAATCTGCAGTGCGCAAGCGTGAACGCAGAACGCACCACTAACATAAATTTAGGGGCGTCGGTCAAAAGTTGTACAGAGGAATTAGAAAACATCAGAAATGGCAGGTGAATGGCAGCACGGACTTTTTGGATGCTTTGACAATTGCACTATTTGCATCATTTCCTACTTCTTGCCATGCTACCAGTTCGGAAAAAATGCCGAAGCGGTGGGTGAAAGCTGTTTCATGTGCGGCCTTGCCTTCTTAGTGCCACTAGTGGATTTGTACGCCATCATCAAAATCCGAGGAAAAATTCGGGAGACGAAGGGAATTGAGGGCGGCCTTGTAGGCGACCTGCTCACATGGTGCTTCTGTCCGCTATGTGCGTTGGTTCAAGAAGCTCAAGAAGTCCAGGGTATGGGGCCAGCCGGTATCGCAATGGACAGAGAATGAGAAAGGGTATTTAGACAAATCTTAACCAAATAAACTTCTTTTTCTACGTTATTTGGAAAGACTGTGCTCTTCTGTGCATGAATATTCATAACGTTCGGCAGGTATGTCTAATTATAGGATATAATCAACTTTCTTTCTAGTTTGAGTTCAGGGTAAATTTTGACGTCACGTTAGTTTCGTATTTTATGTGAAAAGAAGCAGAAGACAAGAAATTGGAACGCAATTTGGAGGAAATTTGGAAATTAAGACTGCATCATGATTGATATACAAATTTGCTGAATTCGTGGAAAAAAGACGGGGATTTACACTGTGAGTCATTCATGTATCGACCGGGGATAAGCCATAATTTTGCTATATAAACAAACAGATAGACGCGCTAGGAGTTTCTGCACTTACAAGCGTTGGCTGATGGAAAACCCGCCAAACCGACCTAAATTCCGCGCAAATGTGTGTACCATGTGGTTTTCATTAATATAATCAGTCATGGAGAAAGAAGAGCGTTATTTAGCGAAAATGTTTCAATTATAAATACCTGTGCCTTCTTATGTAAACGTGAAATAGGATTACTTTCTTCGGATGTTCATGATGATGGCAGCGCATTTTAATTCGTTTGACTCGCTACTTGCAATAAAACGGCCTTAATCTCTCTATATTTGTTTTAAAAAATCTTCCGGTATTTAATCCTTGGATTATACTATGCTAGAATGTATTTTAGTATGTATTATGAACTCTATATTTTGCATTTAATGAACTCTTTTTATATATATGTTACAATTTTCAAGTTCGGATGCATGCAAGTTCAGTTAACAAGTTAGATATTATGAAAATTAAATACTCATGTCTTACACAGGAAACACATATCAATTTGAGAAGTATGAAAATACGCTCGATTCTAGACTTAATATGAAATCAAACAGCTTTGTAACTTAATATAAACAACCTTAGCTAATCAATTATCTCCATTTTAGGATATTTTTTTTTATCAAGCTTAGATTTATTGCGACGATACAAATCAGAATGCGAAATATATTAGATATATATGTACTTCATGATAGTGATATTTTCGCAAAAGAATACCTGTCAAGAAAAAAAAAAGAAAAAAGATCAAATGTCCTCATGTTCTAGCATTATAATCACTCTCTAAATAAACAACATTGATCAAGGACGGTGACATGGTTTCTTACTTTCAACAATGACGTCAAAGGAGATTTATCATGGATGTCGTGTTGGCAATAAAAGCTTATTTATAATATCTAGAATCAGCGTTTGGCAAAGTACACTTTATCATCCAATAGTTTTTTTTTCGGGCCACTATCAAAGATGGCACTTTGTGTTCCACTCGCATAGATATATCGTGTTTTCTTGTTTCGTCTTACATGGTCGCTTACTCTTAAAAAGAGTTAATGTTTAGAATTGAGAACGTCTTTGGCACCACTGATTCGGCTTAGCAAATAATGTTTTGCTTAAATTAAGATGAAGATTAAAAGGTAAGGAAGAGATCAGACATTGCAGTGATCACATTTGGATTCTCATGGAACAAATGAGTTAAAGAAGATCCTGACAAAAGTCTCAACAGCACTCACAAGAGAGCGCCGAATTGAGCATCGACGGACCACTAGCAAGCTAGAGGTGGGGCCCAGGTGCCAGGGAGGAGTAAGCATCCCCTGTTGGCTAGCCGCACCCATGAACACCAAAAGTAAGACAGTCATTACTTATCTTTACCTTTATTCTAATTATCGGTCATTTTTATTTGCATGAACATAGCACATTTTGCCTGTAACAGCGTCAAATGTATCTAAACTTTGGTAAATTCTCCCTACATGCAAAACTTGAACGTGACGTCACAATACCAACCAAAGTTATTGGAATATAATTCTAGTTGCCTAATGGGCGTTCAACATGGGGAATCTACTGGTAATGTATATATTAGAACATTATACAAGACTATCAAAACTCACGTACGGATCCATACATTAATGACAAATGAGTTAAAGAAGATCCTGACATATAAAAGGCGGGAAACCAATGTGCACCCGGCACCGACTTTGGACGGCCATCTGCTATTAGCAAATGGTATGGTTATCCGGATTTCATGCGCACATCCCTCCTACTTATCCGGATACACGGAGGTCTTCATAGACGCACAGTAGTTGTATAATCATAAAACTTCTAACTGTAAGATGGTGTCACAAAACAAGACAGTTTAACGCAGTGGCCTCTTGTAACACAAATTCTATGTAAATGGATCTAAAGCAAATTCTGTGGCATGCTGGCTGAAGCGAGCTCACCCGAAAAGTCTGATCAACTTTCAGGTAGGACAGAGAATCAGGACCCAGCCTTCTCTGACGAGATTAAAAAAAAGGCCCGTCATGGAGTCCCGTCACGGTTGACCAGTGTGCAACGTTGGGAAAGACACTGGTACAAAACTGTAGATTTGTCCAGTATCATGCCCAGCGTTCTTTTGATGACATTGGGATCATATTCTCGGTAAAGAAGGCGACCGACTATTTTCTTACATTTGTAGTTGAAGTTTGATCTGCATTTGATTGTCTGATTTTGTTTACTAGGTCACCGTAAAATGAAGGAAATGAAATTCCCAATGATACATACTCTGATACTGGAGTTGTCCCAAATTTGAAAGAAGTTCAAAATAGTTATTGTAAAATTTCCAAAAAGATTTAACAAGTTTATGATATCTAAATCCTTGACTGATATTAGCTTCTTTGTAATTTGTTTATATTTATCATGGAGGTCCGAAACATGGGAGCAAGCTCTAGCGTATCTGATGAGCTGAGAGACGATGGCAATCTTTACAAAGTATATGTTTACAATAAATAAAGAGGTCAAGGAAAAAAAACCTGTATTTCTTGGGCCCCCTGCATTTTTGCTGTCTTGTTTGTGTGGTCATCTTACAGTGAGAAGGTTATTCTACACTACAATTTTGCGTTCTTCGGGACCTTTGGATGACCGGAAAAGTTGGAGGGTTGTGCGCGCGTAATCTGGATAACTACACAATTTGCTATTGCAGATGACCGTCCTACGCCGGCACCGATTGCCCATTGGTCATGTTGGTTTATGTGTAGTCTTTTGTGTTTGATGTTTCCATGTTGTATGCCTCTATTACGTCTTTTGCTGTGCTTGTAATATGACCAAAAAGTATGAAAATTATTATGTCCAAAAATGTATTTTAAGTACTTAACATTCGTAGTATCGGGTATTAAACCCTCGTCAGTGATCCTCAGACTAAACAATGTAATATGACCAAAAAGTATGAAAATTATTATGTCCAAAAATGTATTTTAAGTACTTAACATTCGTAGTTTGCCATATCAAAAATCAATAAAGGAAAAAATATCGACAACTCAGAAGATGTACAAATTGAATGAAATATTGTAAAAGCTGAGACAATTTCTTTGTTCCCGTCAGAGCCTGTATTGCGTCATCCGCTTTAATCATCCTCTGTTTTCTCCACAGTTTTCTTTCGTTGATCTGCACATTCGCCTGAAAGATACACATAATTATTAATTCTATATGATATTTACCGTGATGGTCTTTGTAACGCTTTTTGGTTCACCAATTGTAACTGTCATGAGTATCAGGTTCTAAGTTGTCACTGCAATGCGGTTATGATGGAGACCGTTTCGTTACCGCTCATTTGATATGAATCTTTTCTGTCAAAGAGCCTAGATTGTTTGTTAAAACGTGCTTACAGTACACAATACTCTTTTCCATAGAAACATAACAATATTGCATGTTCCTTTCCTATTTCAAACGACACTTCAATTGTCACTTCGAGTTATTAAAAAAGATACATTTTCAGGGTGTAAGACATTTACTTGCAAATTCTTGAATTGTATCAAGGCATTTCGAAAGCTGTATCTTTTTTACAAACTAAATTCTTTCAAGAATTATAGACTATTTTTTCATTTGTACACAGCACAAGGAATCTGGTTTGCAAAAGAGAATGTAAAACCGAACTTACTTTTTGGAATTCTTGTGAATCTAAGTCCTGTAGGAATGGATATGGAGAACGACTCTAGAACTGACATATTATAAGAACCGTCAACGTCAACCGAGTCTGATTTCTTATCAAATACACAAAGTAAAACAACAGCATAGTAACAAGGTTTCTGTTTTATCCTGATTTAGTATGCCTTCGGTTTCTGATTTAATGAATTATCGATTTTGTGCTGTGTACAGGGATATGGTCATTATCCATATTTGTCATATAATCATCTTAATCGGACGAGCACTCACAAACACCCCGGGACAGTTTCATATAACCGTATATCTAAGCGTTATTCAGGATCATTAATAAGGTCAAGGGTAAGACATGTGCCTTTACACACTTTGCCTTTACAAGAGACACACGACCTTTACATGTCGTGTGTCTCATTTCCGTCTCGTGCTGTACTCGTCTTTTGTGTTTTTTTTTTTGCATTGGGTGTTTTGGTGTCTTCTTTAACTCATTTGTGTCACACTTATGTCCTTTGCCGTGTGGAGCTCGTAAAAAAGTTCCCCGCGAGGGGTTTGACAGTAAGTGTTTTGAATATTTTCCCTGACATGGTCGCCATAGCCCTTTCTATATAGACATAACCTCAGACAATGCATGCATTTTAGATATTGTTTTCATTTTTTCTGCATGAACATCGACGGCGGGTGCGGCTAGCCAACAGGGGATGCTTACTCCGCCCGGGCACCTGATCCCACCTCTAGCTTGCTAGGGGTCCGTTGATGCTCAATTTTGTGCTCTATTGTGAGTGCTGTTGAGATTATCGTCAGGATCTTCTTTAACTCATTGCTAATGATGCTGCAACGGGGTCTTGTTGGAGATCTCCTCCTTCTATTTGCGCTATGTCTATTTTTCGCGATTTGATAATACTCGTGAATTTAGCAAAAATTAGACACACGCGAAAAATTCCCGATAACGGTAATCCGGATAACTATACCATTTGCTACTTGCTAGTCAGATGGCCGTCCTAAGTCGGCACCGGTTGCCCATTGGACTCGTTGGTGTAAGTGTGGTATTTTGTGTTCAATTTTTCTATGTCGAATGTCCCTTTCTGTCCTCGTCGTCTTTGATTTCTCATCAGGTGTTTTGGTGATTTGCTATCGGTTTTGCGACAGGTATTTGTTGGAGACCCCCTCCCTTCTCATTGATAACCAGGTGAAAATCCTCGTGACAGTGTTGTCAATGTAGAAACAACCTATAGCAATAAATATAAAACACAGTATTAGAATCACGATAACAAAACACAAGAACAAGAGACTTGATCATTGAATTTAAAATTATCACAGATGGCATCTCTAAAATTAAATAGATGTACAGATGTATGTTTCACGTCTTCAAAGTCGATGGCATCATTTAATAACAGATAAATTTGCAACATGGACCAGACATGCACGTTTCGGTAACTGAACCCTCGTTAGTGATCCTAAATCTAAACAATGTAATATGACCAAAGTGTGTGAAAATTATTACGTCAAAAAATACTTGTATTTCCTATAGCTACACACCAACAGTTGCATCTAAAATTTACAATTACAAACGATTCCTGCAGTGTATTGATTTAAGTAATCCCTCACTACATCCACTTCCCTGCGAATGTTCTTCATCGGATTTCAACTACTCTCCTTGTGGACACGTTATTACTGGTGACCTTAGTATAGTCAAGAACGACAAGTTGAGAGAATTGTTAAAAAAGGGTCCCAAATACAGAGAAAGTATGTCCTTTACATGGAACCAAAATGTCAAAATTATCATGGACTCTTGTGAGGAATATGCAAGACGTTGGGCAAAGAAAGAGGATGTACAGCTCGACACCCTTTCCGAATGGATAAAATCAATCAGAGGGTTACTTTTATCTAGAATTAACCGATTAAAATCAACTGTGAACACCAGATTCGTGTCTATATTTAAAGACCCTGATGTTATCACAGAGATCACCTACCTCCAAGAACATTATGTCATCACACCCAGCGGACAAAGCCTCAAATAATTACACATTTACTTGCAAAAAGTACTATTTCGACAGTCTAGTTAAAGAGTTGGGTTTAAATTCGACACCTGGAAATCCCACTTACACCCCAACAAACCTTTCTGCCTCTGAAATAATAGATAACCACAAATCAGCTCTTACTTCCTTTGGCTTCGACACTACCAAATTAGATTTAGATTTACCATACTTGTACTGCATACCTAAAATGCATAAGAATCCGTACAAACAACGTTTCATCGCTGGTTCCTCAAAATGTTCTACCAAATCTGTATCGATCTTACTCACCAAAGTTTTATCTGAAATCAAATCTGGGCTTCAAAAATATTGTTCGACAGTGTATTCTCGCAGTGGTATCAACCAGATGTGGATTTTAAAGAATTCGAAGGAACTTTTAGAACATCTGAAATCCACTCATTTTAGTAGAGTCCATTCGATCAAAGTCTTTGATTTTTCGACACTTTACACTACAATTCCACATTCTAAATTGAAAGAAAGACTCGCAAAAATTATAAGTAATGCGTTTACAAGTAAGAACGGTAATCGCAAATACAAATTTATTGTTGTTAACTATGGACAAAACATACTTTGTAAAAGAAAAGTCCGATTCTGAAAATAAGTACACTGAAACAGACATTATTCAGATGTTAAACTTTCTGATCGACAACATTTTTGTGGTGTTTGGAGGAAAGGTCTTCCAACAAATTGTCGGAATTCCAATGGGGACCAATTGTGCCCCACTCCTTGCCGACATTTTCCTTTACTCGTGCGAAGCTGAATTCATTCAATCTTTGGTCTCTGAAGGGAAAAGATACTTAGCTTCTGACTTTAACTTCACCTACAGATACATAGACGATGTGTTGTCCATCAATAATCCAAAATTCGCGGATTACCTGAGCAGTATCTATCCTTCGGAGCTTGAAGTCAAAGAAACCTCAGAGACAATTAATTCAGCATCCTATTTGGACATAATGTTGTCCTACGACACTGATGGTCACATGAACACCTCACTCTATGACAAACGTGACGACTTCAATTTCAGCATTACAAACTTTCCTTTTCTGAGTAGCAACATCCCTTCATCGCCTGCTTATGGCGTGTTCATATCTCAGTTGATACGCTATGCCAGAGCAAGTACCAAATATACGGATTTTGTTCTGAGAGCTAGGCGTCTTTCAGATAAGCTTCTCGGTCAGGGATATGTTTGTGACCGACTAACATCGTCACTAAGGAAGTTCTACGGTCGATATGGGGAACTCGTCATACACTATGATGTTCCACTCTCAAGAATGGTGGATGATATTCTGTCATAGACCATTTGAACCATCGAACCAAAGATTGTACTCTATATCTTCCAAAATGGAAGTAACCGGATGTGACAGCTCTACCGAATTGAAGCGACGGGTGTTGCATGCAAGCAGGAGATGCTTACTCTTCCTGGGCACCTGATCTCACTCCCATATCGGGAGTTCGCTTCTTTTCATATGGTGGAGGTTTTTGTTTGTTTGCTTTGGTTCCTGTTTTGTCCTGATTTTGTATGCCTTCGGTTTCTGATTTTTGAATTATCGATTTTGTGCTGTATACAGGGATATGGTCATTATCCATATTTGTCATACCACGCAAATAGCAGATGGTGTGGTTATCCGGAATACGTGTGCACAACCCTCTTACTTTTCCAATTACCCAGAGGTCTCGAAGAACGCACAATTGTGGTGTAAAATAAACTCCTCACTGTAAGAACATACAAACAGACAGCATGAATCTGGGGCACAGGAAACAAACAGATGGATATGTAAATAGATATAAAACAGAAGGCATACGAAATACAAAGTACAGTCCGTGCTCAGGCAGAGTGCAGATCTTCAGAATGCGCTGGTACAAGGCTGTAGATTAACCCCGTACGAAGCTAAGTGTCCGTCTGGTGACAAAAGGATCATATCCACGTTTGATGATTCTAACACAACTTCGAAGGTTATTCTTTCTACTTTTGATCCGTTCAATTATGCAGGTTGTGAAATACCCAAAGTAATATACTCTATTCCTTTGATAGCTCCGAATTTCAAAAGAAAATTTTACAAAGTCGTAACTAGTTTTAAAAGCTTGACCTAAGTTTTAGCCATAAGTCGGCACCGGTTGCCCATTGGTCTCTTTTATTTATGTGTGTTAATTTGTGTTTCATGTTTCTATGGTGTGAGTTGGTCTCGTTGGTTAATGTGTGGCGTTATGTGTTTCATGTTAATATTTTGTGAGTTGGTGTTCCTTGTCCCTTTTGCGTCACTATATGTGGGTGTTTGCTCTGTATTTTTGTTTTTGGTGTCTTGAAGTTTGCTGTGGGTACAGCAACGGGGTGCTATTGGAGATCCCCTCCTTTCTTTGGTAATTTCTACTATGAAAATCAAAAACATCAGTTTCATGATCTAGCATACCGGATGAGCTGAGAAATGCAAAAACCGTATCACGGTCATGTAGAAATATTGCTATCATTCTAGAGAAAATTTTACTATGTTTAGTCCAAAATCACCACTTTTGTCCTACACACTTGAAAGAATCTCGGAGATACGGGAAAATCGTTATACACTATGATGTTCTACTGTCCAGAATGATGGATGTGATTCTGTCTTAAACCATTTGAAGAAAAGGGAATGATCTCCAGCATGACCACCCTGCATTCCCCCAGCGAAATAAACCCACAAGAAAGTGACACATAAATGACATTATACAAACTCCAAATCGCAAAAAGATGCAACAATATTCACTGGAACATCACACAAAACAATCGTAACAGGCGTACAGAAATATCAACCATTGATGACAACACGTAAAAGGAAGGATACCAATGTCCACCTGGCGCCGACTTTGGTCGGACATCTGCTATAAGCAAATGGTGTGGTTATATGGATTACGTGCGCACAACCCTCCCACTTCTCCGAATACACAGTTGTCTATCCATCCACAGAATGTACTTATATCTTCCGGAATGGAAGTAATCGGATGTGACAATTCTAACAAATTGAAGCGACAGATGTTGTATGCAAGCAGGATATGCTAACTCTTCCTGGGCACCTGGTCTCAAACCCATATTTGGAGTCCACTTCTTTTCATGTGTTGGAGGTTTTTGTTTCTAATCTGAATTGTCGATTTTGTACTATGTAAGGGGATATGGTCATCATCCACATTTGTCATCTCCATTAACAATTTTGATATTTAGATCTATAAATTGTAGGGATGAAATATTAGAAAATGAATTTTTGATATTAGAAAATGAATTTCTAATATCAGAAAATGAATTTCTAGTACTAAAAATGAATTTCTAATATTAGAAAAAAGCTGATAACTTCTAATATAAAAAAAATGAATTTCTTATATAAGAAAATGAAATTCTTGATATTAGAAAATGAATTTGTAATATTAGAAAATGAATTTGTAATATTACAAAATGAATTTCTAATATTAGAAAATACCTATTTATGTCCACATTGGCTTGCTATACAAATACACAAACAGTAAATTTCCACATTTTTCCATCACTATTTACCTTATTCAATACAGATGCGTACTATCAACAATTTAAGGTGGTTATTTAGTCTTTTAATTAGAGACTAAGAAAAAAGTTTCAAAGGATCACTTCATGCCATTTCCTCTGCTTTTGTGATACTGTTGTAAGTGAATATTTTGATTTTTACTTCTTACCGGTGTCATTAAGATGAATTGTCTCGATATCAATCCTCTGGCAACATCCACACATGTATTTAGCACATGAGCAGGCCCCATTGTCATTAACTGACAGAGGTTTACTGGAGTCATCACTTCTTACTTTGTTTGTTTCAAGATTAAATTCTAACAAAAGAAATTCAAAATTACAAAAAGTCTAGGGAAAAAAGGACACTCATACAATGAATAAAGCTATGAAACTTCAATTATCCCGATCATTAAAGACCAATAAAATCAGTACCACAATATCGCAAACTCGGAAACGGTTTTACTAATATTAGTGCAAGTCTAGATAATAGAGACACTGTTCCACAGGCAATAAACAAACAGGCTTGAATCTTTTGTTAACCTATTGATTTACATACATATGATAAAATGATCAATCTTTTTGATTCTGGTGTTCCCATTTAACAGAAAGCACAGCTCAAGTCTGTGATCACTTCGGACATTCTACTCTTGCAACAAAAATTCTCACAACTCTCCCCAAAAATCTTACACCTTAAACATGTTAAACAAATAAAAAATAAGTGAGAAAATACATGCATTTTGACTATTTGATATCTTTCTTGCACTGTATAAACACTATAGAAAAGATTTTCATGTTGATTGATTGATCAGAGGAAATTCCGAAACTATCCCCTAGAGTTTTTATAGAATTGAAAATAAAATCCTGGGTCAGGTCCCAAATAAAATATGAGAAAAACTAAATTACAGACTCATCTATGATAATATTGTAAAATTGCAATATCTTTGTTTATTTATAGTTTTCTGTCACTTATGTACTCTAAATGCATGTAGATAGGGTAAGAGAAAATAGCCATATACCCATTTTCCAGAATCCTAGGGAACAGGGACTGAAGTAAAATACTGTAATGACATCTAAACTGCAAACCGATAATATTTTTGAGTAAATCAATTAACTATTATCCATAAATTCTGGGAAATTAGCTATCATGAGATCACATGTAGTTTAATAGAGAGAAAAACAACCACACCCATTTTCTAAGACCCTTGGGGTCAGAGACTCAAAACAAAATATGAGGTGGACAACGAGATTACAGACCCATCATATTGCATAAAGAATTTAGTCTCCATTATTTATAGTGTCAGCGCTGTAAGCGTAAGATTATATGGAATAATATAAAAGAAAATGGCCACACCCTTTTCTAAGACCCTGGGGGTCATTGGCTCAAACAAAATATCAGGTGCACAACTAGACTACAGACCCATCATATTGCAAAAAGAATAATGTCTCTATCATTAATAGTGATAGAAGAGCTATCCGGACAAAATTACATAGAATTTAATGACCACGCCCATTTTCTAAGACCCTGGGAGTCAGGGACTGAAACTGAATGTCAGGTGCACAACTAGACCATGGACCAAGTAAAATACAAAAAGAATTAAGTTTCTATCTCTAACAGTTTCAGAGGAGTTGTCCGGACAAGAATTGTTTACGGACAGACGGACAGACAGACAGACGGACAGACGGACAGACGGACAGACGCCGGACGAAGGATGATCGCATAAGCTCGACTGGTCTGAGACCAGTAGAGCTAATAACACACTGAAAGAATCAAAATGATATACATGTATATGAATGTACATAAATCTCTAAAGAAGCTTTTTTTCTTTTAAATCAACATTGTATCTACATGTATTATGATTGAGGAGGAAACTTTCTCTCAAACTGGATTTTTCTGGAATAGGTATGAAGCTTGTAGCATGTATTTGACCTGAACCTTGAAGATGACCTTGAATCTCACAGGTCTTTGACCATCCCTGAAAGTCCGATGGAAGTATAATATATATCAAGAAAGTTATAGCCATTTAAGTGGAAGTGTGACAACATCAAGACAGATGTCGGACAAAGTTATCTCTATACAATGTGGTTCCCTTGCATCGCAGGCGTCATACAAAAAAGCTCTATGACTTACAGTTCAGAAGTTATGTCCAATGTTAAAGTTTTTGAAAAGTAGGTCAAGGTTAAGGTCACAAGGTCAAATATAGTGGTATCAATGGAAAGGTCTTGTCACAAGGAATACACATGTGAAAAAAAAATATATCACTTTTTCTGATTAAACGTAACGAGGATTGAATTGAGTGTATTCTTATGATAGAACTTACTTAAACAGAAATAATGAAAGGTACAAAACAGTAACATCATATGAACACGTTTATTTGTAATTCTGGAATCGCGAAAAATTGTACTCGCGAAAATAATAACACCCTATTTTTACCATAAAATCGCGAAATTTGATACTCGCGAACATTTCTGGTTATACGGTATTTTCGCTATGGGAAATTTTCGTGAAATGACCATTGCCACACTACACATTGGGGTAATTTTGGTAAGATCGGGAGTATTCCCTGTAGTCTTTTATACAGTGGCGGTTTAATCATGCAATTAAAATACACTCACGAAAACGCGAAAATACTTCCACGCGAAAATACGTCCAAGCGAATATACGTCCACGCGAAAATACGTCCACGCGAAAATGTCCACGTTTACAGTACTAAAATGTAATTGTGCCAACTTTGACTGCACCTTGGAAAAATACTAGATCAGCTCATGTCAGATTTTATTACTGTTAAATGTATGAATTTATCAATACAAAGGTCAAGACGTCAGGGGGTCCGTTAATTAAATAACTCTGCACATATTCAATATTAACTTTGGAATTTACATTCGTAGATTCGAATAAATTTTTGGCACATTTGGTGCGGGGAGGAGGACTGACCATCCCGTACAAAACACCCCTCCTCTATATCAGACAATATCCTGACTCGGCTCAGATTAACAAGTTAATACATAACTAATATGCATGTACAGTTATCATTCTAAGTCTTTCCATTAGTCATCTACTCCTTAATGTGATATATAGATATATATGCTTTAAATGTGTACGAAGAAAATATCAAAATAAAAAAGATCAATACATAGTACTAAAATGTGTTATTCATATATGTGACTTAAAGCTCTTCGAGACCTTTGTGTAACCGGAAAGTGGGAGAGTTGTGCGAGCATAATCCAAATAACCACACAATTTGCTACTAACGTGGCAGATGACCGTCCTAAATAGGCACCGATTGCCCATGGATCTCGTTGGTTTATGTGGTCTTTTGCGTTTGATGTCGTGTTTGCCGTTCCTTGTCCCTTTTATGTCTCTTGATGTGTGTATATTCTCTGTGTTTTCACTTTGTGTGTTGCTGTGGGTGCTGCAATCGTGTCTTGTTGGAGACCACCTCCTTTCTTAAATGGCAGCAGTGAAGTTGAGCATTATCTCCCTCATACACAGTATATAAGACCAGAATGGTGGATGATATTCTGTCATAGACAATTTGAACCATCCAACCAAAGATTGTACTCTATGTCTTCCGAAATGGAGGTAACCGGATGTGACAGTTCTACCGAATTGAAGCGGCGGGTGTTGCATGCAAGCAGGAGATGCTTACTCTTCCTGGGCATCTGGTATCACTCCCATATCGGGAGTTCGCTTCTTTTCATATGGTGGAGGTTTTTGTTTGTTTGATTTGGTTCCTGTTTTATCATGATTTTGTTTCTGATTTTCTGTATTATCGATTATGTGCTGTATACAGAGAAAATCATCACTAAAATCCTAGGGAAAAAGCTGGGAATTATGTATTATTGTAAAAATGCATTATCACTTTGTTATCGTCCTAGGTCGGCACCGATTGACCATTGCTTTCCTTTGTTTATGTGTAGTCTTTTATTTTTAATGTTTCTATGTCGTATGTCTCTTTAACGTCTCTTGTTGTGCTTGTCTACTCTGTGTTTTCGCATATTAAGGTGTGCCTTTGTCGTATATCTCTTTTTCCAACTTGCAACAAGGTCATAGGCGGCACAGGCTTGCAATATAACCTTGCCGTCATCGCTATTTTCCTACGCCATTTCACGCAATGATAAAACCCGAGAGGCATCGCATGTACGTCATTCGTCCAAAAGATTCAAAGGCAGAGGCACATATTTGAGTGTTTAGGGGCGAGTAAATGGGCAATGAAGGAAGCGAATCTTACATGTATCTTACTGTAGGAAAATTTACAAGACTCACGTCTAAAGACGGTAGGTTTCGATTTATAGCTAGAATTTGAATTCTTTACTGGAGACTTCTCGCTCAGCTGATCGAGTTGGCAACGTACGAATGAAGAAAGAATCCCTGATACTGCATCGTATTGCATCGAAAGAAAAGCATCACATGTACACTGTGTACCTCATAAATGTAGTCAACCCTGATGGTATATACTTGCAATACTTTATTTACAAATATGAAGCCTAAGTTCCAGTCTGCAAGAATCTTGCAGACAAACAATAGGCGCTGATGGCAGATGTAGATTTCAAAGTGAAGAAAAGCGGAACTGATATGTGTCTTATGTCTCTATTGCTGTGCTCGTCAACTCTGTGTTTTTTGTATTAGTTGTTTTGGTGGGTATTGTCCCGAGTCTGGTTTGAGATCCCCTCCTTTCTTTGATGCAATAATCAATATATATGTTATATGGAATAAATCTACTGCACAGAAGATGCACAAAAGATGATGAAGGCAGACATCAAAGAAATTCAAATCATGAAACAAAGGAGGGGATCTCCAACAACACTCAAAACCCCAAAACGCCCAATACAAAAACACAGAGCAGACAAGCACAGAAAGAGGCGCAAAGAGGACAAGGAACGTCAACGCACAACACAGAAACATCAAACACGAAAGACTACACATAAACCAACGAGAACAATGGGCAACCGCTGCCGACTTAGGACGGCCATCTGCCACGAAAATAGCAGAAGGTGTGGCTATCCTGGATATTGTACACAACCCTCCCATTTTTCCGATTACCCAGAGGTCTCGAAGAACGTATTGTTGTGGTGTAAAACAACCTCCTCACTGTCAGATGATCACACACAAACAAGACTGCAAAACGCAGGGGCCTAAACAACACAGATGAATATGTAAATGGATATAAAAAGAGAGCCTACGTGCTCTGTCGGCTGTGTGAGCTCAAGTATGTTATCACCCGAGGAGTCCGACTGACATTCAGAGAGGACAGGTGGTCGGGGCCCTGTCTTCTCTAAAGAGGTTTGGACATGGACCGTCATGGAGTCCCGTCATCACAATCAGTCAGAGTGCACGTTTTTAGAATGCGAATAGCGACGTCAATTATTTTTGGTCAATAAAGAATTCTGGTGATGTGATCGACAAATTCAAATCATTTAATTCTAATCAAGACTGTAGATTGGTCAAGTACCAAGTCCGTTTTATGACAATTAAGGATCATATCCACGGTATAAAAGGCGTTCTGACGCATTTTCGATGGTTATGTTGTCTAACTGACGAGGGTGAAGTACCCAAAAGGTGTATGTCTGGTCCATGCTGAAAATTTATCTGTTCTTAAATGATGCTATTGAATCTAAAGACGTTAAACATTTGTACCACTTGGTAAGTGTTACTGCTGGTGGACCAGGAGTCCCCGAGGGCACATGTAGCCAAGATCGATCAACTTCGGTTGATCGTCTCTTCAACGCATTTTAAAATTTCTGTATTTTCTTCTCATGAGAGAGGGTGGTGTACATGTTAGAGAAGTCGTAGGATGAAATAGATTAGGCTTTAAAATCAAATGACTTGAATATGTCGATCACATCACCAGAATTCTTTATTGACCAAAAATAATTGACGTCGCTATTATTGAATGCAGTTTCACAATATTTTGAAACATGATCTTTAATTGCTGTTAACGCTGTTGTCATATTCCTGGATAAAGCATTAGTAGTACAATTACTCGAGTTAACAAAAAATCGAAATTGTAATTAGACTTGTGAAGTTTAGGCAGATAGTAAATAGTCGGTACGTCTGATTTCAAAATAGAGAGTTGAAATGAAGAAATTTCATACAGATGTTTTTTGTAATTTGGAAGGGGTAGTTTCGTGGCTTCTTATATAAGTGTTACTGGTAGACGTTTCCGAAAGCAAAACTGATATGTAATAGCGTTTTTCAAATTATTATAGTGTTATTTGCTGCATTGTCTGTCGTAGCAAAGACATACTTATTGTGTTGAATTAAGATTTAGTAAATACATCACGTGAAAATCCAGATCAAGTTCATACATAGGTCCAATTGATGAAAAAATTAACAGAGCTATGCCCCTTGAACTTATAAAAAATCCCCAAAATTAAAGCTTTACATTGCTTATTTCTGCAATGGATGCATACATTGAAATGAAATTGTGTATACAGATATATCATATCAAAATCTAGGTCAAGACCATGATTAGATTCATAAATCCACATATAAAAACTGTTGCTTTCATAGTCAAAGAAGGAATAGGGGGACATTAATGTTTTAAAAACATGACTTTTAACTTGTTCAATAATGAGCTTGGCTGAGAGTACTGAAAGTGGAAGTTGTTTCGATAAGTTTTTCTTATACTATTATCATCGATGTCCTGATAAAAAAATGTGCATCCGTTTCATTTCCGAGAATAGGGCATATGTATCGAATCTATTTTTTTTTCCTTTTGTAGTAGAGTTTTTTTATTAATGATTTCACATTGTGTCGGAGAGAGAGAGAGAGAGAGAGGGAGGAGAGAGAGAGAGAGAGAGAGAGAGGAGAGAGAGAGAGAGAGAGAGAGAGAGAGAGAGAGAGTTATGTACATATGAACTATTACTTTAAAAATGTTGCTTCTTTACATACATTTATTTAATTATTGCTGAATTCGATCAGCCGTTCATGAATTTCACATTCATCGTTGAATCGTATGTTCACACGACTTATTTTGACGACCTTTCCAAAATACAAAATCATACATGTATAATGCCTTTTTAAACCTTCACTGTGGGGTATCATATGGCCTATCATATGATCATTATTATTTATTATATGATGGTAATTTATTCTGGTCAAGAATAGACGTATATTTGGAGAACACTTAAACATCTGTCCGTGCACCATATCATAACATGTGGTATGCAAAGAAAAAAATTCTGTTTAAGTGTTCTCCGAATACACGTCTATTCTTGACTAGAATAGATAACCATCATATCATTGATGATAATGACCATATGATAGGCCTAAAGTAAAATCATATAAAGAAGATTTAAACAGTATTTTCTTGCTTTAATCAAAGGGAATTCCCGTGGAACATATCATTTGCGTATCACGTGATACGCTACAGTGACCTTTATCTTTCGCTGTATATCAGTTGTATATTTTTAAGTAAGTATCTATTGTTATCAGAATCAAGTCAAATGGTTTTTTTTTTTCTCTTATAGTTCAGAAATTTTCAGAGGATGTTCATGTAAAATTCTAGTGAAGTATTTTTTCACATGAATCTTATATGAAATTTATATGAATTTTACATGAACTTTCATGTGAAATTGACATGATACTAATTCCATATGCATTTCATGTGAGGCACAATTGGCTGTGTATACATGTAATTCCAAATCTATTTCAGATCTACACAGATCAAAAACACAGTCTTAACACAGGAAATACTAAACGACATTTATACGAAACTATGGACGATTTTCTTAACGTCTGCTTCCATGGAACTTCGAGGAAATTTGAAATAAGGACAAAGCATTTACAACTTAGCAAACAGGAGACTATTGATGCTGAATAAAAACTTAAAATCAAAATAAATTATTCAAAGAAAGTGCTATATATCTTGCCAAATTACTGTTGCCATAGTAACGAGTCCAGGGATTTGGAAGGCCACAATTGTGTTCATTTAACAACAAAAAAATATTGATTACGGAACGGGAGGATTTGCATGACGTCAGATGTCACCAAGGTTCTGAAAATCTGATAAGATTTTACAAAAAAAAAAAACAGATTGATTCCTTCACAAATAAAGACGTGTCATGTCGTAGGATACTCCGTACATCAACTGTCATACAATATTGTGTGTTCGTGCGGTCAAAAGAAAATCGAAACCGCTTTATAGTAAAGCGTTGTCTGCAACTAGCATACGTATGCTAATGTTCATTGTAAATTATATTTTACTTTTAAAAGGTAATCGTAGTGTAACTTCGTATAGAAAGCAAATCATGATATTGTATACATTGTTTTCATCTCGAGATGAAGGGATGGTGAAAATGACAGTTTGAGTGTACTTCAATGCAAAATGAAAATTGCTCTATTTTTGTGCATTATCATTCTGAGAACATTTATTGACATTCAAAAAGCTGAGACTGTGATATTCATTGGAGGCGTTTCCATATAAACATGTATCTGTCCGACATATAATCGTGTACCCCTCCCAACAATGGGAAACAAACTGCTGGGTTTCACAAAGTAAAATTTATTTATCTCCGAGAAATATGCTTTGAGCCTCAGTTAAACATAAAAATATTTTAAGCATTACGTTTCACGTGAGGTGTAAATAATCATGACGATGTGATGAATTTTCTTTAAATTTTTGTGCGTCAGCAATCGATAGCAGCTATTAAGGACTGGATATTGAAATCCATAAAATTTACTTGTTGTGGAGACACTTGTCTTTTCGTATTGGATATTAATATATAAGTTATTTCACTTCAAACTTAGATTTTGCTCAGAAGTTTCTACATTTTGTTTTCTGATCATATAATTAAATCTTGTAGAATAAACGATTAACACTACCGCAACAGGCTTGTGTTTTAAAACATCTTTTAAAAGACCTGACATCACAAGATTTAATGTAACTTTTAACTGTGACGTCGTATCTGATTTATGACGTCACAATTAGAAATAAAATCAAAAGTAGTGATGTTGGGTCTTGGAGTGTC